>BLBF01000020.1:34819121-34890718 GCA_015471245.1 Laticauda colubrina | reverse complement strand
AAAGAGCAGGAATACTATGTGACCTAAAATTCCTATGCAGCTGCAGAGACAACAATGTAACACCAACCTGCTTCAAATTAACATTTCATAAAAACACAGCAGCTACCAAACGTATCCTGAAAAGGACAGAGATATCTCTCCTCAGAAATGAAGTTCACAGTAAAAGATTCCAATTAGATCAGTTAAACAAAGATTTGCTAGCACTACACCTGGAATTGAGCAGCAAAATCCACCCTCTACTTTGGGATAAGGTCAAACAACTTACAACTTGGAGAGCTGAAACTGAAAGCACTTATAAAAATGATAAACTCTCAAGAAAACTAAAAAAATTAGAAAATGACAAGAAAATTCCCAATAACCCACCACAACACCTGAAACAACTAGTATACAACGTTTCCAACAGAGAACTGAACAAAACAGAAACAGATGTCCTAACCAAAGGATTCAATTATGCCATAGCACCCAAAAAAATCCCAACAGAATCCATCATATGTGCAGTAGAATCCAGCCTAACCAAATTAAATACAGATGAAGCTGACAGAATAAGACACCAGGTTACTCACATCTTATGCACAATGAAACCACCAAAAAATAATTTGCAAAAAGATGAATTCAGAGCGTTACAAACCCTGAAAAATGATAACAGCATAATAATACTCCCAGCAGACAAAGGAAATGCCACAGTAGTAATGGACAGAAAAGACTATGAAACAAAATTGACAGACCTACTCCAAGACTCCACATACAAACCTATAAACACAGACCCAACCACATATCTAGAAAAATCAACCAAGAAGAAAATTATAACCAGCCACATAAGCAAAGAAATCCAACAGACGAAAACCTAAGAAAACATATATGCATAAATATATATACATATACATACACATATACATATATACATACATATATAGCCAAGATTTCCAGGTGTTCTTTCCACACTGTGTTATTGTGCTAAGCTAACTTTTCTTTTCTCCTCATCATTTCTTTTCTCCTCATCATTTTTGAAGAGGTGATCCAAAATGTTTCAGCTACATTTTGTTGAAACATGTCAGGAAGGGAATGTATTATCTCAGCCCCAATAGGTCTTAATAAGCCTCACACAACTGTTTAGGCATTTATTCTATTAACGGCTGTTCATTCCAGTCGCTACACCTGAATATTCATGATCTTCCTATTCCCAGTAGTTCGGTATAGCAGCTGTTGGAAATCCACACAGCAAATGTTCAAGAGAGTTCCACAAATATAAACACCCTCACAGCTAAATGTTTGGGGCCCAGGCACCACCAAGGAGAAACATGAAACATTTATGTAGAATGGGTTTGAGTTTTTGGTTTTTTTTAAGAAGACAGCATTTATAAACAGCATTTATAAAGCTTAAATAGTTTTAGCTCTTTCGGGAGCAATTCAGCCTGATTTGGGAATGTTTCATTAGGGAGAAGAGGGAGTTTACATCTCAGTAAAATATTCATTCTTCTATTATATTGAATTACAGTTTGGATTCTTGTGGTGTATTTTATTTTTATTGTTTTAATATATCCTGAAAGAAAGACTGTGTAAATGTCAAAAGACAAAGGAAAAAAAGAGAAAGTTAAAAAAAATGGATCAGTCAGTGTAATAATGAAAGAATTCAGTATTTATTGCCATACAGGTAGGAAGGGTTGAGAATGTACCTATGTCAAGTGAAATATTCTGATTTCTTTAACAAGGAGTTTTCTTACCATGATTCCCTCTTGGTTAACACCAAATATGACTGCTCTATTTTCAGCACTTGAATACTGTTAGTTATTATTCCTACACATCCCTACATATCATATAAGTGTCGATGACAAAATGTTTGAGAATATAAGTTTGAAGATCCAAATTTCCTGTGGATAGCCTTCTCTAACTACAAGAGCTTGTTCCACATCATTTGTACTCAAAAAATTGCTTCAAAAATGTCTGATGACATATTTTTTCTTCAGCTCAGATCCTTCCTCCCCCTCGCAATCATCATATTGAGTTTATCAACAGAACATGTTTACATTTCTTCCTCTCCTCTCCAACCATACTCTGATACATCTAACCATTTGAAAATATTGTTCATGATTGATTGGATATTGAAAAGATCTAGCTTCAATTAATTGGTATTTAGCTCATAAATAGGATACATTTTTTAAAATGTCTTTGTTATTTGTGGCTACTAGATGAGGAAATTTTGTTAATTTCTTTATAAAGTACGATCCACATAACTTTTCCTCATAAGTTTTTCTTCCTGCCTTTTATCCTTTTTGGTCTTGGAATCTGGCTTGGATCAGGGCTGCTAATGTTTAGAAGTTCATAACAAATACTCAATTACCAGTAATGCAACTTATAATTTGGTCCCCATTCTCCAAGACCTTAAACTTCAGCACTACAAATCATGTTATTATTATTTTGCCTTGATAAGCCCCCAGGATTTTTGCTACTGTACACCACTGCTTTATAGTTATCCAATTTCTTAAGGAGCCAGAGGAAAAGAAGCTTTTTTTATGACATAATACAACTAATTATGCAGATAATTATTAATGCTATCAAATACTAAAAGCTGTTTCTTTCCATATTTGAAAGAATGTGATCTCCACATTTAACATTCTGCAAATATAGAAAATGGTCATTTCAGTGTTCTGTATCATTTATAGTGTAAGACTTGTTTTTGCTGATACAAAAAAAACTATTTGGGAAAGTTAGCTATCATGGCATTCTTACCAAGGAAAGTTTAAGATGAGTTTCTGACAACTCTGGGATTTTAGTAATAGGGCAGGAAAGGAATTGTTCACAGAGAGACCTGACTTCTGTGAACAGTAATGGTTCCAGGGTAATAATGAAATAATCTATTTTTGCCAGATGAAAGAAAAGGAGATCAGGCATGTAACATGAGCTGAAATTCATAACGATGCCAAAAGCTTATACTGAAAAATATCTAAAGAATTCAAGACTTTCTTTGTTGGATATGAATGATTTCTTTTTTCTTGTGAAAAGTCTATGGTGAACTTGAGAAGAAGGGGCTGGGTGGATTTTATGAGAAAAACCTCTGTTTGGGAAAAAAAACGTCTGGTGTTAGGTTGCAAGCCTAAGTAAACACATCTCACTGTTACGTAACAAGAGGCACAGATGAAAGATGTCCAAAGAATGATGCACTGCAAGCTTGAATGTTTTCATCTTTTGTCTCTTTTATGGCCCCCCGGGGGGTGGGGTGGGGGGGAAGGGTAGCAAAAATAAAATCAAAATGGATCATTCAGTAAGAAATGCTTGGCAAACCTAACTTCCCCTTAATAACCGGTAGAATTTAGTCATTCATAATATAATTTTTCACAGAATCCAGGACTTTAGCATTTGCACTTCAGCCTGCAATTCTCACTCATGTGAGCACTCCTTTGGGCACATGTCACAACTAATTGAAACTATGTACTTTCAGTGTGTAAAGTGTTTTGCTTGGACATAATATGGTTGTTTCATTTTGTACCTTTCTCTGAATATTTCTGACTGGGCAAGAAAAAGGGAAGGGCGGGGGGACACAACATATTTTGTTACTCTGCTTTGTTTTCTACTTTTTCCAGGCATCAGCCAAGGGCTGGGCTGGACACCTGCTGAAACCGCAAACTATTCAAAGCCCTATTAATGATTACTGCTGCCATTTACTCTAACCTCAGAAATATCTGATCCTCCCTTTCTTTGCTGAAGACCTTTCTAATTTTATTTGTTTGAATTGTTATTATTTCAGGTGTGACCAACCTCAAGATGGCCTGGGGAAACATTTTTAGGAGGACTATTAGGATGCACCCCCATTGGCCAGGCTACATCCCATATGTACATGCATGTGGATTTGTTTTTCAATGCCGACATGCCTATTTTATAATTTCTCTTGGAAATACTTTTGAAAAATTATATTCAAACTTAATTGGAAGACAGACAACTCATAGTTCCATCCATAGTTAAAGAACTCTGATTATACTGAATTCCATATCCTTTCAGGGGTAACTATGCAAGGGCTTATGACATCACTAGGTAGGTCAAAACTAATGGTAAGAGCTGCAGAGGCCTAACTGCAGACATATCTCTCAGCACAAAGGTGCAGTTAACTATCCATGGAATGGAAAATGAGAGTCATATTTTCTTCCATTGGCAGGTTGCTGAGTTTCTGTAATTATCTCTGGGAATGACCTTGGAAGAAGGCAGAAGATCCACAGCCTAGACAACAGTCATGCAAAAGCTACCTTAGCCTACAGAAGGAAAACAGGCATGGGAAGCAGGTCAGAAGGGACCCACTGAAAAGTAAAAGGGGAAAGATGCTTTCAGACTTGCAAGACACTATTACAAAAGATAAAGGACTCCTTTCAGATTTTACTCCATTAATTGTTGCCGATTATAGGGGGCAGTGCACATCTCCGTTTCATGGCCATTGAGCCAGCACTGTCCTAAGACATTTCTGTAGTCATATGGCCAGCATGACATCACAGAGCACTGTTACTACTCACCCAAGTGGTAGCTGTTTATCTACTCACATTTGCATGTTTTCATAGTGCTAGGTTGGCAGGAGCCAGAGCGAGGATGGAAGCTCACCTTATCACGGTCTCAAACCTGAATTATTATTTTTCATCTGTCCAGCTGACAAGCCCAGCATCTCAATCACCGTGCCACCCCACTATTACCATAACTGTATAATAAAAGCAGTGTTGGTACTCATGGTTTGTGCTTCTGGTCTGGACTAACTCGAAGGGTTAACATCTACCTTGAAAATCTGAAAGCACTTCTCTTTTATTTTTACCAAGGAGAACTAGGAGGAGTCCTTTCTGACATTTTGAAATTAATCATAATTTCAAAAACAAAAATCTTATTTTTTTATGAAGTTGGACAATTAGGAGAAATCAAAAATAGAAATAAAAGTCAATCTACATATCATTGAAATATGGCAAATATTTTAATAGTTTATACATGTATGTATGTTAAATATAAATAATAAGTGAAGGACAACAGAGTAGCATTGAAGAAGGCATATGATGCTGTTACAAAAATGTCAGTTTAGCACAAAAAAGACAGGATGGGAAGAAACTCCAGATTGCCCCATTTTCACTATCGTTAGTGTAAGACAGAGGGAAAGAAAACTTTGTCAGGTTTTCAGGATGCTTTTATTTTATAAGGCATATGGCCTTATGACAACAAAGTAATATCCCAGGAATTCTTATAGTACCTACTTAATGAACAGTCTATCTCAAAGGGCTGGCAGAGTGTGTGTGTGTGTCTGTGTGTGTGTAAAGCCAAAGTTTTTAGATACAGATATATATCCATAGCTTACCATTATTCAGGAATCTGTATATGTCTCAAAATTACAATAACATTCAGAAAATATCATTTCTTCCTGTCATCTTCAGTACTTTTCTCCATATATCCAACTTCTCTTGCCCATCTGCTGGCCTGTCTCATTCTAGACTTTTCCTTCTCAAGAGTCCATGTTCCCTTAAGGCTGTTTTTGAAAAAAGAATACCATTAATTATTCATTCCAACAAAATGATGGTGCTATTTTTTTCTCCCTGAACTATAAATCCAAAGAAAGGAAAATGGGAACAAAAGTATTGGCGTTTTTCTATTTGTACAAAGTTTACTATTTCTGATAGTCTATTAATTAATTTTAAGAGAATAATTCCGATTGTAGGCTAGCTAACTTAGAACTAAAATATTGTGTAACTGACAACGATGATGATTAAATATAAGCCAATACATCTACCTTGAAACATCTACCACAGGGTAATGGCAAGAGATTATTTTTCTTCTGCAAGACTCCAGATTGGTGTATAACTGTGTCCTTTCATCTTCTAAACTGTCAATGCCCATTGAATTTATACTTTATATAATTGGTCTTTGTTCTGTATAGAATGGTATACTCCAAACAATGCAATCTGATTGGTTAGAAAGAACAGTATTGGATTGGTTCATTAGGAACCAATCCAAAAGTGCCGCTGAAAGGTGGCAAAGTCAAATAGCTGCCATTGGCTACAAGCCGGCAGGCAAGCCCGTATAAAAAGGCTGCCGCGGCTTCAGCCAAACTGTTCCGTTACTGTTAGCTTAACTTAATAAAGACTTTGTTGTTGGAGCACGGTCTACCTCGCTTTTTTTCCGGACAGAACACTGGCGACGAAGATAAGATTGTCCTAAACGCGAGACCGAGCACACGGCAGAAAGAATTCCAGACTGAAAGTGATGGCTGGGAATAATTCCTAGCTGCGTACTCCTACACATTAATACATCGACCCGGAAAACAGATCTCCCATGCAGACGCATTAAGTCGAACACTGCTACCAATGACAGAGGACGACCCGGTGCCAACAATTACCACCCTACAAATAGAAGCCTGCCCCGAACTGCCAATATCTGCAAATGATGTCACCAGAGCCATCGTTAAAGACCCAGTGACTGCCAGCATGTTAAATTGGGTAGGTAAAGGCTGGCCGAAAAACCAAAAAACTGAAAACTTTAAACCTTTCCGGACCAGACAGACTGAGCTGTCAATACAAAAGGGGTATTTATTGTGGGGTGATAGGGTGGTAATTCCCTCCAGATTACAAACTTAAGTGTTGGGCATGCTTCATGAAGGCCACCCAGGCATCATGAAAATGAAAAGCCTGGCTAGGAGCTATGTCTGGTGGCCTGGTTTAGACAGAGATATTGAATACTGGGTTGCTACATGCAATAGATGCCAGAAAACCAGGCCATCACCACCACAAGCACCTATAAGGGACTATAGGTGACCCTTATAGGTGCTCACTATAAGGGACCCCACGAGGCCCCTGATCTTGAATCCATATTGACTTTGCAGGTCCTACTAAGGGGCATACATTTTTGATTGTTGTAGATGCATACTCAAATTGGTTGGAAGTCGCAGTAATGTCATCTACAACAACCGATGCTGTTATCAAGCAACTAAACAAACTATTTGCAACCCATGGGTTGCCGGACGTCCTAGTGTCCGACAATGGGCCCCAACTGACTGCTATACAATTTGAACAGTACCTAGCCTCTTTAGGCATACGCCATGCACTTACCGCGCCAGCCCACCCAGCAGCAAATGGTAGGGTTGAAAGAATGGTCAGATTTACCAAGGAGGGTTTGGAAAAAATGGACCCAGGGGATGTCCAGGATAAATTGAACCGTTTACTCACCCTCCAACATATCACCCCCAGTACTGTAACTAACAAGAGCCCGGCAGAATTGTTAATGGGGAGGAAACTTAGATCAAATTTGGATAGGTTACATCCAAACTACACCTTTGAGAAACCCCCCGACTCCTCCAGCCGTTTCCGCATGTTTGAAATCGGCGACCTAGTCTACGCAAAAATTTTTACTGGGGACCCTCTTTGGCTTCCAGCCACAATCACACAAATAATAGGCCCCCGGTCCTACCATCTAACCGTAGACGATGGCAGGGAATGGAAGCGGCACATAGACCAGCTTCGTTCCCGAAATGTCGAGCGAAATACGACCGCGCAACCTCAAACAATAAAAACCGACGAAAACAAAACCAAAGTGGGGGGGGGGGAATACAAGAAAATAATACTGAAGGGAATAAAGAACTGTTAAAAATAAAAATAAAGGCTAGAACATCTAACCAATCAAAAAGAGCAAAAAGAACACTTACGGTTAGATGAAACTGGCAGAAATAATTCACATGAAGAGGAACCCGTCCTGGAAGGGGCCAGCAAAGTCAGCTTGACCTGCCCAGGAAAACCAGGAGGGAGCGGCAAAACCACCGGCCTGAGCAACTCGAGCAGTAGCAACCTTGCTGACTCACCCTACCAGACAGTTCCATGGAGAAGAGCCAGAGAGACAGCGATCCCATCCGAACCGCTCGAAGTTTCAAGCGAAAATGAACCGTGCAAGTCAAGTAGAGTCAGAAGAAGCCCCACCTACCTGCGCGACTACGTCACCTACGTAGGACTAAACTAAGGGGGGAGGGGTGTTCTGTATAGAATGGTATTCTCCAAACAATGCAATCTGATTGGTTAGAAAGAACAGTATTGGATTGGTTCATTAGGAACCAATCCAAAAGAGCCGCTGAAAGGTGGCAAAGACAAATAGCTGCCATTGGCTATAAGCCGGCAGGCAAGCCTGTATAAAAAGGCTGTCGCGGCTTCAGCCAAACCGTTCCATTACTGTTAGCTTAATTTAATAAAGACTTTGTTGTTGGAACCTGGTCTACCTCGCGTTTTTTCCGGACAGAACAGTCTTAATCTCCTTCATTTTGATAGGAAGTTGAATTAGTGATCATCAAAAAGTGCACTGAGTTGAAGGGAAAGAATGTATATGTTAATTTATGCATAAAAGAAAGAATGTCACATTTCATTTTAGCTGCTCAGTACCTTAAAAATGCTGGTTAAACTTTATGCCCAACAAACTGCATTTGTTGCTTGCCTGTGTACATATCCAAGTGCACAAATCTCTATGATTTACACATACAAAGAGGCAGATAAATCTTTCTTTCAGTGACTACTGCCTACAGAGTGAAATAAGAAATAGTCTGTTGATTAGTAAAGTGATTAAAAGGATCATCCTAATTCCCACCTAGCCAGGCCCAGACCTCAATAATAAACACTGACTGGTTTAATATGAAGAAAAGCAAGATTTACTGGACACATCTGCTTTTCATTAGAGAGAACAGAAAGGAAATAAAAAATGCTGACCTACCCAGTCATGGGCCACTGTGCTTTTGATTCCAACACTAACACAGAAACTCTGGAAAGCAGACCTTTCCAGGAAAGAAGCATTTCCCCGTTGAAATCACTGAAATAAAACTGGCATCTTGAGTTTGTGTCAGTATATTATGCTAGGGGTGGGCTTCAAAAATTTTAGCAAAGAGTTCTCTGCCTGGTTGGAGGTGGGCATGGCCAGGTGGGCATGGCCCAGGTTGCCTCCTGTACCACGGTGACGGGGGAGAGTGTTTTTGCCCTCCCTGGGCTCTGGAAACTTTCCTTGAGCCTCTGGGAAGGCAAATACTACTTCCTAGGGCTCCAGACGCTCTCTGGAAGCCAGAAATGGCCCCATTTCTGGCCTTCCTGAACTTGCCCTCCGTGAGCAAATTATCTTTAGGGATCCTCTCTTTAGGGAATGCTATACAAGTGGAGTTTGACTTTACAACTGTTCACATAGTAAACCTCTGAAGTTACAATGGCACTGAAAAAAGTGACCTTTGACCATTTTTTCACACTTATGATCATTGCAGCATCCCCTCAGTCATGTTATTTACATTTGGATGCTTGACAACTGGTTTGCATTTATGATGGTCACAATGTGCCACAGTCATGTGATTATCTTTTGCGACCTTCTGACAACCACAGTCGATGGGTAATCCAGATCCACATAACCAATGTTTTACTAATGTCACAACTGCAGGGATTCACTTAGGAAATGTGGCAAGAAAAGTGGTAAAATGGGGCAAAACTCACTTCACAAATTTCTCACTTAGCAACATAAATTCTGGGTTCAATTGTAGTCGTAAGTTTAGGATTACCTGTATATGGTGCAGGCACAGCTCAACTTCATTAATCGATTAATTAACTTAAGCCTTTTAAGCAAGTTGCTCTCTCAACAATATGCTTATTCTTCGCATATTTGAAAGGGTTATGTGAAAGCTTTGATTGGGGAAAGGTTAGTATAAGAAAACTTTGACTTACAATTTCAATTGAGCCCAGAATTTATGTTGCTAAGAGAGAAATATGTTAAGTTTTGCCCCATTTTATGACCTTTCCTGCCACAATTGTTAGGTGAATCACTTCAGTCACTTGTTAAAGTGAGTAACATGGTTGTTAAATGAATCTGGCTTCACCATTGATTTTGCTTGTCAGAAGGTTGCAAAAGGTGAGCCCAGGATAGTGCAACCATCATAAATGTGAATCAGCTGTCAAGCATCCAAATGTAAATCACGTGACCATGGAGCTGCTGCAATGGTCATAAGTGAAAAAATGGTCACAAGTCACTTTTTCAGGGCTGTTGTTCCATCAAACAGTCACTAAGTGAACTACTGTAAGTTGAGAACTACCTGTACTTATGGATCTATTTGGTGATTATACTAGAAAGCAGAGAAAATGTAATTTGAAGTGGAAGATAAGTAGAAAGCAGGAAGGACTCACTGGAGAAGAATCTAAAGCCCCTGTCACACTGCACCAACGGATGCAAAGAGGATGTAAAACAGACAAAAAGGCTTGCCATCCGTTGGTTAACGCGATGTATCCATTCTGTACTCACTGCCTCCGTTTTGCTTCCTCTCTATCCGTCCAGCATCCGTTTATGGACGTTTCATCTGCTCAGAAAGATTTGAGCTGCTCAAAACTTTTGCGTGGAAAATGTATCCAATTCGTCCATTCTGCATCCACTACGCATCCGCTAGGCATCCGTTATGCATCCGTTATGCATCCGTTATGCATCGCTATATCTGCTAGGCATCCGTTCCGCATCCACGCAACTCGCATCCGCTCGGACTCAGGGAGGAAGTGGAACGGACGCGGAACAGATGCAGAACAGATGCCTAGCAGATGCAGCACGGAAACAAAGCATTCAAAACAGAAAAAACCTTCGCAGAGGGGACCTATCTCGGATATTAAGGATGTCTAGAGGATGCCTAGAGGATGCCTAGAGGATGCAAAGGGACACCTATACTGCCTATAAAAAGGGGGAGCAACTCACCTGCATCTCACTTTCAGACCAGAAGCCCAGTGGTGCAGACCTCTGCAGCCTTCATCTGACTCTTCCTCTTCCACAGCATCCAGTCATGTCCACCGTGGATCGTAACAAAGTCCTTTTGGTAGCCACCATCCTTCTGCAACAGTGCGAAGCCATCTACAGGCTCTGTGAACTCTACTACGGGAAGAAAAAGAGGCGGCCAAGAAGTGTCTGGGTACGAAGATGGTTTGCCAGAAGAGCAGAGGATGGACTGTACAACAAGCTGATGGTGGAGCTCAGGAATGAAGACACTTGGGCATTCCAGAACTTCATGAGGATGCCTCCAGCCATGTTTGACAAAGTTGTGTAGCGGCTGACACTCAGGCTGACCAAGGCAAACACCAACTTCCGGCCCAGCCTGGAACCTGGGCTCAAGGTGGCACTCACTCTGTGCCCCCTGGCCTCAGGGACCACCTACACGAGCATGCAGTACGGCTGGAGGGTGCCACACAACACCATCAGCATTGTGGTCAGAGAAGTGGTGCAGGCCATCATCGAAGAATACAAGGAGGAGCTCCTCCAGTGCCCCTCCACTGAAGAAGGATGGAAGAAAGTTGCAGAGCAGTGGTATCAGTGGTGGAACTTCCCCCACACCGTTGGAGCCATTGATGGCAAGCACGTGGCCTGCAAAGTGCCAGCCAACTCAGGGTCCACTTATTTCAACTACAAGGACTTCTTCAGCATCATCCTCTTCGCCATGGTCGATGCTGACTACAAGTTCATGTACATTGATGCTTCAGGCAACGGCTCATCTTCAGATGCCCAGGTATACAACGCAATTGACCTCAAGGATAGGCTGGAATGCAACCTCATCGTGGGCTTTCCAGATCCAGAACCCCTGCCCAACGACACACAAGATGTGCCCTACTTCATCGTGGGGGATGACGCCTTCTCCCTCACAACCTACCTCATGAAGCCCTACACCTCCAGACCCCTCACCCGTGAAGAGAGGATCTTCAACTACAGGCTGTCCAGGGCAAGGCGGGTGGTGGAGAACGCCTTTGGCATCCTGGCCAACAGGTTCCAGGTACTTCTCACCACCGTGCAGCATTGCCCAGAGACCGTGAGGAGGATCATGGAAGCTTGCTGCATCCTGCACAATCACATGTGCACCCGCTATCCAGTCTTGCAGAACAGGCTAGTGGACCTCCAACAAGGCAATGGGGACATGGAGCCTGGGGAATGGAGGCAAGGGCAAAACCTGATAGACATTGAGGATGTGCAAAGCCCCAACAGAGCCTCACATGAAGGGAAGAAGCAGCGCAACCTCCTGAAACACTGGTGCAACTCCCCAGCTGGAGCAGTGGAGTGGCAAGACAGGATGATAGATGCTTAATGGATGCTTCCTTGAGCCTGTCTCATCACACTGATGACATTGTGCCATGTATGTTGAGTGGCCCGACAATGAACAGGGCATTTAATAAAGAGTTGTGTTTATGTTGACATGTGTGGATGATTGATTACATTTTTATTGATAATAAAGGGCCAAAGGTGTGGCACCTGGGAGGGTGGACCATACAGTCCCACTATGCTTGCACTGGAGGTTTATCTATCCCACAGCTATTACACATCCCAAAGGTATCCCTGGCCATTCCACAGCTATCTCAACCCATCCCACTGCTATCTTAACCCATCCCACAAGCATGCAAAGGCTTAAACCATTTCTAAAAGTTTCCAGCAAGACTTTATTTAAAAAAAGAAATGAAGCAAGTGTGTGAATCAAAAATAGACTTTATTAACAACAAGCTATAAGACAAAAATGAGTCTCTGGGACTCCTCTTGGTCGCTCAGTCTCAGGGGTGAAGGGTGCAGGTGCTGTGGAGGTGGGTGGTGCTGGAGTGCTTGTCATCAGCTCGTCCAGAAGCAGAAGCTGCAGAAGCCCCAGTCCCAGAAGAGTGAGCCCGTGCTGCAGAAGCCCCAGCAGAACCAGAGTGAGGGCCAGGGGGCGGGATGGTAGCCCTGTCCCTCTTGCAAAGGCTGGCAGCAGATGGCTGAGGCTTGCTGTGCTTCTGCATGGTTGTGGGGTTGCTAGCTGGCAGGGAGGCTGGCAGGAACCAAGGCTGACAGGAAGGCTGGCAGGGAGGCAGGCACCAAGGCTGGCATGAAGGCTGGCAGGGAGGCAGGCACCAAGGCTTGTAGGAAGGCTGGCAGGCAGGCATGAACCAGGGCTGGCAGGCAGGCAGGCACCAAGGCTGGCAGGCAGGCAGGCACCAAGGCTGGCAAGCAGACTGGCTGGCAGGAAGGCTGGCAGGCAGGCAGACAGCAAGGCTGGCAGCAAGGCTTGCAGGCAGACATGCAGGCAGGACAGGCAAGGCAGTCGATGTGTCTGGAAGCAGGTCTTTCCTCTGAATGGCGACCTGCTTCCGAGCTGCTTCCGTTTTATCTGCGGGGCTGACGCAATGCATCCTCCCCGCATGCGCAATTAACACTTGGCATCTGCTAGGCTTCCACTGTGCATCCGCTGTGCATCCATTGTGCATCCGCTCTGTATCCGCTCTGCATCCGCTGTATCTGTTCCACATCCGCTTTGCTGAGGTCCCCCAGAAGCCTTGCGGATGTGCCATCCGCTCCCATCCGCTTCCATCTGCTGGGCTTCTGTTCCGCATCCGCTTTCCATCCACCCTGTGTCCTCCCCGCGTCCGTGTTATCCGCTCCGGTTATGCAAATTTTTGCCCCTTCTGAGAGCGGATAACAACGGATGGAACATTTTTCTCGTCCGTTGTGTCCTTTTTGCATCCGTTGGGAAGTGTGACAGGGCCTTAATGCTGGGAATGATTGAGGGCAAAAGAAGAAGGGGACAACAGAGAATAAGGTGGCTGGATGGAGTCACTGAAGTAGTAGGACTCCAGAGGATGGTAGAGGACAGGAAGACCTGGAGAAACATTGTCCATAGGGTCGCAGTGGGTCAAACATGACTTTGTAACTAACAACAAGAAGAAGGCATGAATTAACAAATCAAATGAAAAAGCAAAATAGGAATCTGGGTGTTTATAAAACTAGGAGAAAGGAGCATGTTCGAGTAGATCTTGAATGAAGGTGGCCTGGTCCTTTGGAGTAGAGTGAATGAATACAGCAGGAATGTGAAGATGCAGGCTTAATTACAAATGAAAGGGTTAAAATGTAATATAAATTGGTGTGATGTAGCTTGTTGTGGGTTCACATGTAAATAGAAACACTGAATTGAGACTTGACTAATAAAAGCTGGAAAAATAAGTGAAGAATACAGGAGTGATTAATAAGTTTCTGTGTGAGGTACATCATTATTTGGTGAATCAAGGGTGTATTTGGGGCAAAAAATATACATAAAGAGCAAGAAAAGACACGAACTATATTGAAGGGAAAAAAGAATGGCTCTAAGGGAAGCAATGAGGCCTGTACAAAAAACTATTAGAAAATAGATTAATTTCATAGCAGAATGAATTGAGGTGGTTGTAAGGAAAGAGAAAATGAAAGCTGCTTGGGAAGTTTAAAGAATTATGTGAACAGCATGACTTGTCAGCTGTCTTGGAGTCTATAGAAAATATGAAAAGGGACAATTGGTGCAAGGATTAAGTGCAAAAAATGATGAGAGAAAAATATTGCATAATTGTATACAGAGAGCGAAAAATAATTTCAAAGAACGCAGTCAAAAAAATCAAGAAATAGTTAAAAGAGACAGAGAGTTTTAGAGCAATGTTGATGGAATTAAACTGTTTTGAAAATGGTGAAAAAGTCTAAGCAGAGCGGATACAGTGGACGTTTAATGGATGAAACGGACATAGAACGTTTGTTGCTCGTATGTCGCGGATTTACATCGTACACGGTGGAAAGTTCATCCGTTCACAGTCTTGTGCAGCTCAAAACTTCTTGCGTGGATGAAATCACAGTGGATGGATGCTCGACGGATAGAGCGTATGAAACACGTATGCAATGAGTACACAACGGATGCATAGTGTTTTCCAACGGATGGCAAGCTTTTTTTAACGTTTTACATCCTCTTTGCATCCGTAAGTGCAGTGGGACCGGGCCTTAGTTTGGAGAGAGTGCATAGATCATATTATTGCTCTTCAGCGGGCCATCATAAAATGAAAGGAATATATTATATATTCATATAATATAAATAGCCTTGATTTATAGAATGCTTCCCATAGAAATGAAGTTGTAGTCTGTTAAAGGTGTTAAATGCAGTGTGTGATTAAATAAAAGAGTAAATGGAATATTTAGAGATTAGAGAATAATAAAAGGAAGTATGATGGCCATTTAATCAGTGGTGGGATCAAATTTTTTTACTATTGGTTCTGTGGGCATGGCAGTGGAAGGATACTATAAAATCTCCAGTCAGAGATCGTATTTGCTGGTTCTCCAAACTACTCAAAATTTCTGCTACCGGTTCTCCAGAACTGATCAGAACCTGCTGAATACCATCTCTGCATTTAATATATCTACTAGTATATATAGAAGGAATTCTTGTGGTGATGTTAGAAGTGCCTGAGGGGACAGGAATGTAAATGTCCTTTTGTATGTAGATGATGCCATGCAGTTAGCTGAGAAGTCAAATGGTTTGCAATAGTCTGTATGATTAAAAAAGAATATGGACCTAGAAGCTAATACTGTATCTCAAAGGACAAGGTTTGGCATAAGGGAGGTGGAGGAAATGATTGTATGTTGCAAATATAAGCAGATGACTGTGTATCTTAGTTTAAACCCACCTCCAGTAGAAGCAACTGGCTTTCCTTGTCTCTCCCCCACAACTATGCACCAATTAATAAGTGGCCTTTTGTTCTTTAAAACTTCTCAATTTTCTCTTTCTGGGACCTTACAGGGGTGGGATTCAAATTTCTTAACAACCGGTTCTGTGGGTGTGGCTTAATGTGTGGGTGTGGCTTGGTTGTCATGTAACTGGCTGGGCATGGCTTTTATGTAAATATCATAAAGATTTATATAAATATTGATATTTTTTATTAAAAAAGAGCAACTTTTACTCAAAATCAGGCAAAGCAGGAAGATAGAGTTGCTCACAGAATCACAGATTCATTCAGAGATCTATTTTTCTGCCATTAGCTAGCTGAGTCTGTCACATAAAATTTGCTTGCAAGGAAATTCACAAAATTAACTCACAGCACACCATGTATGCAAATACTGATTTTTTTATAAGAAAAAGAACAACCTTTAAACAAGATTAGGCAAAGCAGGCAGGCACTTACACTCTAATTGTAAATGGAGACATGGGTACTTTATTTTTTTATCTTCATCTTTAAGTGCTCTGATTTTATTGCATTGCGAACAGTTGCTGGGGTGCATCCACAATTTTGTTGTACTTGTACAGTGACAATAAAGTTCTTCTTCTCAGATTGAGTTGCTCTCAAAATCACAGATTCACTTAGAGATCTGTGTTTCTGCCATTGGCTAGCTGACTCTGCACTGTTTCAGTCCTAAGGAAGGTTTGGCTCTGCTTAAAAGCAGAGCCAAAGATCTAAAGATTAGCTAGAAAGCAAAAAAATCCAACAATTTCCTGCTTTCTAGCTAATCTAAATCTCCTGGCACAGCAGAACAGCTGATGAGCAGAAAAAGGAGAAATAGCAATTTAGCAGGCAAGCTTGTCAGGTAAGAAGTGAGTTGGTGGAGAGGATTCCCATGGGCCATGTGGGCAGCGCAACCTTGTGTTCCTGTGCAGCCTGGATTAATTGCTTTGGGGGGTGCTCTGGGGGTGACATTTCTCTGCGGACCACCAAAATTTTCTCGTGGACCATCAGTTGGTGACCACTGCTATGGAGAATCCAGGTGGGGATGCGAGATGCAGGCTGGTGGGGTCCTGAGCAGCAATGGCTCAGCCCTGGCTCACCTTCCTCTGCCACCAGAGACAGGTAAGCTGGAGGTTGGAAACGGTTTGGGGAAAACCTTGCCAGGCTGCAAGAGCCACATGCGTGGCCCCCGTGGCTAAGCAAACTAAGCAAGTGAGGTGGGGGAGAACCTTGCTAGGCTGTGAGAGCTGCATGAGCACCCCCTGCAGCTAAGTAAGCCAGACAGGGACGGGGAACAGCTAGCTAGGCCACGAGCTCTGAAGGTGGCGGCAGCATGGTGGTGGCGGCCTAAGCCAGCCTGGAAGTCAGGATTCAATTGGGGCTTGTGGCGGCAGTGGTGGCAAGGGCAATGGCAGCAGTGGTAGAGCAGTGGTGGCAGCCTAGGCTAGCCCAGAAGTCGGCACTCAACTGGGGCTGGCAGCAGCAGCAGCATGTAGGTGATTGTGGCTTGCAGAGCTTTACTTATCTAGGGAGATCATGGTGAAAGGCAGATAGCGATGGCTGGCAGGTGGGCAAAAGCAAACTGCAGACAGCAATGGTGCATGGCTGAGATAAGGAGGGGTGGGGCAGGCAGGGTTAGAATGCAGTCAGTTTGTCGCACATGCACACAATGTTGCACATGTGTGATAAGGACTGACTGAGCAGGGAGTGGAGAAGCGGGTGGAGAGAGGCGGAGTCAGCCAGTGGCCTGTTTTACCAGTTCTCTGAACTACTGGGAACCGTAACAACTGGTTTTATAGAACCGGGTCAAACCACCCCTGGGATCTTACCAACTCCATCCAACCACAACCTTCTTGGTTATGCTCTTCCTCTTGACTGTTCATTTCTTCTTCATATATTCATTTCATAATTTGAAAATCTCTGTATAAGGCTGTTAATATTCTTCTGGGCCCTCCTTGTTTCACTTTCTACCTCTTTTTCTTGCTACTCATTACACTGGATGCATGTTTGTGAAGATATGCCTGATTATTTGCCCAGCTGGTAGCTTACCAGCCTATATGTTTGATCCAATAACTTAACCAAAATCAACTGATTCTACAGTATACTAGAATAGCTACATTGAAGTGAAGTACGTTTCCTCCCCTGACTTCCAAAATTATTCTAAAATACTGCTCCTTAGTTGTGCAAAGGAGTTTTAGAATAACTCCTTCGCACAACTGAGTAGCAGTATTTATCTGACCTTCACTGAATTTGAAAAGCTAAACTGGATTGGAGCTAGTTAATGTTTGGATGGAAAATTCATTAGGGCTAACCAAAATGACAAAACATGTACCAAGATGTCACAATGCATCAAACTGTTATGATAATAACAGTACTTATTTTGTGAGACTGTGTGCAAGTATGTTAAGGGAAGAATTTGTACCACAATATTAGTGCACACACTTCTGTTACTTGCTTCTCCCTTTACATCCCTATATGCACCACCATCTGTCAGCACTATAGATTAAACTGGGAAACTGGGGGTGGGGGTGGGATTCTATGAATGACAAATCACTTCTGTTGTTAAAAAGCATAGATAGATAAAGCCATGTAGATAAAGTTCGCTGAGAGACATTGAGCCATTCACTCTCAGCCCAATCCACCTCACAGGGTTGCTATTGTGGAGAAACTAGAATGAGGAAGGAGTGCGTCCACTGCCTTGAGTTATTTATCAAAATAATAAAGATGGGATTCTAATAAATAAAAGACAATAATCATGGGTTAAAATGAGCTTTTAAAAACCCCATTTTTTCTAAGACTGCTTTAGACTTTGCAACCACAATTGGGACAATTTTGTCTCTCAAAATATAAGAAACAATATCATTAATTTTCTATCATTCTTAGAAAATGTTAGAAGGGCTTCAGGTGCCTTGGGTTATCCAGTCCTGGAGGCAATCATGGGAGGATCAAAGAAAAGTCAAGATGGTAGCCAAAATCATGCCATTGAAGTTGTACTCCTTTTTTTTTTTTTTTTTTTGAGTGTGTTTTGCATATATTATGCATATAAAAATGGAACAAACCTTTGCTCACCTTTCTGCAGCTGCCATATTGGCTTTTTTAATTCCCTATGAGCCGCGGTGGCATAGTAGTTAGAATGCAGTACTGCAGGCTACTTCTGCTGCCTGTCGGTTGCCTGCAATTTGGCACTTCAAATCTCACCAAGCTCACTTGACTCCGCCTTCCATCCTTCCGAGGTCAGTAAAAAGGGAACCCTGATTGTTGGAGCAATATGCTGACTCTGTAAACCACTGAGAGCTGTAAAGCACTGTGAAGCTATGTATAACAATAGCCATAGCATTTAGACTTATATACCACTTTTCAGTGCTTTACAGCCCTCTCTAAGAGATATACAAAGTCAGCCTATTGCCCCCAACAATCTGGGTCCTCACTTTACCAACCTCAGAAGGATGGAAGGCTGAGTCAACCTTGAGCCTGGTGAAATTTAAACTGCTAAATTGCAGACAGCCAGCACTCAGCAGACGTAGTGAACAGCACTGCACTGCGCCACCATGGCTCTTAAGTCTAAGTGCTATTACTACTGCTATTGCTGCTGATGCCCTTGCACTGGTCCCACTTGAAAGATGGGTAAATGCATTTTACTTGCAATATTCAGTGTTGGGTTGTTGTTGTTGTTTTGTCATTTAGGCTGCCCTGGAATGAGAATTGTGAATGCCATTAGCATTCCTCTCTCCCAGCTATCGAAATAGATACAGATAGTCCTCGATTTAAGACCACAGTTGAGCCCAAAATTTCTGTTTCTAAGTGAGACATTTATTCAGTGAGTTTTGCCATTTTATGACCTTTAGTGCCACAGTGGTTAAGTGAATCACAGCAGTTGTTAAATTAATAACACAGTTGTTAAGTGAATCTGGCTTCCCCATTGACTTGGCTTGCAAAAAGTTTGAAGGTTGCAAAAGTGGGTCACATGACTCCAGGACATTGCAGCTATCATAAATATGAACCAATTGCCAAACATCTGAATTTTGATCATAGGACCATGAGAATGCTGCAATGATCATAAGTGTAAAAAATAACTCACTTTTTTCAGTGCCGTTGAAACTTTGAATGGTCATTAAACAAACTGTTGTGAGTCGAGGACTGTCAGTATTGATGAACAGTTTGGCAAAAGAATGTGCTCTCTACTTGTAGAGAACCCAGAATCCCCTGGCTTTCCTGAAAAACAGTCCAGGAGATGAAGCCAACAGGGACATGATGGCTAGGGCTGTGATGGCAAACCTATGGCACACGTGCCACAAATGGCACACAGAGCCATTTGTGCTGACATGTGAGCCACAGGCAAACTTACCTCACTATGCATGCGCACTCCTCACAGCTGATAATTTTTTCCCCGGTTGGTAATACTGGAAGTGACAAAACGGGCCTATAATTCGGCCAGAGAAGGCTTGCAGATGCTTTTTTCAAGCCTCTGGTAGGCTGAAAAAGCCTCAAACCAGCTGAAAAATCAACTGTGAGGCACATTGCAGGGTAAGGGGAGTGGGGTGGGGATTGCGTGCACCTGCGCAGGGGATGTGGGAAGGGGGGGCATGCACTGCATTTTGGGTGCTGGCACGTGAGTGCAGGCGTGCTGGTGCACTTGCAATTTTTGGCACAGAAGCCCAAAAAGGTTAGCCACCACTGGGCTAGGGTGTATGTGGTGCACTGATTGTTACTAATATTATTGACTGGGTGCAGAAGAATATATAATGGGACCTACCCTGCGGCAAGGCGATGTAACCCCTGCACCTTTTTTGCAACTCCAATGAAACACCCAGGAGAGATTTCTCAGGTGGTAGATGTGCTGCTCAAGGCAGCTCAGACTAAGCCAAAATCACTCTGTGGGTTTCTGTTACAGTTTTGCAAAGCACTTTGAGGGGAAGAGATGTTTACATCTGTTTTCAATTTAGATGCTGCAATTATTGCAGAAACTGTTGAGTTTACAGGGACACTATCTAGTCAGGGTTTGTGGAATAAGTTTCAGTTATTGTGGCCCGAGGAAGTGAAAAATATACTTGTGGGAACTTGGCCAGCTACCTGCTCTTTGCCTTTATGGCTGTTCAACCAGAGCTGGAAGTATCCAAGCAGGCGGGTCAGGAGAGATGTCAATCATCTTTGTGTGTGAGAGAGTTGATTGCTGCCTAGGGAAAAAAAAAAGCTGATGAGACTTCTCTTGAAGAGGCAGATCCTCAACTCTGATGTTTTTTAACAAAAGAGTTGCATTTCTTTAGGGCAATGGGCTAGAAAGATGTTTATTTTTACCCAAGAACATTCCAGATTTTAACCCATTCTAGCCATGGCAATAGCTTACTGTTCCATGCAGAGTACATTTATTGCAATTCCTGATTGTTGGATTCTCCCCTTCATTTACCTTTTCCTAGACAGTAAAAATAACAAAAGGGTGCCTCACGAGATTTTGACCATTTTTCCCGTCACTTGTGCTAGCAAGGAGAAGTGGCAAAATGTTTGCCAATTTGGTGAAAACAACCAAAACACAGAAACATGTGTTTTATAGTTCTATCAATGAACATAAAAAAAAGAAAAGAAAAATGAAGAAATTTCTCTTAGCACTGGTGTAAGGAAAAAAAATATTCCCATGGAAATCAATGACCAGTGAGTGGAAGAATAGAATAGAGTTCTTTATTGGCCAAGT
This sequence comes from Laticauda colubrina, assembly GCA_015471245.1. Classification (NCBI taxonomy): domain Eukaryota; kingdom Metazoa; phylum Chordata; class Lepidosauria; order Squamata; family Elapidae; genus Laticauda; species Laticauda colubrina. The sequence goes on along the minus strand of BLBF01000020.1, from coordinate 34,869,583 downwards.
ATGATTGAAGACACAAGGAATTTGTCTTGGTGCAAATGCTCTCAGTATACATAAAAGAAAAGATATATGCATCAAGAGTCAAGAATCATAAGGTACAACTCTAATAATAGTCATAGGGTACAATAAGCAATCAAATCATACTAGGAAACAGTCAATATAGATCATAAGGATACAAGCATCCAAGTTACAGTCATACAGGCACAAGTAGGAGGGGATGGGTAATAAGGAGTGATGAGAAGGTTAATAGTAATAGTAGTGCAGTTTTTGTAAATAGTTGGACAGTGTTGAGGGAATTATTTGTTTAGCAGAGTGATGGCGTTTGGGGAAAAACTGTTCTTGTGTCTAGTTGATCTAGTGTGCAGTGCTCTGTAGCGTCATTTTGAGGGAAGGAGTTGAAACAGTTTATGTCCAGGATGTGAGGGGTCTGTAAATATTTGCACAGTCCTCTTTTTGACTGGTGCAGTATACAGGTCCTTGATTGAAGGTAGGTGGGTAGTAATTGTTTTTTCTGCAGTCCTAATTATCCTCTGAAGTTTGTGTCTGTCCTGTTGAGTTGCAGAACCAAACCAGACACTTATAGAGGTACAGATGACAGACTCAATAATTCCTCTGTAGAACTGTATCAGCAGATCCTTGGGCAGTTTGAGCTTTCTCAGTTGGCGCAGAAAGAACAGTCTTTGTTTTGCTTTTTTGATGATGTTTTTAATGTTAGGTGTCCATTTTAGGTCTTGTGATATAATAGAAGGGCTGATCCTGCCATATGCCTTAGTAGTTCATTGCCCAGTGTTGTCGCTAGAGCTAGCTGCAGAGTCAGATGAGGAGGAGACTGAGGGAAAGCCTGGGCCAGCTTTGGAGCCTTTGGAAGGCTCTAATAAGGAAACAGCATCAGACAGAGGCAGAGCTGGGGCCCTCCGTCCTCTCCCAGTGTGGAGAGGCAGCTCTCTTTGGGGCCTGAGCTGAGTATGGAGAAGAATAGATGGGGCCTATCCCAGATGCACATATGCACAGAGAGGAAAAGAGAGGAGAGCAAAGGAAAGCAGTAAGCCGGCTCTCAGGGAGAGGCAAACGCAGATGATAGCCAGGCCTCTCCCTGTTTGGGAAATAAATAGTAGGGGTTTGGGAGTGGCCGGTTGTTGCAGACAACCATTTGTTTTTTGGATATGGCAAGCAATTCAGACTTCTTGGCCAGAACCAGGTCTGTTGGGACTAATTATGCTTGGCTTTTGTTTATCCACATGAATAAAAGACTGTTCCGGCCCTGTTTGAAAAGGGGTTTGTTTTTATTCACAAGTAAACGCCTTATCATTACTTGCTGCTAAGGCTGGGACACAACACACAGTAGGCAATGAACCGACAAGGACAGTGGCACTAGAGGTGATACGTAATTCTGTATTTTTATTTTTCATGCATGCCATACAAAATAACTGGGTAGGGATTGACTTCCTGATAGGGTGGAAATGAATAGAACAGGGGCTAGGGAATTATGGCCCTTGGCTGGCTTGGCCCTCAGCCTTGAAGCATGGCTGGCTCAGTAATTCTAAGAGTTGAAGTCTACAAGTCATAAAAGGGTTTAGTACCTCATCTCTGGAGTAGAAGCTAATCTCATATGTTCCTTCCCTCGATAAAGGGCGGTGTCCGATACTGTTGCTAGACACATACTGGGCAAGCAGATCACCCTTGGCAGTTGCTTGGTGCTTGGCAGTTTCCTAGGGGCAGTGATGAGCTATAGAAAAGAGAAATAAAGAAAAAGGGAAATATTTTAATTCTGATCCAATACTCAAGGACATTGTTTTCACTAGAGGAGGTATTCAGCAGGTTACGGCCAGTTCTGGAGAACGGGTAACAGAAATTTTGAGTAGTTTGGAGAACCGGCAAATACCACCTCTGACTGGTCCTGTCCCGATCTATTCTCTGCCACCCGAGTCCCAGCTGATCAGCTGGGTCTTCTTTTGTTGGCCTGCACAGGAGAATGGAGCTGGAAAGCAGGTTAGTGGGGTGGGGAGGGAATGGAGATTTTACAATATCCTCCCCCTGCCACGCCTACCATGCCATGCTCACCATGCCACAGCCACAGAACCGGTAGTAAAAAAAAGTTGAATCCCATCACTGGGATTTCACATATTTATTTACTTAATGAATTTATAGGTAACTTATCTCATACACATGGCTTTAGGTGGGAGTTAAAATAGACAGGGGGAAAAGGGGACCTAAGAACAGTTATAAACACTTCAAACTAACCCAAAGCTACCTGAGCCACAAAATTGGGTTTTTAGTGGCTTATGAAAGGTCAGGGGTGTCAAGGCAAGTCTAATTTCTGAAGAATGAAGTTGGGAAGGGGGAGGGGGCACTGTAGCAAAGACCCTTCTCCTGGGTCAGAATAACAGAATAACAGTTGGAAGGGACCTTGGAGGTCTTCTAGTCTAACCCCCACTCAAGCAAGAGACCTTATACTATTTCAGACAAATGATGTCCAATCTCTTCTAAAAGACTTCCAGTGTTGAAGCACCCACAACTACTTGAGATAAGCTAGAAAATATTTTTAGGTTGGGTCTCTCCTTGATTAGTTTCTATCCTTTGATTCTTGTCCTGCCTTCATGTGCTTTGGGGAATAAATTGACTCCATCTTCTTCATGGCAACCCATTAGATATTAGAAGACTGCTATCATATCACCCTTAGTCCTTCTTTTCATCAAACTAGACATACCCAGTTCCTGCAATTGTCCTTCTAGTAGGCGAAATTCTTGCAGTGATATCTCTGTTCTACTCTGGCTTCTTTCTTCCACTGCAAATTTGTCTTTGAATGTAACTGAATAATCATAGTAATATAGAGTAAAGTTTATAAATCAATGGGCTAGCTGTTTTAAAATTGTTGCCTGGATTATTTTTTTCCCTTTTTTAATCTAATAGGCATAAAACAATTAAGGAGCAGAAGAAAATGCACAGTGTTTTCTTCTTTTATCTACTATAGGAATAAAATATTGTTGCTTTTGAGCAAGGGGTAACAAAAATTACGATTGTTCCAATTCTTTCTTTCTATAAAATTTTTTTGGCTCCTTCACTTTCCATTGAGTCAATTTTCCCAACCCAAATGTAACAGATTTGCTTCTGTTAGATGATGCACAAGTGTTCGTAGCTTATTCCGGCATTAATCCAGATGTGAAAAGCATTGAGTAAAAGGCCAGAAGAAAGAAAATAAAGAAGGACATGACATATTGTGGCATATGGTGATGTAGGAACTCAACTACTGTGATTTGGATACAGGTAGTCCTCAACTTATAACTATATGTTTATTGATCATTTAAAATTACAATGGCACTGAAAAGGATGACTGACAATCAGTACTCACACTTACAACTATCACAGCATCCCCACAGTTACATAATCAAAATTTAGGTGTTTGGCAACTGGCATGAATTTATGATGGTTGTCATTTCCATTTGTGACCTTCTCAGCTGGCTCCTGACAGGCAAAGTCAATAGGGGAAGCCAGTTGCATTTAAAGACCATGTGACTCACTTAATAACTGCAGTGATTGCTTAGAAACAGTGGCAAAAAATATTGTAAAATTGGATACGTCTTGGTTAACAATGGAAATTCTAGTCCCAATTGTGATCATAACTTGAGAACTACCTGTAATACCCTGCATGAACAGTGGTAGGATTTAAAAAATTTTTACTACCGGTTCTGTGGGGTTGGCTTGGGGGTGTGATGGGGGGGGGGCGTGGCATGGATGTGTGTGGCAGGGGAAGGATACTGTAAAATCTCCATTCCCTCTCCACTCCTGGGGGAAGGTTAGTGCAAAATCTCCATTCCCTCCCCACCCCACTAACCTGCTTTCCAGCTCCATTCTCCTGTTCAGGCCAACAAAAGAAGACCCAGCTGATCAGCTGGGACTCGGGAGGCAGAGAATAGATGGGGGCAGGGCCAGTTAGAGGAGGTATTTGCCAGTTCTCCGAACTACTCAAAATTTCTGCTACTGATTCTCCAGAACTGGTCAGAACCTGCTGAATATCATCTCTGTGCACGAACCATGATTCCATGGCTTGTTCAGCTCAAAGGAAACATTTCTTATCCTGTGAACCCATTTACAGCCTCTCCTATCATTCTACGTGGAGAGAGGAAGTTTTTAAACATACAGTAGTATGATGGGGGGTGGGAATAAAAGCTTTCCATGTTGTTAGGCAAAATGTGTACTGCACAGTTCAGGCATGCACAAAAGAAATACAATCCACAGTGCAGACAAGGCCTCTTGTCTACAGAATTTGTCAATGTAAACCTCGTGTTCGGACAGAAAACTTCCAGGCAAAACTGCTTGGTGTGAACCTTTCACCAACTGTCTCTTGCTTTAGACCAGGAGTGTCCAACCTTGGCAAGTTGAAGACTTGTGGACTTCAAATTCCAGAATTCCCCACCTGGGGAATTCTGGGAATTGAAGTCCACAAGTCTTCAACTTGCCAAGTTTAAACACCCTGCTTTAGACTCTTCCTCTAATAAGACATGAATTTACCTTAAATACATGCTGAAAATGCCTATGCTTATTGATGAAAAAGACTGAGAATTAATTTTATTTTATTTAAAAGCAAATATCAATATTTATTTTGGAAAGCAAAAATATGATCAAAGGTCATATTCCTCCATTTGTAACTAATATTCCACTCAGGATGATACTTTCTAAAAATAAATATGCTATTTGTTTTAGATTTTTTTAAAATGCAAATTACCAGAAAGGTAGCAAAAGAAATCCATAAGAAAATGCATTTTTGCTGTATCATTATTATTTTTTTACTATTGAGTTGTTTTATGGCAGCTCAGAATTATTTCTCATGTAGATTGTTTAGACAGGTTTAAACATAACATCTTCTATTGTTGGAATATTTTAGAACAGTATCATTTCATTCCTGTGTTATACAGAACACTCTTCTTCCTTTTTAGTGATGATCTGAAATTTCCCATAAGAGGATGAACAGCCTTAATCTCCCCTCTATGTAAATACATAAATAAATTAGCATACTGTGTGTAGAACATTCAATTTTACAGTAGGTGGAGTTCTTGTTACGTTTTCATAAAAGCCATGCTAATTAACTATCTTAAAGAAAACATCATTAAATTATTCTTCCAACCTGCTGAAAACATTTCAATGTTTAATGCACTCCACCACTTCAACTATATTTAGAAAGAATAGCATAACCACAGGTTTCTTCCCTAATGGCCTTCAGAATAGATTTTATATTTTACTGTGGACATAGAAGAAATTTGAGAACAGAAAGAGAAGTCTGTATTCCATCTGTGATATTTAAATTAAAACTGTCTAAGAAAATTCACAATGGGGGAAACCTTTTGTCTGTCTGAAAGTGTTCACTTATTTGCAAAAATGCTAAGTGTACCTGAAATCTCAAGAATTTTTTTTTAATTAGAAAGATACTTGCTTATTTGGAGAAAGATGCCTTGTAAAAAAAAAAAGAAAACTATTCTCGAAGGTATTACAGACATTTTGAGGGAATGCTTTGGAGTGGATAAATGCACAAAAGCTCCTTTGTTGACATATCTGAAATTTAGTACGGAGTGACAAAAGGGGCTGGGATATCATGGCTAGTCTTGATATCATAACATGGTTTTCATTTTAATCCTGAACTAGAAGCAAAGGGGAAATATTTTCTTTTAACTCTTTCCTGGTATGGTCTGATATGACCTGATATAGAAAGCTGGTCTTTTATACTACCTCATCAGACCTTGTAGTTCCCAATTAAAAATATGCTGCAGTGCAGTATCCCCTCTCCTACCAAACACACCTATTTTCTGGCTGAATATGGAAGAATTTGTCAGATGCATTTAGTTTGAACACTTTTCTTGGGTAGTAAATAACACTTAGCAATAGCACTTAGACTTATATACATAAGTGCTAATATACACTTCATAGTGCTTTACAGCTATCTCTAAGAGTTTTAGAGAATCAGCATATTGCCCCCAACAATCTGAGTCCTCATTTTACCTATCTCAGAAAGATGGAAGGCTGAGTCAATGAACCTTGAGCCAGTGAGAATTGAACTGCTAGCAGTCAGCAGAATTAGCCTGCAATACTGCATTCTAACCACTGTGCCACCACGGCTCTTTTCTTAAGTAACTCTTTATAAAAAAAGGAAAACAGCCACTGTGGTTTTGCTTTTTCATCAATTCCATTTGCAACCTGCCACTGCTTATCCTCTGTATAGCTAAGAGAAAAAAATCTTAATGTCACGTGAAAAATACATAATTTTAGTTGAAAGAATGATAACCAGTCAATCAACTCCATATTAGAGAAGGATAAGACTAAATCTGGTAATTTAGCCTGCAGAAGAAGGTAGAGTGCTGATGAGGTGCTTGATGACAGTGTAATGCAAAGCCAGGGTCAAGATAGATATCCAGTGGCCACTGACTGCCTGACCATCAGGGGAAGAAATATGGAAGATTCTCTCCCAAGCTCTGAGGAACTGATTCACCAAACCCCCAAAACTTTAACCTTAAACTGTCTACTATTGACCTCACCCCTTTCCTAAGAGGTATGTAGGGGGCGTATGTAGGTATGTAGGTAGGCACACACCAAAGTGCCTACCGTCCCTGTCCCATTGTTTCTTTTTATTTTTCTTATATGTATCCATTTCATGTATTCATAACTATGTTATATTTATACCTGTTGTCTTATAATCACTTGACTAAATAAATAAATAAACAAACAAACAAACTCCTGGTCCTGGAGGACCAGGCAGCCTTGTCTGGCATTGGCTATTTTGGCATTTTATTTGTCTGGGATGCCTGAGTTTGCTGGCAGCAGAAGCAGACAGGACCTCTGCCAGTTCTGTCCTGAAAGCAGCTGGCAGGAAAAGACTGGCTGCTACTCAGAACTTCCTATACCATTGAGATCACTCTGGAGGTTGGCTTAGAGGAGGGTGATTCTTTATTCTTTGGTCTTTTGACACAGCCTGGAAGAAGAACACAACTTAGGGAAGCTTGGAAGCAAGACTTTATCCCTGCAAAGCTCCTTGGAGTTACTCCTGAAATGTAGATGTCTCCCTATCTCTGGTAGGGAGACAGTTGAGGAGGTGGGCTAGGTTTCCAGTATGTACTGAAAGAGGGAGTGGGCTGTCTGAGGGACTTAGTTTGGAATCACCTGAGTCATGATAATGGGTTGTTGTTGCTTGATAAACAGTAAGTGAGAATTGGGCTTTCTGAGACAGAGGCTATTATGGAAGAAAGAAATTATGGTTGTGATGAGCAATGGAAGGTACGGTAAGAAGCTTTGGGTGGGTTGCATCCAGGGAAGGAGATCAGCATCTTAGATTGATGCCCACCCATCATCTCCAATTCCAGCCTTCATCCTAAGAGCCAGAATATAAATCCTTGGAGCTCAGAAGTTTCATAAGTTGCTGTTAAATACCAACTTATCTGTAACAAATCCATATTCCTCCATAAATTAACCTAAATATCAGTAGAAACTGTGAGGGCCTGGATGGTGGGGGAAGCAGGGTTCATCTCAATTCTACCAAGACTGACTATAGATTTTCCTTCAGCCCTACCTCCAGATCTGGAGATTTTATAGCTTGGCTCTGGATGGGGTTGCAATTCCCCATTCACATCTAATGCACAATCTGGAAAGTCCTCTTGGTTTCATTGCTCCTGTTCAAGGAGCAGCTGGAAACTCTAGCTAGGAAAGATTTTGCATCACTTCGTGTTATGTGCCAATGGCAGCCATTCTGAAATGAAGAGGCCTTGTCTGTCACTCATGCCCTAGTCACTCTTGATTGAATTATTACAGCATACTCTACATGGGTGTGTCCAGCAATTGCTATCCAATAAGTTGGTTGATTTCAATTGGTGTAGTATGCAGCAATGTAGATCATTATGAGTATAGTTTGACACAAACGATGTAACACAGATACTTTGCAAGCTACACTGTGTCCCTCAGTTTCTGGATGCAAGTCAAGATGCTGGTTAATAAAACCCTATAGCCCGGTATGCCATGGCTTCATCTTATCAAGTATCTGGAATCATTCTGAATTTGAGAATTCTGAGGAAATTGATAGGGTCCTCTGTTGTGTCAGCTTTTCCAGTTTCTATTTAGATTACTGTCTCTTATGGCTGGTTAAGACCTTCCATGAGATGATTGACAGTTGGATTTGAGCCACAATCAATGTATTGCCAAGGGAGGGGTGTTTTATTATCTCTAAATAACACTGTAGAGTGTCCCTGCTCAAAAAGCCTTCACTCAATCTGATTATTTTGGATAACTTAGGTCTGTCTTCAACTTTTCCTTTCTTGTACAAGTAGAAAGCAACTGCATCTTCAAAAAGCCCTAAAAGAAATAAAATTTTAGAAGCTATAGCTGTCAGATTTGAAGCCAGAGTACACCAGATTGATTGATTGTGGTTGTAGATGTCTTATGTAAAGACCAGGATTGGGAGACTGCAACTGACATTGGAATCTTTATTGACCTCTCCATAGCTTTCACTACTATCTACCATAATAAATTTCTGGAACATCACCGAGTAACAGGAACAGGTGTCATAATCTAGTAGTGCTTATCCTTCTTTCTGAAATGGTGTTTCCAGTTGGGAGTGAGAGGAGATATATGCTTGGAAAACACCTACTTTGTGAAGTCCCTCAAAGCTGTATCCTGTCCCCACTTCTCTTTATCATCAACATGAACTTCTGGGGAAAAACTTTGTAAATATGCTAATGATATCCAGCTATACAACTCAGCTCCAGGCTAAAAAGGTGATAGATGACATATGGTAGAAGTGCCTTTAAGCTGGAAGGTCTGGATGGGGAGGAATAGACTGAGACTGAATTGCTCCAAGATGGAGGATCTTAGGGTTTGTGGGCTTAACTACTGCAGTGAAATACTGGCTCTAAATGGGGTTGTATTCTCTCATTCAGATGTGTTTGGAAGTCATTTTATATTCATAGGTCCTGCTCAGTGAATGGTAGGTGTAGCTAGGTGTCCTGTGCCTGATATTGTTTTTTAATTTGTTTTCCCCTTGCAGAGTTAAGAAAATGGAGTGATAGGAATGAGAAGAAAGTAAGCAAGTACACAATAATAACAAACCTGGTGTTTGCTAATTGCATGTGTGGCTGCAAGTGCTAGTGCATTGCTTTCACTCTATGTTCCCTATTATGTCCCTGCTTACTCTTCTCTTATCCCTTCCTCTCCAATGAATGTAAATACATAATTAATTTCCTTCTTGTTAAATATTCCAGCACTGGAGCTTTCCAAAAGGCGGGGAGTGAGGGAAAAGGAAGACAGTCACAATTATGTAATCTCCCACTTAGCAACTACTTCACTTAAAGACATTGCTGCTGGTTTTAACTATGGTTGCTAAGTGAGAACTGTGTATATTTTGTTTTATAGCACAGGTATGAGACAAAAACAATCACTTGGCCACTATCATTTCCCATATTTTTACAGCATTTGGGTTTTGTCTAGGACCTCTCAGAAGTGCAGAAAGGCCTGGCCCAAGTCCTGTTGTTCAGGCCCTTAGCTTCAGTAAAAAAAAAGTGTTTTTTTTTAAATGACAAAATATGCCTCAGCCTTCAAATAAATGAATCATAATGTGAAAGCAAGTAATCTCAATTTTAGATTTTGAGCTTAAGGGCTCTTGTCCAAATAGTTCTCTATTCCAAGATGGCCTTATTCTTCCAAATAATTTAAAATTTCTTATTAAACTCTAATGATAGTGTAAAAGATGAGAGATAAATAGACTTTCTTCTTTGAGAAAATGTAGAGGACTTAAGCAAGGAATATTATTAAATATATGAAAAATTGAGATAAATATCCTTAATTTTTGCTATCATATCTGATCTTCTAGCCTGTTAAATTCTTCTAGTCTGATATCCTTTTCTCAAAGCTGCAATTGTTCTTACAGACAATCTAGTCTCTCCATTCAATTTGGATTTTCTGAAATTGCTGCCATTTTGAATGCCCTTGATCAATAAACTATGTCCAGCTAATAATTTGCCATACACATACATCAAGAATGAACATGTTGTACCACATTCCAGGTACTTGAAAAGCAATTTAGAAACAGATTTTCAAACATATGTTCAAAGTGTTATCCAGAATGTTTTTCTTCTTTTTGTTCTTGTTTGTATTCCATTTAGGCTGTCTGAATAAAAACACCAACTATTAAAAAAGTGAAATGTTTATAGTCTATACTATAAATTTAGACAGAAACTTGGGGTTTTGCTTCTTCAATAAGTCTCAGGCTTGCTTAAAGAAATCTAAAGGGATCCACTGAAAAAGATATTGAAGAATCAAGAAAGTCCGGATAAGGAATTTTACTGCAAAAAAAAAAAAGTCAACTGAATTGCTTAGCATAAGCTGAGGACTGTATCTGCAAACAAAACTTTCCTATTTATCCTAAACCTCACATTTACAACAGGAAGAAGCTTAGACCAATTGTCCAGTCAATGACCAATTGTCATTGACTGATCACTGTTTTTTTTTTATTGGTTTTTAAAACAAACATAAACATAAACAGGCCATTTTCCATATATGTACATACAGTGTGCCGCTTGCTTTACAAATTTTTTGTGCTTCCATTTCGTAGTCTTCAATTACAATTACATTGTATATGATCTCGTATTTTCAATCCAATATTAAATACATTAATATTATTAATCAATCATTTGACAATACTTATTATTCATTCATGCTTTAAGAAATAATCATATTTTACTCAATTTACTTTGTGACAGTTCATATCATCATCCCAAATCTATCCTAAAATCATTTTGTAGATATAATAAGAAAAAAATACATCTTTCTATATTTAGTATTTTCTAAAAGTCTACATATTTCGTTACTATATTTTATTATCTAACCATTGATAGAATAGATCCAAAATTTTATAAAATTGTTTATCTTCTTGCTCTCTAATTTCAAATGTCAATTTACTTATTTCAGCACATTCCAATATTTTCTTAATAATTTCCTCCTGTGATGGTATTTTCTCATTTTTCCAGTTTTTAGCAAATACAATCCTAGCCGCTGTTAATACATTTACAATCAGGTATTTCAAGTCTTTACAATATATTTCAGGTAAAATTCCCAATAAAAATATCTCTGGTTTCAAATCTATATGTTTTTTTGTCATTTTTTCCAACCATGTGTGGATTTTAGTCCAATATTTTTTAGTATCCGCTCAAGTCCACCACATATGGTAATATGAGCAAGGTGTCTGATGACATTTCCAACATTTTTTGGATTTATTCTTGAACATTCTTGCTATTCTTGTCAGGGGAAAATGCCACCTGTAAAACATCTTGTACAAATTTTCTTTATATGCTATTGACATTGTCATTTTATAATTTTGAGACCACAATTTTTGCCATTTCTCTAGATCAATCCCATATCCAAAATTCTTCCCCCAAGTAATCATAGTTTCTTTAACTTGTTCTTCTTCTAGTTTAATTTCTAATAAATATCCATACAATTTTTTAATCACCTTTTCATTAGTATCTGTTAAAATCTTACCTAAGTCAGTCAGTTTATCATAGAAACCTTCTGTTTTGGAATCTTTATCATACCTTGAATGTATTTGCGTATATGAAAACCAATTCATATTTATACCTTGTTCCTCTAGTTTTTGTATAGATTTAAGTTCACTCTTTTCATTCAATATTTCACCATATTGAACTGTTTGTTCCTTTTTATATATTATAGGATAGGAAAATGCTTCAATAGTCGATAGCCAGACTGGAATTTTCAAATAACATTGTCTTTTAATCTTCTCCCAGTGTAACCACAGAGTATACACAGAGTATATAATGTCTTCCAAAATACCTCTGTATTTTAGTTGCTATGTACCATAAGAAAGCACGCCACTCCAACAACAGATCATGTCCTCCTAATGTCAACAATCTAGTATTTGTTAATGTTATCCATTCCTTAACCCACATCAAATTTGTAGCTTGGTAAAACAACTCCCAATTTGGCAAACCAAATCCTCCTCTTATTCTAGCATCTTGCAAAAGTTTTAACTTTATTCTCGCTTTCTTACCTTGCCATATATATTTCAACACAATTTTATTCAAATGTTCAAAGTAATCTTTTCCAAGCTGAATTGGAATTGTCTGAAACAAATATACAATTCTGGGTAATATATTCATCTTGATTGTTGATATTCTCCCTATTAATGACACTTGTAAATTTTCCCATTTCGCCAAATCTAGCACTATCTGCTGTTTAAGTTTGATATAATTATTCTCTTTTAATGTACTGCATCTTGCTGTCAAGTATATCCCCAAGTACTTGATCTTGTTTGTGACCTGAATTTTCAGTAAGTCTGCCAGTTCTTCCTTTTGTCAAGATAGCATATTCTTTGTCAAGATCTTTGTCTTATCTTTATTTATTTTCAAGCCAGCCACCTTTCCATATGTCTCTATCTTTTCTATCAGTTTTGATGCTATGTCTAATGGATCTTCTGAGATGAAAACCAAGTCATCTGCGAATGTTTGCAATTTAAATTCTTCCTTTTTAATTTTCATCCCCTTTATATCCTTTTCTTCTCTAATATTTCTGTTTAACACTTCCAAGGTTAACACAAACAACAAAGGTGACAGTGGGCACCCTTGTCTTGTTCCTTTTCTTATGTCAATAGAGTCTGTCAGGTCTCCCTCTATCATTACCTTTGCTGTTTGCTCATGATATATAGCTTCTATTGCTTGAATAAATTTTCTACTAAAGCCCATCTGTTCCAGCAGTAATAACATGAATTGCCAATTCACATTATCAAATGCCTTCTGTGCATCTAGAAATATCAGAGCCATTTGTTTTTCAGGATGAGCCTCATAGTGTTCCAAAGTGTCCAAGATTACTCTCATATTGTCTTTAATTTGTCTCTTTGGTAGAAATCCATTTTGATCAGGATGGATAAAATTATTTAAGTATTTTGAAGTCTTTCTGCTAATATTGAAGCAAAGATTTTATAATCTGCATTTAGTATGGAAATAGGTCTGTAGTTCTTGATTTGTAATGGATTGGTCTCCTCTTTTGAAACAAATGTGATATAAGCTTCTTACCATGTTTTAAGTATCCTCTTCTTTCACATAACTTCATTCATAACTTCTATCAATGGAAGGTGAAATGATTCTTGTAATGTTTTGTAAAATTCTGCCGGAAGTCCATCTGGGCCTGGTGCCTTTCCATTATTTTGCTAGTTAAGTGCTTCAGTTAACTCCATCATCATTATATTGCTTTCAAACATTGTTTTTATTTCTTTAGGTATCTGGGGTAAATTAGTATTCTGTAAATACTGTTACAGCTCTTTCCTCATCAATATTCTCTAGTGTACATAATTTCCCATTAAACTCTCGAATGATTTCCTTCTTCTTTTTAAGGGCCTGTCACATAGGCCGACGGATGCAAAATGTATGTAAAAAGGACACAGCAGACGAGAAAATTTTCCATCCATTGTTATCCACTCTCAAAAGTGCCCCGAATTTGCATAAGCAGAGTGGACAACAACGGAAAGGAACGGACGGGGGGAGGATGTAGCCAGGATGTCAAGCGGATGCTCCATGGAAGCCTAGCAGATAGAAGTGGATGGAAGTGGATGGCATACCCGCAGGGCTTCCGGAGGAGCACAGTGAAGTGGACGCGCAACAGAAGGAAGGGATGCAGAGCGGATGCTGAGCGGATGAAGCGGATGCAGAGTGGAAGCCTAGCAGATGCCTAGCAGATGCATAGCAGATGCAAAGCGTTCACTGTGCATGCGGGGAGGATGCATTGAGTCAGGCCCGCGGATATAAAGGGAAGCAGCTCACAAGCAGGTCACCATTCAGAGGAAAGACCTGTTGCCAGACACAGCTCCAGCCAGCCAGCCAGCCAGCCAGCCAGCCAGCAAGCCAACAACCATGGGGAAGAAGAGGAAGCCTGTGCCATCTGCTGCCAGCCCTGGCAAGAAGGACAGGGACACCATCCCACCCCTGGCCCTGACTCTGCTTCTGCTGGGGCTTCTGCTGCTCGGGCTGACTCTTCTGGTGCTGGGGCTTCTGCTGGCGCTGCTCCTGGTGCTGGGGCTTCTGCTGGGGCTTACTCTGCTGGCGCTGCTCCTGGTGCTGGGGCTTCTGCTGGTGCTGACTCTGCTGGTGCTGCTCCCGGTCCTGCTGGTCCTGCTGGTGCTCCTGGTGCTCCTGGTCCTGCTGGTGCTGCTGGTGCTCCTGGTCCTGCTGGTCCTGCTGGTGCTCCTGGTCCTGCTGGTCCTGCTGGTGCTTACTCTGCTGATGATGATCCTGGTCCTGCTGGTCCTGCTGGTACTGCTGGTGCTTACTCTGCTGCTGCTGATCCTGGTGCTGCTGGTGCTGCTGGTGCTGCTGGTGCTGCTGGTCCTGTTGGTCCTGCTGGTCCTCCTTTTGCTGCTACTGTTGTTGTTGCTGCTCCTGGTGGTGGTGGTGTGGTGGAGCAGCCCCTAGAACCTCAAAGCCCCTCTGATGAGGGCCCAGATGGCCCTGCCAGAGGGAGGAAGAGGTATACGCATGAACGGGAGAGGAGGCAATACTCCATCAAAGAGGAACATGAGGATGAGGTGCTGGAATGGCTGAGGGAGAATGAGTATCTATGGCGGAAGGGACACAGGCTCTATCGAGACACCCAAAGGAAGCATGCTGCTTGGAGAGAGAAGGCAGAGAGCCTGGGCTACACTTTGGAGGTGCTCCTCGGCTGGTGGAAGCACATGCACACCTGGTACGGGAAGCTGCACCTCAAGAAATCTGGCCAGGCCATGGTCAAGCTCACCGACCGGGAGACATACATGATGGCCAAGAGCAGCTTCTTGGAGGGTGAGATCCGCCACCGAGGAGCAGTCCCTCTGACAACCCTCTCTCTCAGGCAGCCCACAGAGAGCCAGTCCTCTTCTGGCCAAGAGTCAGCTCCTGTGTCCAGACAGGTATCTGTGGAGCGTGCCACAATGGAGACCCCCCCAACAGCTGCACTCCCTGTAGTGGAGCACGTGGAGGACCCCCTGATGCAGTGGGAGCAAGGAGAGGGCACTTCCACCAGAGACCAACCCACATCCACCCCCAGCTCCACCTCCACAGAAAGCAGGCAGAGAGCCAGACCGGAGGGGCAGAGCCACACTGTCCTGCTGGAGATCAGGGACACCATCAAAAGCAGCATAGATCTCCTCTCTCAGCTGGTACACACTGACATACTATCCTCTAACAAAAAGTCCTCCCTCACCTACGTCAACCAGACCCTCATGGACATGTCCCAATCACAGTACCAGGTGATAAAGGAGAGGATCACAGGTCTTCTGCACAACCCTCCAGGCCCAGATGAACCTGCTCTGACCCAGTCCAGGTCTGCTCCTCCACCCCAGGTGATGTCACAGCCCTTCCAAGGCTTTCCACAGGCCCTCACCTACCAAGGCTACGGCTACCAGGAGTTCCAGCAGCACAGGCAGCCCTTCCCAGTCCAGGCACAGGTTCATCGTACGCCACCGGTGCCACCGATGCCACTGATGCCACCGATGCCACTGATGCCACAGATGCCACCAATGCCACAGATGCCACCCATGCCACAGATGCCACCCATGCCTCACCTGACCGAGCTGCAGACCAGACAGCCCCACTACACTCCTTCTTCCTCCACCCCACAGCCAAGCCCTTCCTCAGAACATCTGTCATCATTGTTGGGCCTCACATCCCAGGTCCTTGAGGAAGTGCCTCTCAACCTCACGGGACTGAGTCAGCTCTCTGAGAGCTTCCTGCACACACCATCTCCTGTTGTACTCTCGGGGCCAGGCACCCCAATGGCGCCTCAGACCAGCACTCCAGCAGCAGCCACCTCCACAGCACCTGGACCCTTCACCCCTGAGACTTTGGGCACGCCTCAGAGTGACTGAGAAGAGTGCCAGAGACTGGATTGCTACCTGTTGACTTTATCTTTGCTTGGGACACTTTACTTGGGTCATTTTGCTTTCACAGATTATCTTTGCTTCACACACTTGCTTCAGTTCTTTTACTCAATAAAGTCTTGGTGGAAACTTTTAGAAATGGTTTAAGCCTTTGCATGCTTGTGGGATGGGTAAGGATAGCAGTGGGATGGGCAGGGATATCTATGGGATGGGCAGGGATACCTGTGGGATGGGTAATAGCTGTGGGATAGATAAACCTCCAGTGCAAGCATAGTGGGACTGTATGGTCCACCCTCCCAAGTGCCATACCTATGGCCCTTTATTATCAATAACAATTTAATCTTTCATCAACACATTTCAACATAAACATAACTCTTTATTAAATGCCCTATTCATTGTAGGGCCACTCAACATACATGGCACAATCTCATCAGTGCGATGAGACAGCCTGAAGGAAGCATCCATTAAGAATCTACCATCCTGTCTTGCCACTCCACTGCTCCAGCTGGGGAGTTGCACCAGTTTTTCAGGAGGTTTCACTGCTTCTTCCCTTCACGTGAAGCTTCTGTTCCCCTTCTGTTGGGGCCTTGCACATCCACAGTATCTATCAGGTTTCGCCCTTGCCTCCATTCACCAGGCTCCATGTCCTCATTGCCTTGTTGGTGGTCCACCAGCCTGTTCTGCAACACTGGGTAGCGGGTGCGCATGAGATTGTGCAGGATGCAGCAAGCTTCCACAATGTTTCTCACGGTCTCTGAGCGATGCTGCATGGTGATGAGAAGTACCTGGAACCTGTTGGCCAGGATGCCAAAGGCGTTCTCCAACACCCGTCTTGCCCTGGACAGCCTGTAGTTGAAGAACCTCTCTTCACGGGTGAGGCATCTGGAAGTGTAGGGCTTCATGAGGTAGGTTCTGAGGGAGAAGGCGTCATCCACCATGATGAAGTAGGGCACATCTTGTGTGTTGTTGGGCAGGGGGCCTGGATCTGGAAAACCCATGATGAGGTTGCGTTCCAGCCCCTCCTTGAGGTGACTGGCATTATATACCTGGGCATCTGAAGATGAGCCGTTGCCTGAAGCATCGATGTACATGAACTTGTAGTCAGCATCGACCATGGCGAAGAGGATGATGCTGAAGAAGCCCTTGGAGTTGAAATAAGTGGACCCTGAGTTGGCTGGAGCTTTGCAGGCCACGTGCTTGCCATCTATGGCTCCAACGGTGTGAGGAAAGTTCCACTTCTGTTACCACTGCTCTGCAACTTTCTTCTAGCCTTCTTCAGTGGAGGGGCACTGGAGGAGCTCCTCCAGGTATTCTTCGATGATGGCCTGCACCACTTCTCTGACCACAATGCTGATGGTGTTGTGTGACACCCTCCAGCCGTACTGCATGCTCCTGTATGTGGCCCCAGAGGCCAGGTGGTGCAGAGTCAGTACCACCTTGAGCCCAGGGTCCAGGCTAGGCCGGAAGTTGGTGTTTGCCTTGGTCAGCCTGAGTGTCAGCCGCTACACAACTTTGTCAAACATGGCTGGAGGCATCCTCATGAAGTTCTGGAATGCATAAGTGTCTTCGTTCCTCAGTTCCACCATCAGCTTGTTATACAGTCCGTACTCGGCTCTTCTCGCGATCCATCTTCGGACCCAGATCCATCTTCAGACCCATCTTCTTGGACTCCTCCTTTTCTTCCCGTAGAACAGGTGAAAGAGCCTGTAGATGGCTTCACACTGTTGTAGAACGATGGCGGCTACCAAAAGGAGTGTGTGATGATCCATGGTGGAGATGACTGGATGCTGTGGAAGAGCAAGAGCCAGATGAAGGCTGAAGCGGTCTGCACCGCAGGGCTGCTGGACTGAAAATGAGATCCAGGTGATTTCCTCCCCCTTTTTATAGGAAATATAGGTTTTCTACTCGGTGTCCTTTTGCATCCTCTAGGCATCCTGCATACATTCTCAATATCCGAGATACGTCCCCTCTGCGAACGTTTTTTCTGTTTTAATACTTTGTATGCGAGCTGCATCAGTTTTCATCCTTTCTCTGTCTGTGCTACTAAAGCTGCGTGTCCGTTCCGCATCTGTTTCACTTCCTCCCTGTGTCCGTTTTCCGCTGGAGTAGATGCGAGTTGCGCGGATGCGCAGCGGATGCCTAGCGGATATAGCGGACACGTAACGGATGACAACGGACGTATAACGGATGTTCCCCGTATGTGTAGCGGATGTCCAACGGACACGTTGGATACATTTTGCGCTCACAAAGTTTTGTGCAGCTTAAAACTTTTTGAGCGGATGAAATCTCAGTAGACGGATGCTGGACGGATAGAGAGTATGAAAAACGGACGCAGTGAGTACAGAATGGATGCATCGCGTTAACCAACGGATGGCAAGTGTTTCTCTCCATTTTACATCCTCTTTCCATCCTTTGGTGCTGTGTGACAGGGGTTTTACTTCCATAGCAAACTTGACCTTGGTAATCTATTAATTGCAATATTTTCCTTGATTCTTTCTCCTTTCTCAGTTTATATGCTAACCATCTTCCTGGTTTATTTGCATCTTCAAAGTAGTTCTGTTTAGCACCTCTAATTTTTTGTGCTAGTTCTTCTTTTTCTGTTAAACCTATTTTATGTTTAATTATATCCATTTTTAACTTGATGTCCTTTTCCTGTGGCATTTTCTGTAGCTCTTTTTCAAGTCCTTTATACTCATCCTCTTATGCCTCAGAGGCTAATCTTTTCATAATATTGCTTTTCCTTGCATAGTCTATTACCAAGCCTCTTGTATATGCTTTCATTGTATCCCATACATTCTGAATTGATGTATCTTCTTTTTTGTTTTCTCTGAAAAAAAAGCCAATTCTTTCTTCATCCATTGTGTGAAGTCTTTTTCCTTTAAAATAGTATTATTTAAGGTCCATCTAGATCTTCTTCTTTGTCCTTTCCATTTAATTGTCAGTGGATTATGATCTGCCCAAGTACTTGTTTCAATATTTATTTCTTGAATATTAGTTACCAATTCTGTTGACATCCATATCATATCTATTCTGGACCATGATAAAAGTCTATTTGAACAGAAAGTGTATTGTTTAGTTTTGGCATTTCTTTCTCTCCATGTATCTTTTAAATTTATTTTGTCCACCATTTAAAAAAAGATTTAGGGAGATTCTTTCTGTTTTGCTTTATTGTTTTCTGTGCTGTATAGTCCAATTTGTTGTCTACAATTCCATTCAAATCTCCCATCATAACTATATTAGCATAGTCCAGTTCAATTATTTTCATATGTAATTTTTTATAAAATTCTTCTTGTTAAAATTCTTTTTGTTATAGATTGCAATCAGGAGTGTTTTCATATTATCATCCATTATTTCCACCATTAGGATTCTTCCATCATCATCAGTATATATCAATTTCGTTGGGATAATATCTTTAATATATAGGACCACTCCTCTTTTCTTGCATTGTGTCAAGGAGGTAAATATTTTCCCTAATTTTGTTTTTATCAACAATTGTTCATATTGCTTTTTAATATGTACTTCTTGTGGACAAATTATATCAAATTTCAATTTCTCTAATTTATGGGAAGTTTTCCTTCTTTTAATGGCTGAATTAAATCCATTCATATTAATTGTAATCAGTTTTTTTTTCTTCTCTTCCATATCATATAAAAATATAATATGGAAGAGAAGAGAAAAAACTGATTATATTATAAAATATAATATGGATTATATTTTATAATTAGGTTTGGCAGCTCTCATAGATCTTGGTTCACATTGTTCTTTGGCTCCCTTCTTTCCACCTACTGCACCTTCTTCTTTTTCAGTCGTCATTTGGCAGTCCTCCTGGAATTCAATTAGTGAAATTTCTTTTTCTGCCTCTTCCTCTTTCCCTCTGAAAAATTCTGTGTAAAATGTTTCAGCTTTCTCAATTGAGTCAATTCTGTATTTCTGTTCTTGCCATGTGAACGTTAAACCTTCTGGAATCACCCATCTATAATTCACCTCTTTTTTAAGGAGCAATTGGTCAATAATCAGTATTCTCTTCTCATCTCTCTCACTCTTCTGGGTACTTGTTTCAAAACCACAATCTCCTTATCTTTATATTTCAATGTTTTCTCTCTTGCTACTTGCAATATTTGCGTTTTAATGGCTTTCTTTGTAAATCTGATGTGAACTTCTCTTGGTAGGCTATTTTTCATTGCATATCTTGTGAAAACTCAATAGACCTCATATATTCCATCCATCGTCTTCTCTTCAGATATTTCCAAAGTTTCAGCCAATATTTCTGTCATTATCTCAGCTAGATTTTGTCCTTTTTCTTCCTCTATGTTTTGAAATCTAAGGTAGAATTCTGATCTATCCATCTCCCATCGCAACATACCACTTTTATCCTGTTCAACCACAGTTAATCTGTTATCAATGTCTCCAATCTTCTTATCTCTTTGTTTATCTTCTTCTTCAATTTTCAGTAGTCTCTCATCATACTTCATCATCATTTTTCATCAGTTTTCTCTGTTCTTTGTTCAATGTTCTCTGTTCTTTGTTCTATGTTCTCTATTATCTTTTCAGTATTCTCAGATCTTGTTTGAATATTTTGAATTCCTTGCAAAATCATCTGCAGGGTCGCTTTTTCTTTTTCTTGTTCTTTCTCTTGCCTTAACATTGTCTGTATTGAACATTGTCCTCCAGATGGTGGAGAGGAGGAAGTGGAAGTTGAAGAACCAGGACTTGTTAGTTTCCTACTCATTTCAAACAATTCAAAATCTTCAGGTTCTTCTAGAACTTAATCCAATTATGAAATAACCAATTGCAATTCCAAATAAAAATATTAGGGAGAAAAAAGCCAAATAGTAATAATAATAAAAAAAGGAAAAAAAAGAAAATTTTCTTCCAGTTCTTGTATACCTTAATCTAATCGGTTAAGTAGATAACAGTAAAAATTCAAAAATGAAGAAAAAGATCATAAACATGCACAAAAGAGAAAAAGTTGTAAAATCCCAAAGAAGAAGATGGAAAAGTGAGGAATAAAAAGCTAGAAAAAAAGGAACAGTTCTTCAGGTTCTTCAACACCTTAATCCAATTAAGAGGTCTCAAACATAAAAGGCTGCATAAGAGAAGAGGAGGAAAAAAAAAAGGCCAAGAAGATAAAAAAGAAAAAAACAGTATGGGAGGTAGATGGAAAAACAAAAATACCAGCAAGGCAGAAAGAGAAAAAGAAAAAAAGAAAAAAAGAAGCGACTCCCTTAAAAAGAAAAGGGAGGGAATCTAAAACTTTTCTTTATAAAATAAAAAGCAAGCGTAAAAATTTAACTTATTTCAAAAAGTAAACTATTGAGGAGGGGTAGCGCAGCTTAGGAGAAATCAAAAGAACACACTGCACTTTGTTTAGTTATCCAAGGCTCTTATTGTAGCACTCTTCTCCATGGACTTATCACCTTTCTTTTTGTAAATTTCAACACCAGACTCCAGCTGTTGATAGAAAACCAGAAGAGCACCTGCAATAATAGTCTCCCTTGCTCTTCCCTCTATTTTATCAAATAGCAATGTCCTTGAAAAAAAAAAAAGAGTCTCAGTTCTTTCTTTCTCAGCTTTGTCTGGTCACAAGAGAAATAGAATATTTCCAAGCCTCTAGTTGGTAGTGTTACAAAGTTTCTTTGCTTTCACTTTCCCCCTCCTTTCCCAGCAAAATATATATTAAAAATATTTTAAAAAAGAAATAACTAAAAGGGAGTCTTTAGCCTGAAGTGTTACAAAATCAAAAAGGAGAAAAAAAAATTAATGGGAAAAAAAACCAGTCCAATTTCAAAATATAAGAGTGTAGAAAATCCAACTCATAGGAAAAAAAAAATTACTGTGACATTCCTGTTTAAAATCGCCGCTTTATCACTTCTGTCAAAACTTTTACAGATTCTTTCTTTTCTTTCGGGTGTCCTTTCAGATCTTAAAATAAAGAAAAAGTTCTCACCAAACCAGCACACTCTCGCTTTCTGTTCTCTTCCATTTAGTAGCTGTCCCAACTTCAGCAGCTTTAATGGCTGCCTCTTTGCTGCTGGCAAAAAGAGCTTTTCCTGGATCTACAGGGATTTTGCAGTATCCCTGGGATTGACAGGATGCGCTCTTCACTTTGATTGTCTCTTTGGGACAGTTTAGGTCCAAATGGACCATCCAGGAGCAAAGATATCAGCAGTGATCTCAGACCTCCAAGATCGCATGCCATTTTGTCGCGACGCCAGTTCCACCCTCCGACTGATCACTGTATCATAGGGCGTTATCAATTTCACTTCATGTGCTGATCTGAGTTTACATCTAGTAATGGTTTTGGGCTTTAACATGAAATAAAGCTATTTGATGAGATTTCAGTTGACTTATGAAACTTCTAAAATTTGCACAGGAAAGGAGAAACAATAGCTAGGCTGGCTTCAAGCTGAACTATATACATGACACTTCAAACTACAAATCATTTTCTTAACCTCGAACTGACCTGAAATCAACAGATTCTGCTTTGGAATTCCAAAGTCAATGAATGAAGTGGAATTCCAAAGTCAAGTGAATGGACGGGCTTCAGAGTGTTGCAGTCTCCTGAATATCTGCCCATTCTTAACAAAAGTACTACTATTCCAGAGAAATACTGTGTCACTGCTGAAAATGGTGCCTAATTATTCTTCTAACTCTGGTGGGTTTTGATTTGAACTGGTTAAGAAGTAGCAGGACAGAATAGTAAGTAAGACAGTGAGATAGTGGTAGAAACAATTGGAGTGCACAGTGAGAAAGTGAAAAGGTGTTAAGCAGCTTTGTGTGTGGAAGGCTGTCATGCCCCTGTCGGAATCTGATTTGGAGGAGGAAGCTGAACAGCTGACAGGGAGTGGGAGTATGGTTCTGTTGGCTATGGAAGAAACTGGGGAAGGGCAGAGCAGGGAATAGGTAGAGCAAGGGAGTTCCGAGGAAGTCCCAGGCCCACCCCCTCTTCATCCTAGGGCACACAGGAAGGAATGGAGATTGGAGCAACATGGGTTGCATGGCTTTTGGGGAAGGAAAGGGCCCTGATTCCCTTCATTAGCTGCAGTTGGGAATACAGTGTATTAAAAAGGAAGCTGTGCACAGCAAGCTGTTGGGAAAAAGCATGAATATATTTTGTATCATGGAAGCTTATCTGTGTTCCTGGTGTCTTTCCAACTGTGTGAGTTTTGCAGTAATTTCAAGACTGAAATTCCTTCTCCTGCCCTGTCAAGCTAATTACTTCAGTTTTATTTGTTTGGATTTTAAGTTACAGTTTGTGTGTACCTTGTTTTGGACTAAATTTTCTATAGTTAAAGACTGTTCCTGGGAGAGTTTTTTTTTTCCAGCTGAAGGTAACTTGGACATTGGGGGCAAAGTTAGAGATAATAAAGGGATTGTTATTGTTTATTTGACTGTGTTGCCTTTATGCCACACCCTGGATCATCACAAAGGCAAAGAAACGGAACTAGGTTTTCTGAAGCTAAACAAGAACAGGCTAGCTGGGCAATTATCAGAAACCAGGGTATTTGCAGCATAAGGTCAAAAAGCATCAAGATAGCAGTTAGGACAGTATGAGTGAATTTATGTTATGTGCTTGTGCAACACACATGAAAAACAAGCTTTGTGGCCACCATACTATTTTAAAAAAAAAACCAAACACCCTTGCAGGAGAACATGACTGGAGAGCCCACATTTTCTATGATGTGATATCTCCTAACTCCTGGCAGTGTGGCTAGATTTATTAGCTATTTGTCTGAAGGATGCTTGAGGATTGGAAGCTGATGCATTGTCTTTTTACCGAGGTGATGTTGCCATAAGGTTGAATTATAAATATTTACAGTACTTAAAACTTTTCCAGAATTGAAAAAAAAATCTTGTTAAAGAAAAGTCAGCTAATTGGCTAACTCATGGATTCTGTATGGAAATAGCACTCCCTGTTTTTTGTTTAAAAAAATCTGATGAAATTAAAATATATTAAGTGGATGCTGATAGTTAATAGATTAAATGTTGATTAGATGTTGTGGTTTGATTCATGCTCATTAAATATATACCAACATCTACATTATTTCCTTTTCTTTGTTTTTCTACTTTTAGCTGGAAGCATCCATCTTAATTAGCAACTGATCTAAATTTGAGTTATGAAAGAAACAATTTCAGTCTTAAAGAAGCAGGGACTTTTGTGTAGAATATTGTGAGGAAACTCTGGTTTTGACGCTGTTTTGTGAGTAAAAACATTCCGCACATTTTTTCAAATATAACCCCTGAAATAATTTAATAAACAATTTTTACAGTTTCTACAATTCTTTGCACCACCAGTGTTCTTTGAGTAACCCACACACCAAATGTATGTTTATATAAAGCAGCTTATCTAGAGACAGTTGGTACTTCTGCATATGACCTCTTGTGTAAAACACAGCATGTCTGGTTTCAGTTGTGTTATTTTGTCAGCAGGTTCCAGTCTAGTCTAAGCTAGAAGCAGCTTTCTATACAGCTGGCTCTGGAAAAGTAGACATCTGTGCAACTAATCAAATAAACAACCCCAAAATGAATTCCATTTAATATTGTTCTAATCAAATAATTTCTTGCTTTCCAAAATGGACATTTGTGATTTATACACCTTTGAAAGATCATCAGATTGTAAATTAGCTTCATGGAGAGGTGAGAAGTTTGAGATAGCTCTTCTTCCAAAGGGAAACATGTTTACTGTTATGCCAAATAGTAAGACTTCAGTTAAAATGACTTAATTTCATTATAATTAAAATAATTTGTCTTGCATTAGTAATTATTTGTCTTTCTGGTTTTTCTATGACATCACATGGATATCATATTATTATCATTAGTATTACTATTGATAAAATTCAACCAGAAAGTTTTTTCTGTGTTGATTTCTCCTTTATAATTACACAATGATTATAGAAATGAAGGGCCAGCAAATATAGCAATACGCTACCTATAGAAATTTGATTATTTGTATTAAAATAAAATAGTGATAAGCCTTATGTTTACATGGAAATTAGCTTCTATCAAGCTGCTTAAAAATCTGGTTATTCTCCCGCCCACTCACTACAACTAAGCAGGGGTGGGATGCTGCCCATATAACAACTGGTTCGATGATGGTGCGCATGCCGTGATCAGAACTGCAAAAATTGTTACCTGGTATGTTACTTTGGGAGAGGTACACAGCTGAGGAGTGGCAATCCACTTTTCTGCACTGATCAGCTGGGATGATAAAGAATCAGTACAGCACAGGAGGGTGCAGATGGGCCCACATGATTGTTGGAACAAACTGGTTTGCTCCCAACTGATCTTCGGAGCTAGGGGTTCGCCCAAACCAGTCTGAACCAGCAGAATCCCACCCCTGCAAGTAAGTAACAAATATCCTCTAAGGAGGAAAAAATCTCTTTTTCTCTCTCTCAAGGCAAATTGTAGCATCACATAAGAAAAAAAATCTTTCCTTCTTGTCTTGATTTCAAAGCAGATTCAGAGCCAACATTCAGGATTTTTCAGCTGGTTGAGAAAATATTCCTTTGAATGGATTTTTAAAATATTCCTTGGAATGGAATTTAAAAATGAATCAGTTCGATTCAGATAACACATGTGTCAGTCTTCATCAAATGCCTGCCCCGTAATACATGCAATTCCTTACTCACCAGAATTTGCTTGTTGGCTAGGACTTCTGTGTCATTCTGTTCCTGCAGTGGCATACAATCATCAGAAAAAGGATGAAAAACAGCTTAGTATTACCAACCTTATTGATTCAAAAATGCAAAAACAGCACCATTCATCAGGGACAGAGCAGAATTTAACATCACCTAAATGTTCGGTCAAAGAGCCCTATTTTAAAAGCCTGTGGAAGTTGTCAGGGAGTTGATACTTAATGTGCCATGGCCATTTGTTTTTTTGAAGGTGGCCACCAATCAGCAGGTGGAATTCCCTCAGGGATGGGACCACAGCAAACTCTGTTTCTCTGACCTTCATTGAATGGCCACATTCCTTTTAGATAATTATTCCCTGGGGTCTAAAAGAGATGGTATGAAGGAGGTGAACAACTTTGGATGCTTATTATTTAAATAATATTTATGCACCAAGCTTGAATTTTACCAACATTATTATAATATGAAGGGATGTGGTGGCCCAGTGGCTAAGATGCTGAGCCTGTCGATCAGAAAGGTCAGCAGTTCAGCAGTTCAAATCCCTAGCGCTGCATAGCGGAGTGAGCTCCCGTTACTTGTTCCAGCTTCTGACAATCTAGCAGTTCAAAAGCATGTAAAAATGCAAGTAGAAAAATAGGGACCACTTTGGAGGGAAGGTAACAGCATTCCATGCACCTTCGGCATTTAGTTATGTCAGCTACATGACCACATAGACATCTTCAGACAGCGCTGGCTCTTTGGCTTTGTAATGGAGATGAGCACCACCCTCTAGAGCCAGAAACAACGAGCATGTATGTGCAAGGGGAACTTTTATCTTTAATTTTTTATAATATGAAAAATGCTTTGCAGAGTTCAAATATTGGGCAGAAATAGTGGGGAACCAGGAAGGTTGATTCTGTGAGCCACAGGACTGATTAAACATACATCAGTGCTGGAATATTTAGCAAGAAGGAAATATATCACATTTCCATTGCTTCCAATGGAAAGTACTTGAGTTTCCATTTCCAAATTTGCATTTCCCTCTGTATTTGTAATGGGCACTTGGAATAGATGTACCTATTACCTAACTGCAAATTCAGTTAAATCAGTGTAGCATGGATAGATAATATTCATCTCTATTTGTATCATTTAACCCATTTAAAATATGGTTCTTGTGCTGGCACATATTACAACACCCCAGCTGGTTTTTCCACTAGGATTCCTTAGGTAGATTCTCCAAAAGTGTGGATTGATGATAAAAAAGCAAGAGAAGAAATATAAATCATTGCCTATCCTAAGTTTGTTCTTTATTTAGGATAAAAAAGATAGAAACAAGCAAATATTAGAGGCTTCACTTTAAATAAATACAAACAACATGGAATTTGGAAACTTCCAATTGATAGAAAACCCAACAGTCTTTTTTTAGGAATGAAGTTAAATTTCACAAGCAAAATTACATTGTCTTTGTACAATAGGAATAGTCTTTGATATCCATTGAGATACACCAATCTTGTTTTACTGTTTTGCTTTGTTTTTAAGAGATTCTTTTTAAAACGTATTTTATGTGGATGGGCATATATATGCTATTGTAATGGCACATGGTAATGGCCTTGGGAGACAGAGGGAAGATCCACAACCAGGGAAATGGTTGAACAAGTGGCAACTTAACCCACAGCAAGAATGTGAGTACAGAAAACATCTTAGAAGGGACTCTCCCTAGTTTCTTTGATTGTATAAAGACAATGGGAAAGAAATGTGGTTTCAGATTTCTACTAATGTAACATTACAATAAACTTGGAGCTGAAAACACACTAAGTATTGGTGTGCTTCTTGACTGGACTAATTCACAAGGCTGTATTTTTTATAGCTTCCAGCCTCCTCTTCTCTCCAGTTAAAATTCAAAGTGAAAATCAGCTATATCTTGACAGCAATAAATATGTGCATGTATAGCAACACTGGGGATACAATAGTAAATGTGGGTGCCAAAATTGCACCAAGCGGGGTTTTCTTCTAAACAAATATATTAACCAGCACACAATATGGCACCATCTACCAAGATATTCAATGATGACAATTACACAAACAAGGTCAAGTTCAATCTCAAATGTTGGTCAATTTGGGATTTTCCAGATGGATTCAACTTGGAGATTACATTTCATAGAAACAGACCTTGACTTACTTTGAATGATTATTAAGCAAATGGTTATAAGTTGAGGACTACCTGTAGTAGGAAGTTATGTCCTGATTTTTAGCAAATTCCACAATGAATCCTTTTTAAACTGCAAATAGCAATAGACATATATAGCTTCACATTGCTTTACAGTCCTCTCTAAGAAGTTTACAGAGCCCTCAACAATCTGGTCCTCATTTTACTGACCTCAGAAGGATGAAAGGCTGACAATCTTGAACCTGTGAGGATTGAACTCCTGAGTGAACTGAATGAGTGATCTGAATTAGCCTGCAATACTGCATTCTAACCACTGGGCCACCATGGTAATTGTTATAACTTGTTTAGGGACTGTGTGGAAACCTGGTGCCACCAATGGATATTCCAATCTGTTGAATTGTGGTTTTTTTTCCATAAGATCATTTGTGGAACCATTGGGAGATGTGAAATTATGACATCTAGTTGAACCCATCTGGAAAAAAATTGTGTACCAATGGCATAACAATCCTCCCCCGCCCCCCCAAAATGTGTCTCTAAAGGTTGGATATATTATTGGCAATGCAGTAAGATATAGCTGGCTGTTAATTCCAGAATTTCTGTAGTCTTAAACAGATGGCTGTGATAAATTTATGTTCATATGCCATAGAATATCATTAAAATTGTATACAGCATAAAATATTATCATTAACATAGTTTCCTCTTTTTTTCATTCTGGTACAGCAAAACTTTAAGAATGAATGTATTTTCCATGTTGACAGAAGTTGGTGAATACCTTCTTAATCCTTTCAATTTCTCCATTTTTAAAATTCAGTGTAGACTGTTTCAATTAGGACCCTCCAGCTGAGTATCCCTTGATCCTTTGATTGCTACAGTAGCAATATAGTGTTAGCAATTTGTAGGCCACCATTTGGGTTAATGAATCGGCTTGACTTTAATTTTTATCCAAATGTAATCTTTCAGATTGTAATGATTTGGTTTAACATAAGCTCCTATTGAATGTAGTAAACAGCTTCTTGGTTATATGTGAAAATGGTCTCTTTTTAATAATGTTGCCTCTGTTTCTAATTAATCGTAGACAATTAAATGGAATCCAGATCTGTTGGGATCAAAATTAAATCATAGAATGAGCTATATGTTTTCCATCTTTTGTGAGATCATTACTGTCAAGACCAAGATTAATCAAGAAAGAATGATGTAGCAATGAAAGTGGGGAAGCTGTTTTTACTCTGAATATTGTGTTTTCATTAGACTTTTGGTTTGTTTAATGCATATAATTCCTCTTACATAATAGCTTTACAGTAAGATCTCATTGTATGTAATATGGTCAAAATTCATATCAGATAAGCTTGTTGGGTACGAAGGAATGGGGAAGAGCATGGGCCATTAAGAGGGAATTTTGAGAAAAGATTACACTTAATAAAGTGGAAATCATGAGAAAGAAAATCAGTCAAAATAACATCACCTTGATTTTGTTTGGTATAAATTGGGGAAGAGAGAAATTTAGAAAGTCTTTCAAGATCCTGTGGAGATTTTATTCCTATCAAAAAAATCCTGAAATTTCTGCCTTGCCTGCTTTAAAAAGCTAACTTTGAGAGATATTTCCAATACAGAAACAAGAAGACAACATACAAATACACATCACATTTGTGGCTGATTTATCTTTGACTGTCTTACATTTTTTTTCACTCATGTTCAATATTTTGCGAGTATTTGTTAATGAGTGATTTTGTGGAAGGAAAATTTAATAGGCAAGATGTGCTTCGATTAAGTTTTGCTAATTAAACAGAACATTTTTTATGATTTGTAAAATGGTAAAGGAAGATCAAATGGAAATATGGGAATTAATAAAAATAGATATATTTTTGAATAAGCAATACAATAGATTAAAAATGAAGTGATTCTAAGAAAAATAAACTAATATGAAGGGAAAGTGAAAAAAAAACATTTGGTCAAAATATAGGAAAAAATAGCTTAGTCTTGAGTTACCTCAAAGCCATAGAGGCAGCAAGAAATAACACCTCATAATACAAGCAGTCTTCAATCACAATTGAGCCCAACATTTCTGTTGCTAAGCAACACAGTTATTAAGTGAGTTATGTTCCATTTTACAACCTTTCTTGCAACAATTGTTAGGTCAATCATTGCACTTCTTAAGATAGTAAATGTCATGGCCCACTGGCGGCTGATGGAGCTGGCTGCAGAGTTGGACAGTAGCAAGGAGGTTGGTGAGGAACCTGGGCCAGTCTTGGAGGCTGAGGAGAGCTTAGACGAGGGCTCTGCATTGAAGGCAGGGATGGGGCCAGGGCAGGCTGGCAGTCATCAGCTGCCTTCAGACTCAGACAGCAGTGTGGCAGGGGAGTTTCTGGAACCGGTTCCTAGCCTGCACATGCAAAAGGCTTCCAGAAGACAAGAATAATTGAGAAAGCAGGATCAACACAGTAATAAGGCCGCACCTCGGAGATGATTGGCCCCTCCCATAGGACATAAAAGAGGAGCTAACGGGACGTGAGCTTTTGCAGGAAGCAATTAGTTCATCTGATTGGTTCAAGTTTGAAAAGTTCTGTTTGACTCTGTGTCAAGTTGGGCTTTGCCCTGCATTTGGCAATTAGTTCTCTGGCAGCATTCCAAGTGTGATAAAGTGTTGTTTATAAATATTTCCCTGAAAGCCTGTTTGTGAAGCCTTGCAGGCTGTGAATGAACATAATTCACAGCCGTGGAAATAAAAGAAGTTTGCCGGAACTAAGATTGTGTTTTACATTTTCTAAGGAAGCCTAAGGTCAGAACAGTAATATATTGTTAAGTGAACCTAGCTCCCCCATTGACTTCACTTGTCAGAGGGTTGCATAAGGTGATCACATGACCCCAGGGCACTGCAACCATCATAAATACATGCCAGTTGCCAAGCGTCCACATTTTTTACCATGTGATCATGGGGATGTGCAATGATGGTAAGTATGGAAAATGGTCCTGTCACTTTTTTCAGTGCTGTTGTAACATTAAACAGTCACTAAACAAATGGCTTAAGTTGAGAACCACCTGTATAGTTTATATGGCGCAAAATGCTAGCTGCTGTATTCTTTGTGCAATCTTTTTACTGTATATACCTCATAGAATGTTGCAAATGAAGCCATTGGAAGGACAATGGAGCACAAGGACCCAGATTGTTGGAAGCAAAATGCTGACTCTGTAAACTGCTTAGAGAGGGCTATAAAAGCACTGTGAAGTGATATATAAGTCTAAATCAGGGGTGTCAAACTCAATTTCATTGAGGGCTATATCAGGGCTATGGTTGACTTTGGGGGCCCTGATGGACATGGCTGACTAGGTGGGTGTGGCTAACTGGGTGGGCATGACCAGCTTGATGCCATTAACTTGGCATGGCCAATGGGGTGGGCATGGCCACTCCTCAAACTGCTGATATGTTTACTCTTCACACTGGGTAGACCAGGCCAAAGCTATGCTGGCCCGATGTTTCCTCTTCACATTAGGTAGACCAGGCTGAAGTGATGTAGTATGGCCCCTTACATTTTCCAGGATGGCCCCATGTGCTGGATCCAACCACATCATGGGCCAGATTGTGTTTGAGACCCCTGGTCTAAATGCTATTGCTATAGGAGCATAGGCACCAAGAAAACAGGGTGATGTCCAATGAGATCATAGACACCATAACATCATTGCAAACTGGCCATAAATTGCATGCTCATGCCATTTGGTTTGCCCTCCTGCTGGATTCCCATGGGCGACATGAGTAGTTGAGGCTATAGTGGATAGGGTGTACAAAGACTATTTGAAGTGTGGTGTATTCAGAGGTGGAGGTGGGAGAGATAAAAGAGTTAAAAGATCCTAGAAAGCAAAAAAACAAACAAACCCACAATTGTTAATGTGAGAAAAGTGGCATAGATAATCCAGGTATCTGTAATTCTTCTGGCAAGGTTTTCACCATTGTATACAGGGGTGAGACTCTACAGTTTCACATCTATTTGCTAGAACTGGTTGTTAACAATCCAAGCAGTTCAGAGAACCGGTTGTTAAAAGAAATTACTGGCCTAATCCTGTAAGGAAGGCAGGAAGGAAACATTCTGGTGTTGCTTACATAAACTGCCTCTCCGTTAACCCTTTTTACATTCTTGGCAGGACTAGACTTCTCTGGAACGTCTCTGGAGTTTTTTCCCCTCCTTTGCTGGTACTTTGCTTGTGTGAAGTGACCATTCAAAGTTACAGTAGCACTGAAAAAAGTGACTTATGACAGTTTTTCACACTTACGACTGTTGCAGCATCCCCACAGTCATGAGAGGTCAGGTAAGAAGATGCGTGCCTCAATGTGAGTGATGTTAAGTTGGCCATGCCCAGCCAGTCACATTACCACCAAGCCACACCCACCAACTAAGCCACACCCACAGAACCGGTTGTTAAAAAAGTTGAATTCCAATCCTTATTGTACACTGAGATTATTATTAAATGCATCTATGTCTGATTTAAGTTTGTATCCTCAGGGTAATCCTTCTATGTTCATTGACAATTATAATACAAAAACTGTATTTCAGGAAGCATTTTTAGCCTGGTTGTGTCTTTTTCATGCCACCAAAGTGAATGGACCAAATTTGAGCTCTTTTAAAAAAAATATTTTTGAGAGTTTCTTTTTTTTTTTTCTGAGGGAGTTAAAAAAAATGAAATGGGTACCATTCCTTGCAGAGACATAAATCATCCATTTCAATCTTTTAAACTCCATTTTTTCCTTAAAATGGATGTTGGCTCTGCTGAAGACTACAAGCCAAAAGAATATGTGCATCTCTTATGTAAGAACAAAAGATCCATACTTTACAACCCAAAGTAAAGAAAAATTACAACCCAAAGTAAAGAAAATAATCAGAATATACATTTGTAGGAGCCAGAATTTATTTTTACAGTCATATTTTACAAGGAGGAGATAGAATCCATTCAGTTCTGAGCCACACCATGCAAGACTGAAAAGAAACTTCTCCAGGTCTGGTCGTTGTCATCTACCAGTTCTGTGCTGTTTTGCTCTGAAATGTTTATCTGACTTTCTTATATCCATGTTGTTTTATTACATACAGCAGGGTTGGGCAACCAGACAACTTTAGGACCTGTGGATTTCAATTGCCGGAATTCCTGGGAGTTGAAGTCCACAGGTCATATAGTTGCCATAGTTGCCCATCCCGTTATAAAGTAATTGTGGTTTGATAGTATTTTTGTAAGAGCATCTATGAAAACTTTATCAGCTAAAGAATATACATTCCAAACAGATGGAATCCTATTGGTTCCCTCCGTTACCTGATCTAGTTGACTTAACAATAGAATAACAGAGTTGAAGGGACCTTGTAGGATACTGAGTCCAACCCAGTGCTAAACCATTTCTAACTGATGGCTTCTAGTGGTCCCACAACATTTGAAGGCAAGCTGTTCCATTGGTTGATTGTTCTCACTGCTGGAAAATTTCTACTTATTTCTAGGTTGAATCTCTCCTGGATCAGTTACCATCCATTATTCCTTGTGTGGCCTTCAGGTGCTTTGGAAAATAGATTGACCCCATCCTCTCTGGGACAACCCCTCAAATATTGGAAGACTGCTATCATTTCTCCCCTGGTCTTCTCTTCACTAGATTATCCATGCCGAGTAGCTGTAACCATTCTTCAGACTTGGCAGCTGTAGTAACAATCTAGCCATAAGATAAGAAGAAGAAAATAAAAGCTCAGTTTCACTGGCAGAATCCTTACCTTGTGTCCCATGTTATTTTGCACTGACCTTTTATGACAAGGAGAATGAACCTGGGACTTTCCAGATCTTGGTTACCTGCAGCATCCCTCGCCCCTGGCTGTGCTGATAGAAACATCTAGAACAGGGCTGTCAAACTCCCAGCCCATGGGCCAAATGTGTCATGCGCTGGTTTAGCAAAGGGGAAAAGGTCCTGATACATCATGTAGCACCACTGTGACAATGTGAGTTTGACACCCCTGATCTAGAAGCAGCAGTTCAATAGCAGCAAGGTGCCCAGTGGTTCATTCTGCTTTCAAGGTGGAGCTATTTTAAAGCTGATCTTTTCAAAGTACATTTAATGTGATTTCTTCTTGTACAATATCTAGTTAACTTCAGGTAAGCCAGAAATGTCAAGTTGAGACAACCTAGGATTGAAAAAACAAATTACCCATACCAATAAGGAAACTTCAATCCAAAAAGAAATCACTTTGGCGGAAAAAAAAATCTGGTCACGTTGCCAACTTCAAAAACTGATACAAAAATTTATGCCACCAGATAAAAACTGAATGCACCAATTATCACATTAAACAAGAAGAAAACCTTATATGCACCAATTCCATCCGCACTTTCTACAATTTTGTAAACAACAAACTAAAAGACTCAAGGTCCATCTCACCCTTGAAAGGACCTAATGGTAAAGACTGCAACGATGACACTATTAAAACCAACATCTTTAACACATTCTTTGGCTCAGTATTTGTAAACAGCAATGGATCAAGCCCAGTACTTCCTAGTCGAACCACAGACAACTACAATGATCTAATAGATATCAATTTTACAGAAGACAAAGTTGAAAAAGCACTATGCAATCTAAAACCATCTCTATCTATTGGACCGGATGGTATATGTGCCTACTTCTTTCAAAGCTTTCCACTGCCACAGCCGAACCTCTAAGCATAATCTTTGAAAAATCTTTCAGGACCAGCTCCTTGCCAAAACTATGGTCACAAGCCACGGTCATCCCCATCTTCAGAAAGGGAGACCCCAGCCTAGTTGAAAATTACAGACCAATCTCCTTGTGCTGCGTCATCTGTAAAGTCATAGAATCAATTATTAACCAATCCATTATCTTCCACTTAGAAACAAACAACCTACTCTCTAATAAACAATCTGGTTTCAGGAAAAAACGATCATGTAATCTGCAACTCTTACACTGCAAAAACATATGGACTACACAACTCGATCAGGGCAAAGCAACAGATGCAATCTACATAGACTTCTGTAAAACCTTTGATTCAGTGATACACGACAAACTACTCCTAAACTAAAATCTTACGATTTCTCTGGACAACTGTATAACTGGATAGAAGCATTCCTGTCAAACAGACAACAGATGGTCAAAATTGGGAATGTCCTATCAAATTCTGTACTTGTCAACAGTGGTGACCCCCAAGACAGTGTTCTAGGACCAACTCTTTTCATAGTCTACATAAATGACCTCTGTGGTCATATTAAGAGCAACTGCGTTCTCTTCGCTGATGATGTAAAGCTATTCAACACCACAGACAATACTGCTCCCCTTCAAAAAGATCTTGACTATGTATCAGATGGTCAAACAAACGGCAACTTCAAATCTCAACAAATAAATGCTCTGTCCTACATATTGGCAAAAAAAAAATCAGAAAATAAAATACAGGCTGAATAGTCAAGGCCTTATTGATGATCCAAACTCTGTCAAGGATCTTGGAGTACTCATCTCTAATGATCTAAGTGCTAAAGCCCACAATAACTACATAGCCAAAAAGGCGTTAAGAGTTGTTAACCTAATCTTACATAGCTTTTTCTCTGGTAATATTACACTAATAACTAGAGCATACAAAACATTTGCTAGACCAATACTCGAATATAGCTCATCAGTCTGGAACCCACATTACGTATCTGATATTAGCACAGTTGAGAAAGTCCAGAAATATTTCACAAGAAGAGTTCTCTGCTCCTCTACTCGTGGCAGAATACCTTATGCCACCAGACTCGAAATTCTAGACCTAGAAAACCTAGAACTACGCCACCTTCAGTCTGATCTAAGTATAGTCTATTAACTCATACATTGCAATGTCCTACCTGTCAATGAATACTTCAGCTTCAACCATAACAACACAAGAGCAAATAATTGATACAAACTCAAAGTGAATCACACCAAACTTGATTGCAGGAAATACGACTTCAGCAACAGAGTGGTCATTGTCTGGAATACTCTACCTGACTCTGTGGTTTCTTCCCCAAACCTCAAAAACTTTAGACTGTCTACTATTGACCTCACCCCTTTCCTAAGAGGTCCATAGGGGGCATGCATAAGCACACCAACATGCCTACCGTCCCTGTCCTATTGTTTCTTTTCTTTTTTTTATATTTTTCTTATATGTATCCATGTATTGATAACTTTGTTTTTATTTATACCTATTATCTTGTAAGCAATTGACATAAATAAATAAATAAATAAATAAATAAATAAATAAATAAATAAATAAATAAATAAATAAATAAATAATGTCTTTGTTGTGTCAGGTATACTGCAGAAGAAATGAAGGTTACTACAGAAATAGAAAATTTTAAGGAAGTTACTTCAGCACTGAATTAACTTGCAAGGGAAATAGAACAGTGCCATTTCCGACTGAATTTTAAACTAGGAAAGGTTGCAAATTAATGAGAATTATGCCATCTTTGTGCCAAGTGATAATTTACAGCAATTAATTATTTTTTTAAAAAAATCTATTTCTATCAATTGTAGTACTTGCTCTTTGGTGAGAAGGAGCTATTTAAGTCTCATTGAAATCCTGTTAACTGTGCTGTTTTATTTTATCTTTTTGGGGTTTTCAATTAAACTGTTATAATTTGCTTTTCATCTGCCAAATACAATAAAGACTTATTAGGCACTAACAATGTTAGTATAACCTTTTCTTCTTCTTTTGAAGATCTGAACAAATTCCAGTCACAATCGAAGCTCCCAATGAATCAACACCCCAATTGTTACACCTGCAAATTGTACATAGAGTGAAGCATCCTTCAGCATTAATGAGCACAGCTGCAGTCTCTTACATCCAACACTTGTAAAATAGACCTCTTTAAAGTGCCATTATCACAATATTGATAGAGTTATTTATAGTACTGCAAACGTTCCCAGTCATAACACAGTCCTTGTTTTTCCACACAGCCACAATGCTCCCTTAGTAGTACATGCTGTTGCCATCTTCTGGCAATTTTCCAGAGCCCACGATAAGGCAGCAGGTGGACAATCCTTCACAAATGAGCACATAAAGGCAGGAGGGGGAAAAGCTTGTCAGCAGGAAATTTTATAAGCAAGGAAAAGTGAATGTGTCAAGCCTTCAGACTGATATATTTTCATCTTTCTGCCTTCCTTAAAAGAAACCCTACAACCAACAAATAAGTCCTCTATGTTTCCAAAGGCCCCAATAGGTTGTTGGGAGCTGGGATGTTTCCTCTTCACTGTAGTCCAAGTGAAAGAACTTTCATTTTTGCAGGACCTGTGCTTGTTTAACCTCACTAAAATCAGTGAACAATGGTGGCAGAAAACAAGCATCTCTAGTGCCAATTTTAGTTGTTGTAGAAGGAAAGAAGTGTTGATGAAAATCTCCTTGAGTGTGGGTTCCCCACAGAGCTATGTCTTGAGTCTGTTACTGTTCACCTTGATGACCCATGGCTGCTACAAATCATTTTGTGAAGTATGCGGATGACATGGAAGTGGTGGGACTTTTCTGAGATGACAATGAAGATTCTTATAGGGAGGAGGTGAAGGCTTTGATGGACTGGTGCAATAAAAGTAACCTGGTTTTGAATGTTAACAAAACAAAGGAGATCACTGTTGATTTTGAAAAGAGCCAGCATAGCCATGCTCCACTTTGTACCAAGGCTGCAGCTGTGGAGGTGGTCAATAGTATTAAGTATCTGGAGGTGCAGATAACTAGCAATCTGACTTGGTCTCTTCATACATTATCTTTACTGAAGCGTGCAAACCAGCATTTGCATTTCCTGCATCGGATGAGGAAAGCACATCTTTCTCCTTCTGTCTTGGCCACTTTTTACAAAGGCACAACTGAGAACATTTTAACAAACTGCATCAAAAAACTGCATGTTTGGTTTGGTGGCAGCAGTGCCTCAGATAGAAAGCTAATATAGAGAGTGGTAAGGACAACCAAGAAGATTAAAGGAAGTGTGCTTCCTTTATTCAGGATACTGCTTATAAGCACTGTTTGTTTCTGTTGCTCCCCTCTGGAAGGAGGTTTCAAATCTAGTAGCAGGGCTACTAGATTCTGTAACAGCTTTGCTCCTTATGCCATCCATCTTGTAAATTCATAGGATTCTTTTTTTTCACCATGCATATGTATACATTCAAATTAGACTGTGATGCTTCTCTGTGTCATATGTGTACATAGGTATATGCATAATAGTTATCTTTTGAGAGATGAATGCAACAAAATTTCATTTTAATGTATGCTGATTAGTGTACATTTAAAGTTTGAATAAAGTTCTATTCTATTCTATTCTAATTTTATTCCATTCCATTCCATTTTTTTTTGAAGGTCTTTTTTATTACCAGCAATACTACTGGACCAGTTTGGCCTCTTTTTAGCAAGAGACCAATCTATATTATTTTATCTATCACATCTTGATTTTGATAACATGTCAGGTTTGTACCTGAAGTATTTTTAAGCAAATTTGTAAATCTGTATATTAGTGTTTACAGATACTTCCATGATACAGTCAGCTATTGTCCAACATTGTTTTCTATAGATCACAACAGTCAACCTGGAAAACAGAGTAATAAAGGTGACTTGTACAGAACTATTTTATTTTTATTTATTTATTTTATTTTGTCCAGCAATTATAAGATAACAGGTATAAATATAAGCCTGGTTATGAATACATGAAATGGATACATTTAAAAAAAAAGAAACAATAGGACAGGAATGGTAGGCACGTTGGGACGCTTATGCACACCCCCTACAGACTTCTTAGGAAAGGAGTGAGGTCAATAGTAGACAGTCTAAGGTTAAAGTTTTTGGGGTTTGGGAAAGAAACCACAGAGTCAGGTAGAGTATTCTAGATATTGAGCACTCTGTTGCTGAAGTCGTATTTCCTGCAATTAAGTTTGGTGCGGTTTACCTTGAGTTTGTATTTATTGTGTGCTCTTGTATTGTTGTGGTTGAAGCTGAAGGACTAGCCAAAAGTTTGCACTTGCAAACAACAGATTTAAGTTCTCCTAAGAAAAATCACATATCCTTAAAAGGCTCTTAGGCAGTAAGAAAGAGAATAGAGGAAATGAAAAACTTACTTCTCCTTAAAAAAAAATCCTGCTATAATGTATGTATGCATGTGTACTTCTGAATGCATCAGAGGCAGCAAAAGAAATTAGCCAGGAGGAAAACATTATTTTCAACTTGATCTATTTCCAGTTTTGCGTCTCACAAGTTACTCTGATGAAAATGGCAATTCAACTAAACTGATGCAGCAGCCTGCATTTGCAGCCACAATATCCCTTGTTGTTTCTCAGATTACTGTTGATTCACCATGGATTCAGATAATCAGAGTTGGGAGGGATCTTGTAGGTCATCTAGTCCAACCGCCCGCCCAAGTGGGAGACCCTACACCATTTCTGACAGATGGAAGTCCAATCTCTTCTTGAAAGTCTCAAGTGATGGCACTCCCACAACTTTGGAGGGCAAGCTGTTCCATTGGTTGATTGTTCTCACTGTCAGAAAATTTCTCCTTATTTCCAGGTTAAATCTCTCCTTGTTCAGCTTCCATCCATTATTCCTTGTCTGGCCTACAGGAGCTTTAGAAAATAGCTTGACCCCTTCGTCCCTGTGGCAGCCCCTCAAATATTGGAAGACCGCTATCATGTCTGTTAAGCCTGGGTTCCCCAACCAGGGTTAGGGAGACAAGCTAAACAGAATGTGCAGCGTTAGCCAGATAGGCACACAGATAAATGAGTGAGCTAAGCTTGTATGTTTATTAACATACAGTAAAAATAACAGATACGCTTGTGCTATCAAGAATATAGTTTATTCCATTATAAGTTCATGGCATAGTCAAATAACAGTCCAATAGTCATGTATCAAGTAGTCAGTCCATTCAGGGATATTCAGTTAGCAAAGTCCATGTAGAATATCCTATGTCAGTTCACTTACAAATCAGTCCTTTGTTGTCTCTCCCGTTCGAGCAATGCAGTCTTGATTCCAAGCAGTAATCAGGGATCATCAAAGCCAGAGTGAGCAAGCTGTAGACTTGCTACTTTTATAGTGTTTTCATAACCACTCCCTTAATTACTATTCCACAGTTAAAGCTGCAGACACTTTAACATACACAACTATGATTCATAGTTATTATTTCACCTAAACCAGTTAGGGTAAACAATGTTATCCCTAACAATGTCTCCCTTGGTCCTTCTCTTTACTAGACTAGCCAAGCCCAGTTCCTACATTGTATGTTTTATTCTCCAGTCCCCGAATCATCCTGGTTACTCTTCTCTGTACTTTTTCTAGAGTCTCAACATCCTTCCTATAATGTGATGACCAAAACTGGATGCAGTACTCTAGATGTGGTCTTACTAAGGCTTTATAGAGTAGTATTAGTACTTCCCTTGATCTTGACTGTATCCTTCTGTTAATACAACTTAGGATTGCATTAGGTTTTTTGGCTGCTTGCTGGCTCATATTTAGCGGGTTGTCCACTAAGATTCCAAGATCCTTCTCACAGTTACTGCTATTGAGCCTGTTTCTGCTTGTTGAAGACCTACTTTCACCAGACCAAATATCAGGGTTCCAAGTAATATACCCATAGCAAGCAAAATTCCAAGGCAGGATGATTCCTCAAAGAACAGTTTTACTGGGATATATCATATTGGCACAGGCTAGTGAAAACTGACTCTGAATCTTCCTGTGGTTTTCACCTAATTAAAGGTTTTTTTCCTTCCCCAAACAATCAGTCACATGATCCAAACAAGGTACCATATGGTTGCCTGGTAACTTCACTCCTCTTTTCTCCAACCATCTGTGGGAATGTCCTTGGTTCCCAGGAAAAAGTATTTTATTTTGGCTATAAAACACCAGCTATCTCTATTCCCCCTTCACTATCCCTCAGCTCCAGTGTGACAATGCTGAAGCCTCAAAAGGCCTCGGTCAGGTCAGCTTCAGGGTTGACACCAAATAATCAGTGGTCCCCAACCTTTCCAGATCAGCAGCCCAGCTGAGGGGTAGGAGAGGGGAACTGGGCCATGCAAGTGGTGAGCCAGCGCACACACATGTGTGCACACACCAGCCTGCCACTTATACAGCCCAGTTACAATAGGCCACAGCCCAGTAGTGGGGTGTGGCCTGGGATTCCCCTGGAATAGATAATACTGTCAGAGACACTCATCAATATAATCCACAACTGGTTTACCAATACCTGTCATCCTAAAGTGGGCTAAGGTGGAAGTCTTCACATGATGCATTAAAAAATAAATCACTTGGGAAGGACAAACACCCAAACATATTTCAACAGTTGACCCATAGCTAATAGTTGACACACAAGCAACTAATCATGTATATACACCAGAAATGTTCAATTTGTGTTGGGCCAAAGATTATAAAAACTTTGAGAAAAATATTTCAAAAAAGGGAAGCTCAGAAATGACAAGGTCATAAATTTAATTGAATGATCCTTTATTTTTAATTAATTAATTGAAGTCAATATGATTTGTCATATATTTAATCACATTTCCTCTCATTAGATGTTATTTAGGAAGCACTTTCTGAGCGCATTCAAGTCTTAAAGAGCTAATGTAGCCCAGGAACCGCCAATTGTGCCTCCCTAATCTAAAGGATCTTGTACTAACTAGGCTTTTCATGGTGTCATTGAACAGATTGTGTCTAAGGAGTCTGAGTGGGGGTATGAATGATGTCCTCTGAGCCAAGCCACCTCCTCTGGTGTCATCTTTCAAGAACAAAGGGGTGATACTCCCAACTGCTGCTGAGTCTCAAGGGAGAATGGTTATGGTAGGGTAGCTCTATATGGAAGACATACTTTGGTGTTGAACCCTTTTGATGGCAGAGTGATAGATTTCATGATACTGTCCACAAGATGCTTTTTCAAGAGGAAACAGGACTCTTGAAAGTCCAGTTTCCTCTTGAAGAAAGCTCCTTAGGGACAACCATGAGCTGGATGGCTGAGAATCTCCATAGACATTTAGCTACACTCCGTTATATTCACTCCTGATTCTTACTCTTTTGCTGTACCTTGTAGGGAAGCAATGGCCCTCCTTTAACACACCAATGTTCCCATCACTCAACCAAAGGAACCTGGGAGTGAAATGTCTATTTCATTGTACAATTTACTTTCTCTACTCTTACTCAAATTAGCACGTAATGTTTTTCCATAGCAGCCTGCCATACACATACCAGCTGTGCTCGGTCTTCCTACCTTT
Source organism: Laticauda colubrina (assembly GCA_015471245.1). Taxonomy (NCBI): domain Eukaryota; kingdom Metazoa; phylum Chordata; class Lepidosauria; order Squamata; family Elapidae; genus Laticauda; species Laticauda colubrina. Next base: position 34,827,722 of record BLBF01000020.1, on the reverse strand, counting down.
CAAAAAGGAAAGTGTTCCTCAGCTGTTGAAATACTGCCTTCAGATAGCATAGGACTTTTCTGTGTATATCCTGCAAAATTAATACACTTAAAATCAAAGAAAGCATTCTCATAACTCATTTGGGACTGTTTTTTTTTTTTTAAAGTTGGACATTGGTCAAGGGCAGCTTATTGATTGAATCTAACTGCATATATTTCCCCAGCTCTTATTGAAGCCTATTTTTCATGTCACTTGAGAAGGCTGCTAACGTTTCAGTAAGGGAATATGCCAGAGCGCTGCTTTAATTCATTATCTTTTGGACACACAGTAGTTGTGGTTTGGCCTGAATTAAACCCTGTGGAGAATGTGATAGTGTAATTACTCACAGGTATCCTAAACTGCTTTTAATTGAATTCTGTGTTAGACAATTCTTTTTTATTTTATTGCAGATTATTTCATTGCAGAAATAAACGATAGGTACAAGTTTTATCAACCAAAGAGGTATTGTTTTGGTACTTCATGATCCAAAAAACTTATGTTTTAGTGAAACCCCATTTAATGAAGAAATAAATAAAATTATCCATCCTCTCACCCCATGCATCATAATGTATAACCCTGGTGACTTCCAAAGGAACAATTTGTGATTTTGCTTGTCTCTAAATCCCCAGAGATCTTTATAGGCAAAACTGATCATTAGCTAGATTGCCTAAGTCTTTTGCACATCCAAAAGTTTATGTCATCCTGCTACAAACTGTAGTTAAGATCTATATGTTCCCAGATTAGAATGAGCTATGGGCTGTAGAGAAAGATGAGGTAATGTTGACAATTTCTGAGACTGCATAATGCAGCAACTTTTGGAAACATAAACTTTCTATCAAGTGTTGTGAATTTTCCCATGTTATATTAAAAAAATATGGTGTCCCATTATATCTGGGGTGCCACATTGCAAGATATAAAAGCCCAAGTGCAAGAGCATTTCTTCTATTTGCCATAGATCCTAAATTTGGTTAGGTTTAAAAAGGATAAATGTGCACCACAGACATTTCGCCTGAGAGATTCTGGGAGTCCACAAGTCTTAAAATTGCTCTCGGTTCAGATATTTTTTTAAAAGAAGCCACCCTAGGTTGCTTTTGATTCAGGTTGGATTTCTGATACTTTTCATGGATACAGCTATTCATTGGGGCAGGAGGGAGAATGATGTAGAATGATTTGCAATTGTTTTTTCAGAAATGTTTTGTTTGAAGTTGACATTCTAGCCTGATTCCCTATCCAAATCCTCATTAGGACTAATCCTGTTTAAGTTTCCAGATCAACAGGCTTGGCTACGTGCTACTGCTTAGCTGGGAATCATGGAATAGAACATTTGATATGGTTTCCTGTGTATGCATTTGGAAATATGACCATATAATCCAAGTTTGCTCGCTTTGTTAATATCCTGCCTTTATTATTTTTAATCAATAACTCAAGACAGATAAAATAGCTGATACTCTTTCCTCCTATTTTCCCAACAATAAGCCTTGTGGTAAGTTAAGCTGAGAGAATGTGTGTCTGGTCCAAATTCACCCAGTTGACTTTCATGGCTAAGATGGGGCTAGAATTCACAGATCTACTGGTTTCTAGCCTGGTACCTTAACCATTAGACACTGTTGTTCTCTCTCATGTATGTGTCTCCTCCTCCTCCTCCTTCTATACAAATAGATGCTTGGCTCTAACTATCAGTTCTATCTTAGGTAAAGGTAAAAATTCCCCTCACACATACCTGCTAGTCATTTCTGGCTCTAGGGGGTGGTGCTCATCTCCACAAAGCTGAAGGGCCAACGCTGTCCGAAGATGTCTTTGTGGTCATGTGGCCAGCATGACTAAATGCCATGGAATGCTGCTATCTTCCCATCAAAGTGGTCCCTATTTTTTTACTTGCATTTTTACATGCTTTCAAACTGCTAGGTTGGCAGAAGTTGGAACAAGTGACGGGAGCTCACACCATTATGCGGCACTAGGGATGTGAACCGCCAATCTGACGACCCTTCTGATCAATGAGCTCAATGTCTTAGCCACTGAGCCACCACATCCCTCTCTTACTGGTCAGTGGTGAGATTCAAATTTTTTTACAACCGGTTCTTTGGACATGGCTTGGTGGACATGGCAGGGGAAGGATACTGTAAAATCTCCAGTCAGAGGTGGTATTTGCCAGTTCTCCAAACTACTCAAAAGTTCTGCCACCCATTCTCCAGAATTGGTCAGAACCTGCTGAATACCACCTCTGTTACTGGTCCTTTATTAGTGGTCCATGCTTGATGATACTTAATCTAAATATGCCAGCATATTTTCATATAAGCAAGCAGAGAAAGTGAGTTTGTGATAGTGATAGTTACTTCTATAGAATGCTTCATAATCAAGACTTGCTCCCCCACTGAAATGGCTACATCATAAATTAGTACATTACTGAATTATTGATTGATTCAGTGGATTTAGTTATTGTGACTGTTAGGCATAACATTGTTCACCCTAACTGGTTTAGGTGAAATAATAACTATGAATCATAGTTAGTGTATGTTAGAGTGTATACAGCTTTAACTGTGAAATAGCAATTAAAGGAGTGGTTAAGAAAACAATATAAAAGTAGCAAGACTACGGCTTGCTCTCTCTCTCTCTCTGGCTTTGATGATCCCTGATTACTGCTTGGAATCAAGACTGCATTGCTTGAACGGGAGAGACAACAAAGGACTGATTTATAAGTGAACTGACATAGGATATTCTACATGGACTTTGCTAACTGAATACCCCTGATTGGACTGACTACATGGTAAATGAATATTGGACTGTTATTTGACTATGCCATAAACTTATACTGGAATAAAATATATTCTTGATAGCACAAGCGTATCTGTTATTTTTACTGTATGTTAATAAACATACAAGCTTAGCTCACTCATTTATCTGTGTGCCTATCTGACTAACGCTGCACATTCTGTTTAGCTTGTCTACCTAACCCTGGTTGGGGAACCCAGGCTTAACAGTGACTAAACAAGAAGGACAAATTGATTTGTATCCTTATTTAATTTGCAATTCTGTCATTATATTATCCAAGCTTCTAACTTTGTGATAGATGACCATATGGGAAATTTAACTCTTATTCTTGAAAGAAAAATAAATTAACAATCATAAAGCTGAATTTGAAAATTTGTAGATAATGTTTGAGGAAATGTCAATAATTAAATAAACAGCCAAACTACAAGACTCAGGATCCTTGACTGGCATTTTTATGATTTTATGAAAGCATGCGAAATTGGGCAAAACAAAGAAAAGATGTTTGCTATATGATTGGTTTTCACTATTTAGGTAGATGGTAATTTTTTAACCACCAGATTTAAATTCTTTGCTACAGAAATTGGACAGATATTTATATTATTATATTTTAGCACAGAATCTTGTCCATTTGTAACAACTGATATGTCAGGTTCAAGTAGGAATCAATTAAAAACCAGATTCCACAAAGACATGTAAAGATTTCATCAGTACAGTTAGTGTTATTGAGTTAATCCAATGAGGCACTTGGGTTTATGGGATTTTCTTCATTTCTAATACCTGTGGCTCTCTATATATGCTCTACACCTTTCCAACATACCTACTCCATAATTATGCATGCATATATTGAAGATTTTTTTCAGCTTTTACTCTGATAGCACCATTTCACCTGCTATTTAATCAGTTAACAAAAAAAGAATCTCTTGGGTCCATTGTTGCCATTGTCATAATATTTTTATCTCAACATATTTAGCACCTTTTCCACCTGAACCAATGATTATTACTCGGCATAGATACAACTTGTACTGTCCGCCGAAGCAAAATATCTTATGAGAAAATACTGGAGCTCTACACAATGCCATGCCAATCCAGCAGGCTTCAACAACACACACTCATTAAATTCCTGCAATCAGGAAATATTTTATTATGTACAACAGTGTCTACAAATTATAACAACTAACAAAATGATGCTGGCATTCCCTTTGGATACACTTTGAAATGCAGGAAGCCAGATTGTTAATCAACAGAGTGACCTATTCATCCAAATTTCTTCACAATTTGCCATGGAAAATAACCATGGAATTATTTATAATGGAGGATAAGTCTCTCTTGTAATCAGATAATCTGCATATTTCATGTAACACAACAGAATAAACTTCATGAAAACAAAAATGAGAGGTCAGGTGAGCTTCTATCTTGAACTGTGTGAGGGAAATATGTGACTGGGATCATACAACATGCTCAGTCCAGCCCAAACAAAGAATACTGTGTTTGCTTTCCTCAGGTAAACTTTATAGAAATATGGATCAGGATCACAATTAGAATTCTTTGCCCAGAACAGCAATGGAGATAAATAGGATATGTTGCCAGCTGTGAAGCATGAATGAACAGATCAATAAAGGCGATTTATTGCTAAAAACCTTTACAGGAATCTTTTCTGCTAACAATTAGACTAGGATCAACCGTACTCAGAATGGGTCAGACATAGGTCACTTGTGGTGTGATGACCTGGGGCATGACACAAAGGCAACGCAGTCACATAAGTAAGAAGAGTCCCTTTAGTATCTCCAATTTTGCTCCCAATGTCCAGGTTACCTTCAGCTGGAGAAAAAACTTTTCCAAGAACAGTCTTCAAGTGGAAAAAACTCAGTCTGAAAACAAAGTACATACAAACTGTAAATAAAAATCCACACAAACCACATTGCAGTAATTAACTTGACAGGGCAGGAGAAAGAACTGCAGACTTGAAAGGCCAGAAAAACACACACAGTTGGGAAGATGTCTGGAACCCAGATAAGCCTTGACAATACCAGATAATTCATGATTTGCTCTCAACATTTGGCTGTGTTCAACTCTCCTTTTTAAACACTGTGTTTCCAGCTGCAGCTAATGAAGGGAATCAGAGTCTTTTCCTCCCCGTAAGCCACGCAACTCACGTTATTCCCTTCTCCGTTCTTCCCTCCGTGCCTTTAGGATGAAGAGAGTGTGGGCTTGGGTCTTTTTCCGAATTCCCTCTGCCTTGCTCTACCTCTCCCCTGCTCTGCCCACCAGACTTTGCCCATCCCCAGTTTCTTCCACAGCCAATGGCCCCACACTCCCATTCCCTGTCAGCTGCTCGAACTCCCCCTTGGAGTCAGATTCTGACAGGGGCATGACATGTGGCTATGTAGGGATTCCTAGGCTGATCCCTCTTTTCACTTCACTCCTGGTTCTGCCATTCCTTCTCCTACACCACCTGAGATATTACAGAATAATGTCAATCTGCTATATGGTAGTCTGTTCTGTATTATTTAAGATTGGATTGATGTTTACATTAAGAACTTCCATTTATTTTGTTTGTTTGTTTAATAAATTATTCAAAACTATATTTTCTTGGGATTTGTCTGAATTATGTACAATGGGTTCCATTCATTAGGATTGTCATGGGCTGCAACAATTATCTAGACCACTAGATGGCAATAGAAGTGACCACTAGAACAGTGGTTGCCAACTGGTGGTCCGTGAGAAAATTTTGGTGGTTTGCAGAGAAATGTCACACACAGAGCATCCCCCCCTCCAAGCAATTAATCCAAGCTGCACAGGAATACAAGGCTGCGCCGCCGACATTGGCCCATGGGAACCCTCCTGCCCACTCACTCCTTACTTGGCAAGCTTGCCTGCTAAGTTGCTATTTTTCCTTTCTTTTTTCCGCTGACCATCAGCTGTTCTGCTGTGCTAGGAGATTTAGATTAGCTAGAAAGCAGGAATCCATTGGATTTCTTTCTTTCTAGCTAATATTTAGAACCTTCCTTTGGCCTGAAGTTTCTATTATTCAGTGCAGACTCAGGTAGCTGATGGCAGGTAGATAGATCTCTGAATGAATTTGTGATTCTGTGAGCAACTCAATCTGCCAGCCTGCTTTGCCTGATTTTGGGTAAAAGTTGCTCTTCTTTTAATAAAAAAATTCAATATTTACATACATAGTGTGTTGTGAGTTAATTTTCTGAGTTTGCTTGCAAGCAAATTTTATGTGACAGACTCAGGAAGATTTCTGAGTGAATCTGTGATTCTATGAGAAACTCAATCTGCCTTCCTGCTTTGCCTGATTTTGGGTAAAAGTTGCTCTTTTTTATAAAAAATTCAATATTTACATAAATATTTATAATATTTACATACAAGCCATGCCCAGCCAGTCACATGACCACCAAGCTACACCCACTAATTAGGCCACACTCACAGAACCAGTTAATAACTTTGAATCCCACCCCTGCCTCTGTGTGTTCGTGTGTGAGAGAGGGAGGGAGGGAGAGGGAGGGAGGGAGGGAGGGAGGGAGGGAGGGAGGGAGAGAGAGAGAGAGAGAGAGAGAGAGAGAGAGAGAGAGAGAGAGAGAGAGAGAGAGAGAGAGAAGTTAGATCAGATCTCTCTCCCCCTCTCCCACCGTCAGCAAGATTCATATTAGTGGTCCCCTGGATTTAAAATTATTAGTTTGATGGTCCCTGAGGTCCAAAAGGTTAGTGACCCCTGCACTAGAATGATGGCAAAGAGTTGTTTTCTTTATCACTTTGCTGCCACCTAAAGGTCATTTGAATTTTTGTAGTTCAAAAGCTTAAAACAAACTTATTACCATAGCCTGATTCCTCCACCTTATCAAAGTGCAGCAGGGCACATAACTGCTTCTGTTTCCCCTGTGAAAAGAAATATTTAGGATGGTTTTGATCATTTGACACATCTGTTCTTTAGAATTCTTCTTTGAATTTGTCTTTCTCACAATGACAAGATATGTGCTTCTAAACAGTTATTTTTTCCAATTCTCTGAGGGGAGATGGACTATAAACCAATAATGCATTTATAATAATTATGGATTCAATGTGTCCTAAAATCTTCCATATCCCATATATTTCTTAACATATGGAAGACTTTATGATAGTCCTGGAACTGCCTCTTAAAAAATCTTTAATTTGCACATTGTAATTCAACAAAGTCCGAGGATCGGATATTTGGTGTGAGCACCATGACAATTTCTCAGAATTTCAAGTGTGACTAAGAAGCACCAAGGATTAGAGACTAATTTTCAGATCAGACTTTTTCACACATTTATATGGAGAATCCACAAAGCCCAATTCTGAGGCCATTCAAAGATTGTTTTCCTATATTTTTTTTTCTAACGTTAGAGAAGGAAGCTGAAAGAAGCTTATAAGTATCCCAGAAACCAATATAAGAACCTTTTGCATTTTTTTTTCAGTCTGTGTGCTTCAAAACCAAAGGATGGCCCATAAAAAAAGTTAATTGAGATCACCGAGTTAATTTTAAGACTTTGCAGGTAAAGACTATCATTTAGTTAAGAAATCGTCTCTGTCCTTTCATCTTACTCGGTGTATTTCAGGGTGCATTGGTATAAACAATCTTGTGCTAGTTGTCGAAAAAGCCCACGACAAAACATTGGCTACCATGTCTACATTTCAGAAACGTGAGTCTGCCGAGTCATAATTGAAGGTTTGAAAAGCAAATGATTTGAGTGCTAGTTTTAATTACCGCTTCATGAACTTTAGCGTATGAGGATTGTCACAACTTTCCTTGAGGATTAATTTCAAGCCAGACATTACAGTGCGAAATTAATAACTTGTACTTTGGTTCACCAATTATCTGCATTACAACATTTATGCAATTAGCTGTTTAAAATGTCATTATATTTGCCATCTGGTACACAGGAGTTTATGCATATGAACAAGCGCGTGTTGAAGTCATTCTCTCACTACATGACTCTTGTTCTCGCCCAAGAAGTTAGTGCAATCAGATGGAGGCATTTTGTACAATAAATTAATGGCAGGTGCATATCATCGGCCTCATTGTAAAAGAAAGTAGTCTCTTTTCTTTCCTCTTTCCCCCCTCCCCCCAATTTAAATGAGGTGTCATAAATGCTGAAAAATGAATTTGGTAGAATGTAATGTAGCCATGATTCAGGACAGGCTTCAGGCACAGTGCTGAAAGATTTTTGGTTTTGCTCCTTCTTGTGATTTAAGGATATACAGGTAGTCCTTGACTTATAACCACAATTAAGCACAATATTTCTGTTGCTAAGCAAGAGAGTTAAGAGAGTTTTGCCCAGTGGTGGGATTCAAAAATTTTTACTACTGATTCTGTGGGCATGGCTTGGTGGGCGTAGTTTGGTGGTTGTGGCAGGAAAAGGATATTGTAAAATCTCCATTCCCTCCCCATCCCACTAACCTGCTTTCCAGCTCCGTTCTCCTGTGCAGGGCAACAAAAGAAGACCCAGCCGATCAACTGGGACTCGGGAGGCAGAGAATAGATGGGGGCGGGGCCAGTCAGATGTGGTGTTTTCCAGTTCTCTGAACTACTCAAAATTTCCGCTACTGGTTCTCCAGAACTGATCAGAACCTGCTGAATACTACCTCTGGCTTTGCCCCATTTTACAACCTTTCCTGCCACAGTTATTAAGTGAATCACTGCAGTTATTATGTTAGTAACCTGGTTGTTGAGTGAATCTAGCTCACCTGTGGACTTTGCTTGTCGGAGGGTCATCCCATGACCCCAGGACACTGTAACCGTTAGAAATATGAACCAAGCCTCCAAATTTTGATCACGTGATAACAGGGATG
>BLBF01000020.1:34773186-34804121 GCA_015471245.1 Laticauda colubrina | reverse complement strand
TATATGTATATGTATATGTATATGTATATGTATATGTATATGTATATATATATGCTGTTCAGCTTCCTTCAGGTATTATCCCACGTCATTGTAGATGTGCTTTTAAAGTTGTAGCAAAGTTTTGGCAACTTTAAAAAGCAACTTTAATAGCACAACTACAATGACGTGGGATAATACCCGAAGGAAGCATACATGTAAGTACCTGCGAAAACTTAATATAAATCTATATCTATATCTATATCTATATCTATCTATCTATCTATAATGTGATAAATCAATCAACATGATTTTATCAGTTATAAATTGGATTTAAAATGTATTTTGTACAATATAGTAAGTTTTATATTGTACCTGATTTTTTTTTCTCAGTGATGTTAACAGTTAACAGTGTCAATATCAATTTAACTCTTCCATGTTATATTATTGCTTATAAAGCACTACTTAACACTCTTTCACACTTTCTGAAAAAACTGATTTTAAGATCCTAGATATATACGGATTTTGACATTTCAAGTTGATAAAATAAATACAAGTACTTTGTTAACTTGAAAATATTTTATAATCATATGTAGTAATAAACTGGGTTTTAAAACACATATGCAGTAATTAGTTGATAGCATTTTAATTATTTTGATTTCATAACTTTAATCGATTGTGTATTCTTGCCTTGATATTTATTTTAACTAAAATATTATTTTAAATACAATATTTTTGAATGAATAAAGATTGAATTTATTTCAGACAACCTATGTTAGCTTTCTTATAGTATATTTGCACTGATCTAACTATACTAATGACACTTTCTGCTCTATATTTCATAGAAAGGAGGGAAAACATATAGAAACAAAAAGTATACTCTGAACATTAACATGAAAATTTGTAAAGTGGTCATATAGACAAAGAGACAATCAAATCAACTTATGTCTCTGTGAGGTTTGGTTCTGGACATCAGAAACAGAAGAAATGTAGTTTAAACAAACAACCAAATATTTTGAGATTCTACAATGATCTTTTAGCAATATGAAAGACATTGAAAATTGTGATACAGACACATACACACACACACACACATATCCATATCCAGAGTAATATATGTTGTGATACATATAAGATTCTGACTCTGTAAACCTCTTAGACAGGGCTGTAAAACATTGTGAAGAAGTACATAACTCTAAGTGCTATTGCTATTGCTATTAATTGTGGGTTGTTTTATTTTTATTTTTTTAGCCATCAAGAACTTACAGAGTTATAGGAGCCAAAAATATTTGAGATTTTCTATCTTTTGAAACAAAGAGAGAATGAATTGGCCTTGAGAGCTTTATGACAGATTAATTTTTTCAAAAGTGAATGTTCACAATACTTTAACAAATGATGTCATTGTAAAAAAATTGTCGTGATTAAAGTTTCATGTGGAATCATATGAACATTTGTATCATGAGCATGCTTTATTTTTTGTGTTCAGAATAGGCATTTTAAGTTGAAGGAGTAGTGTTGGGGATTTTGTTTCAGTGAAAGTTGCCATTGGCCATTTAAATAAAAAAAAAGTTAGTCCTAGAAACAGTAAAAAATGTATTCCAGCATATGTTTATTATATATATGTCTATATACATTTGCATTTCACATGCCACAAAATTCATGTAAATGATCAATTAAGTTATTAAATAAAATAAACTGTTGAAATATACATATAATTTGCACTGATTATTGAAAAGAAATTGGTACAATCCTATAGTTCTTTGCAATATAAATAAAAAGATAAAATTGGAATTGAATGATGTAGCTACCCAACTGAGTGTTCCCAGTGTACAGAGGTGCTTGAAAGAGATCGATTACAGTGCAAAAAGCATCTTGGTTATATTTTGTGCTTAGAGAAAAAATATTTATATTAAAAAGAAATTAAAAGATCGTCTTTACATTTTAGCTTTGGAGTTTATGTTACTTTGAAACCGCAATATTGTGGCCTTCTTATTCAGAAATGATCCGTTTTGCCTGGTGAGACTATTCAGGTTTACCATCTAATAATAGTTTTCAAATCACTATAACCTAAAAATAGTTAATTTCAGTCAAGAAAACTGATAGAATTAAATCCTGGATCAGTATGAAGATGGATCTAGTCTACTTGTTCCTCTTGCCTTGGTATCTCTGCTTTTGGAAAAATCTACCCAGGCATATTTAATTGCATTCGCTATTTTTGAATACTCAATTTGGCAAGAATAACTGAAGCCAGCAAAGAAACTGGCATAAAATTTTGCATATGTTCTACCTTTAGGCTTCATTATAATGCTCAAAGCATAGGTAATGTGGAAAAATCAGCTGGAGATTCCTGGATGTCTGTAAGTTAGAGCAGAGTGCTTTTCTTGGTTTTTTTTAATGATTTCCATCTGCTTTGAACATTCTGAATCTTATGATAGTTTGTAAAAGCAGAATTTTTGGTATAGGCCCAGATGTTCAGCTTATGTATTTGCTCAAGGAAGAGCTCTGACTTGATGCCACACTTTTGAGTTCCAAAATGGTCCTTGAAGTAAAAAAATAAAATGTTTTGTTGATTGGCTTGAACCTCTATAAATACATGTCATAATATATACTTATACTTTGGGGGTTTCACTTCATGGCCAAATACAAAGTGGAGATGCCTTGCTTCAAATCCTGCCATATACAAACTCCCTGGTTTATATTAAGCCCCTGTCCCACTGCACTAACGTATGCAAAGAGGTTGTAAAACGTTAAAAAAAGCTTGCCATCCGTTGGAAAACGCTACGCATCCGTTGTGTACTCACTGCATACGTGTTTCATGCGCTCTATCCCTCGAGCATCCGTTCACTGAGATTTAATCCACCCAAGAAGTTTTGAGCTGCACAAAACTTTGTGAACAGATGAACTTTCCGCTGTGTACGATGTAAATCCATGACATCCGAGCAACAAACGTTCTATGTCCGTTTATCATCTGTTAAACATCCGCTGTATCCTCTCTGCATCCTCTGGGCATCCTCGCAACTCACATCCGTTGCAGCTGAAAACGGAAAGAGGGAGGAAACAAAAGGTACATCTACACAGCGTTAGTAGTGGAGAAATAGAAAGGATGCGCAGTGAACGGTTTGCATCCTATATACATCCTCTAGGCTTCCTATGAACATCCGTTTAACATCCCCGCTACATACTACCCACGTCCGTTCTTTTCCGTTCTTTTCTGTTCTGTTTATGCAAATTTTCACCACTTTTTGGAGTGGATGACAACGGATGGAGCCCCCCCGAAATTTTGCTCAGCCGCTGTGTCCTTTATGTATATGTTTTGCGTCCATTGGCCAGTGGGACCTAGCCTTAAACACAACATTCTCTCAATCATGGTCCTCTGAGTAACATTATGTTGATGTAACTGTATTTGCCATTCAGGACATCAATGTCTATCTACATCTATGTTCGTGCATCTTTATGTTGCACTTAAGACCTTAAGGGAAAATAAATTGGCCCTGAGAACTTTAAGATAGCTTTTTTACAAAAACAAGTAAGAACTGCAAGAGAAAATGGACAATATATGGAAGTTGGGAACCATTACATTGAACGTAGAGATGGAATAGTGAACAAAAGAATGGGAGTTCACTTATGCAAATGCCCTTCCTTGAAATTTTTAGGAAGAATAAAGGCAGTCATAGCTTACTTGGATCAGCTTAACTTCCTTCAGTTCTGTTCACAAACCTAATTTGAAGCAGCCAATAAATACAGGCCTTACAATTGTTAAAAATCAACTCTTGTGTAATATGAAGTCATTTTTTAAATTATTTTTGAACCTCCAAAGCCATTAGGAACATACTATGCCCAATGCAGAGATGCATCCACATATCTGGGTTGGGCAGGACTAAAATTTTTGATCGATTGGGGTGGAGGGGAATTATACAAAACAAATGCTTTAAGGGTGACATTGAGCTAACATCTCTGTCTCAACCTGTGTTGATATTCTTTTCTTTATTTTACTACCGGTTCTGTGGGCTTAACTTGGTATGTGTGATGTGGCTCAGTGGGTGTGGCAGGGGAAGGTTACTGTAAAATCCCCATTGCCTCTGCACCCCACTAACCTGCTTTCCAGTTCCGTTCTCCTGTGCAAGGGAACAAAAGAAGACCCAGCTGATCAGCTGAGACTCTGGAGGCAGAGAATAGATGGTGTCAGGACCAGTCAAAGGTGGTATTTTCTGGGTCTCCGAACTACTCAAAATTTCTGCTACCAGATCTTCAAAACTGGTCAGAACCTACTGAATACCACCTCTGGTCTCAACCCCAGGAAAATGATCATGGCGAACCATATCTGAAAATTGAATCAAGAAAACTATACAAACTTGTCCACCAGCCGCCAGAAGACCAGACAACGGCACTATCTACTATATAGACACAATATCAACTTTTGGATCCTAATTGTCTGCACAGATTTTTTTTCCTATGCATATTATATCATCTTACATATTTTGAGATTTATCAGTCATTCTTGTAAACGTCTGTTTTATTCCATTGAAACTTATTTAAGAGAAGATTCCAGTCTAGTGCAATCTTCATATATGACTGAAACTGATCAGGGATCAGTTCGATCCATATAGTTTATCAGAATAATACTGTCTTTATGATTTTTGGAAATGAAAAAAAAAACTGGTAGCATATCCCTCAGTAACCACTTCTTGCTGGAAATGATGGGTTATGATGTTTTTGAAATGATGTTATCAACTGCTCCCACTCTTGTTCTCAAAAACAAGAGGCAAAAATGGCATGTAGACCTATTACAAATAGCAATTTTTTATATATATATTTCTAAAGGTCCAGTTTAGCAGATTTCAAAACTTCTCAACACAAATGCGTATTACTAAAGTGCAAGTACTAAGCAGTTAAATTAAATCCACACCTGTGTCTACTTAATGCAGAATAGCAGGTATTACGTGCAAATAGCATAATAGTGCAAAATATATGTGTACAGAGATAATATCCTCAGGACTGTTTTCTGAAAATGTGCAGATACTCATATACTTTCCAGGACAAGGAATAAAATGTATAATATGACATAGAGCAGTATTTCTTGATCTCAGCCCCTCTAAGATGTATCATCACTGGGGAATTCTGGGAGTTGAAGTCCACACAAATTAACATTGCCAACCGAAGAATCACATATTCTAGTGGTATAGAAGAGAGAATTTTAAAACTATTTGATGTTTTGGGATTATTACTAGTATTCTCTCTCAGATTATAATTCTTATGAATGTTACTCAGAACCCTACTGAACTATTGATCTGAGTTTTTGCTTACTACTACAAAATATATGTTCATATACATAAGATTGCAGCTATATTATACGATAAATAACCATCCAAAAAGCCTTCTGGTGTACTCACCCTTTCAGCCATAGGAAGTTCAATAATGAGGAAAGAACATCTTTAACACTGGCCAATAATACTGTCTTTATGATTTCAAGAATGGAGGAAACACGTACTTTGGCTTGCAGCCTTCCATCTCAAATTATCCTCTTGGTGGGGATGTTTTGCAGGGAAATTCGAATTGCATTTGCCTGAGCATGATTTAGCTGCTGTGTGCTATCTCAAACCCTGCCTTCTACATTTATAGAATGATACCAGCATTTTTTTTTAAAAGGCCTTCCTTATCAGGAGAGGAGTGTGAATTAGTAGTCATAGCAATATTTTTATTTCATATGTGCTAAATCTAAGGCAATAATTTACAACAGAGTATAAAGAACATAAAGTATAATAAGATGGGCATTAGATGGGGCAATAGTCTGAAATGGAAAAAGTAGAATATATTCCTATCCCTCTATTGCACTGTTGGGGTATATCAGCGCTTGAAGAGATGTCTATTTATCAGTATCTCATCCTTGCTTTCAAGAAGATAGGAAAGATTACACAGAGTTTATTTAATTTGATCCTTTCTCTGAGCTAGGCTGGATAAAGAGGTAGTGATGTGGCCAAGGTTATCTAACATGATATTGTGGCTAAAATGTAACTTAAACTTTGCTTCAGCTGATCTAGGTCCAGTGCTAACCAACTCTCCTGACCAGGTGTTCATGGGGACATTATATATTGAATAACACTATGGTGGAAATAGGAGACTTCCTCTGAACAGTATCAGCACTAGATCCTCTCAGTGTCCTTATACCACAGCCTCTCCTTCTTCTCTTCTTCCACCCGCTCCTCTCCTGAGAGACTAATGTTTTACTCCTAATGATGGCCTGGGCTAGACCCTGCAGTGGCAAGTTTTCAGAAGTGGTTTGGCACTGCTTCTTTCCTAGGACTAAGAGACAGTGACTGGCACTAGTTCTCCCAACTAGCTTTGTATTTAAGGCAGGACTAGAACTCACAGCCTCTTTCTTGATGCCTTGTCCACCACATCAGACTTGCTCTGCTCTTACATCTACTTCCCCAAAAAATGTCATCAAACCTTATTACAGTTTTTTTAATTAATTAATTAAACACTTGGCTAGTTCTTCAGGTCAATAGCAATTCTTTTTCGACAAGCTATTTTCCAAAGGCAGAGTTCAAAGCACCCTGCTCATTTCTTTTTACAAGCCTGTTTTAATGTTTTGCTGCTCTCTGCTAGGTTGAACCAATATAACTGATGTAAACAACAGCAAACCTAAGATTCAGAGATCTCAGGGTGCAATAGTTTAACGTCATTAATGGAAATTGGAAATGGCTTCCAGATATGGATGCATAGTTTCAGTTTAATGAAATAAATAAAGCATTAAACAATATCACAACACACCGCATAAGTATCATTTAAATAATAGAAGGTGGTATAGTAATGTGGCAATAAAAATAAATGCATAATCTCAAACTGATAAACACACATGTGCTAGTTTACAATCATAACAGTTGATCTGTGAATGAGACGGCTGGTTTTTAAGTTTAATATATAAATAAAAATATATATAAAGCCAGAAACTAAAAACATATCAGATAAAAGAGCTGAACTTCAGATGGCAGGGACCAAAATCCCAATTCCCCATCTCGCCAAAAAAAAAAAAAAAAAAAAAAAATTATACCTGCATATTGTGCTTAGAGAATCAGGAGAATAGTAGCCTGATAAACGTTTTACTTTTCTCATGAACTAGGTAGCCACCACTAAAGAAGGCCATCACTTTTGTCATTCAGGCCCGTCACAGAATGCGAAAACAATGAAAGCCAGGTATATGTTTAAAAGTATAATGGAAGCAACTTTAAATCCACACTTTAATGATAACCCAGAGAAAGTATGCTAACCGCAACCTGTGATCATCCTTAAAATGCCTATCTGTTATTGTCATGGGACAGTTTGTTGGTGACTTGGACAATTGTGACAGTGTCAAGTTTCACCCAGCTGAAACCCTGTGTAAAACTTGGATGATTTTGAAAAAACTAAGCTGGGTAAGATGGGAATCTACTTCTTACTTGGATGGGAGACAACCAGGAGAGACTCGAAATATAGACCCCATTGGGAAATAACACATAGGCCAGAAGAAGCTCATGAAAACAAAAATCATTTCTCCATTGTTTCCAAGAAAATAATCTAAACGTGTCCATGTGATCCCTAGAAGTGGTGCCCCTTTTGAAGGTTGGTCTGTTTTCAACCACAGGCATTCCCAGGAACGAGTCGTTCCCTTTCACGTGTTTTCTTTGACTGAGTTCAATCAGTGCTTGAAAATATTTAATTGGAACACATTTCACAGCAAGGACGGCGATGGTGCCTGGAAATCACTATTCGGAACCAACCTATGGAGACCTCACACCCGCGGGCTTTTTTTAAAAAAACAAACAAACAAAACAAACAAACAAACAAACAAACAAACAAACCGCGCGTGGTCTTTGCCTCGTCCCGTGACTTGTTTTTCTCTTCGTGTGGAAAGACCCCCGCATGCTCTCCACTGCTCTCTCCTTCACCCAACCAGGCGTCCGTGACTGCTGCAATTCTCCCACCGCCTTTTGCATCCCTGTCCAGCCGCAGCAATTGGGGATCGTGGGAAAAACAACCCCGAAGAAAGCCTAGCGCCCCACCCCCTCTCTCCCTTCTCGGCAGAAGTGGCCGAAACGTGGAAATGTACCTCCCCGGGATTTTCTCCCGCCCGTTCTCCGAGGTTGCTGGGCTTACTTTTCCCCAAGCCGGCTCGGTCCGCAGCCGACCGGCCCTCCCTTCAGCTCCCCCCGTGTGCGTGTGTATGTACGAGAAAGCGCCGGAGGGGTGCAACTCCCCGGATTCCGACACAAGCGGCGTCCGCGTCAGTTTCCAGCCTCCTACGTGCCTGAGTCTCCGTCTGGAGCCCGTCTTCCCCCACTCGCCCCGCGGACCCCCCATTTCAGTCTGCGCTCCAAAGCGCTTCCCCACACTTAGGACCAGCGCTCTTCTCTTGGCTTGGAAGCTCTGCGTGGATTTTCCTCCTGGCCCCCGAGGGCTAATATAACGGGGTTCGGAAGGAGGTGCAGCTTTGCCTCCCACCCCCACCCACCGACTTAGATGTTCAGCTTTGGGGCAGCGGTTGGCGGGACCCCGCTCAGGATCGCTGCGTAAAAATTTGGGAGATCATTCCTCTATTTTGGCTGGGTTCGTCGCCGCCTCGCCGCGTCCAGACGATACATATACACTCACGGACACCCAGGCTCTTGTCGCACACGCGTGCGCGCACGCACACGCACACAGACACACGCTGGACTGCGGCAAAAAAAAAAAGAAAAAGAAAAAAAAAAAAAGCCAACCCACCACTCAGCCGCGTCGCTACCAGCACAGTTGAGCCGCAACCGGAGCGGCTGAAATAGCCACGGAGTGGATTTCTGGTTATTTTTCTTCTTGCCTTTTTCTTTTTTTTTTTTTTTTCTCTGCCCGCCGCAGAACAAGCGCTGGAGATCGGCGAGGATTTGGTTCTGTACCCGAAGCTGCGTTTCTGTGTGTTGGCAATTGGTGTCCGTCCGTGTCTTGTCTTTGTGTGGCTTCTTGACTTTCCATCCGTGTTGTGTGTTGTTCCCTGTGCACCGAGATCCCTTAAAAAAAAAAAAGAGAGAGAGAGAGAGAGAGAGAGAGAGAGAGTGAGGGGGAGAGGGGTTGAGAAGGCAAAACGGCCCATCTGGTGCCCCTATTAGCAAATGCTCGTTGTCTGCGGGAGGGGTGGAAAGAAACTGTGTGTTGGGGCGGGGCGGGGTGGGGGGCATACTTTGGGGAAATAAATGTGGCTTTGGAGAGAGATTTAGGAGCAGAAGGGAAGATGAAATATATTTTTCACGCCCATAGCCAGTTGGAAAGAGATGATCTCAGGGATGCTTTCTTGATTCTTGCTTTGGCTACTGTTAGCATAATTATTACTACTTGTTGGGAGTGGCTAGTGATCGATTAAAACTGCCCCGGTTGCAATGGGAAGAGGTCTCGGTCATATATTTTATCATCATCACCATAAAATTGCTATGACCTCTGCGCGAGCCTCCCAGTCCGAGTCACATATCGCCATTGGGGCTGAACCTGGAGAAGGGCAAGGCTGGCTGATATGTACAGCTGGCCCCACCAGCCTCTCTCCTACCTTTCTGGTTTCAAGAGAAACCACTTTTATCAAAACGCTCAAAAAAGGAACGCTTGTTTTCAGAAGTGTAGCAGATGCCTCCAGAGCCCGTCCCAAGAAAATATATCAAAAATATCATCATCCCTTTCCTTTAGGAATAGTTATGCTTATTTATTGATATTTCAAATTTCTTAACCACCCCATCTCCCTGGGATGCTTATGGTTCAAATGAGATGTGTGTTGAGGTTTAAAATAGCCTTCATTTGCAAAAGAAAAAAAAAAGGGGGGGGGAATCTCTGATAAAGCCATAGGTTGCAAAAAAAGCATAGACTGTGGCAGGAATTGGCAGGTATTATTCTGAATTCTGCTTTTCTGCCAGTCTCCTATGATGCATTCTATAGGGAAGGAGCCAGCTACATATTCCCTGCACTTGTAGGTTAGGAAAGTTGTAGAGTACAAGTCTAAGTGATTTATAATTAATGATGGCCGAGGCAAAGGAAAAAAGGTTATTCAGAGGAGGCACTTCCTTCCACCCTGACCCCCTGTTCTGCAAGAGTTGGAAAACGAAAAGTTGTTATTCCTTCATTGTTGTTTGAATACAGAATTTGTCCTTGAAGTAAAGTGTCGTGTAATGAAAGTTGAAAAATGCCTTTTCAAATTCATTTTAAAAAATTGAGCCATTCAAAGCCAAAATTTTGTTTTAAACTGCTTGGTTATTTAAACTTTCAGTCTCAGGACGAAAGCACTTTTGGGGTATAAGCCAATGTCAGTCTGCCAAATACAGTTAATATGTACAGAGTTAATTTGTGATTATTTAATTATCTATCTAGCCCAGGCCTAAACCAGCTGCATCAGCAGTTAAACACTTAAATTGGGATGAAATAATAGCAACATGATACTGTGGGCGTCTGTCAGTGATTTACAGATTCAGCATAGTTAAAATTGGGATGCCTGATGTTTTGGGAAATTGTGTTATCCTTGATCTTTTTAAAAAATCAAATAAGTTGACATCTTCAATTTGAACAGGACAATTGTTAGTTAAGGGCAGAGTTGTTTTCGGGGGTTTGCTTCAGCTAAAAATATTTGCCAGCATTAACTATTCTATCACAAAAGATGTTCCACGCCAAACTTTATACTGTGTTTGTCAGTTTGACAACACAACCTGGGCAGCTATAACAATTGTTTAAAAACTGAAATTTGTAATAATGTTTAGCTTGAATTTAGGCCTGGTCCCCTACCATGTACATTCTTTGAAATACTATGAAAGTGTCTCTGAAGTAGATACATAGACTGATATTAAGAGTTTGGGAGTTAACAGTTTGTACTGATTGACTTAAATAGATGCAAAGTCCAATGGTATTGATAGGCTTTGCTTTTGAATAATTGATCTTAGGAACATAGTCCAAAATACCTATAATTTAATTGTAAAGTTTCTTATCCACTTTTCGGTAGACTGTTGAATGAATATTTCTATAAAATATTAACTTTGCAATATTTTGTAAAGTACTAATAAATAATGTGTTGAAAATAAACATAAATTCAGAATAAAATAAGTCAAACAATTAATACCACCTGTGGGAAAGTTGTAAAGGCTCTCACTAGACATATTCCTAGGCTAGTATGGAGTTAAAGCATCAAAAATATTGACAATTCTTTTGACACTATTAGTTTAAAGTCTAAAGCTTTTTTCAGTTTTACAGTTTCCATTATTTGAAAAAGTTTTTCTCCCTCTTTTCCATATGTTAGAATCTCCACTGTATATGGATTATATATAAATTCTAGTGTTCCATCACTAAAAATATGAACCCAAAGCTATTTCTCTGGTATTTTGTACATAAATCCATGTTTTAAGTAGTATATTGCCATTATTAGAAAATAACTCCTTCAACATGTAGTGTTGAAATTTATTTAGTGACAAGCATTAGACACACATGAAGCAGAAATAAAATGACTTACTAATTCCCTTAATCCTTTAATAAAGTGAAGTGAAAGTGAAAAGATTGGCCCATGCCAAAAGTGATTAAGACCATTGTTTTACTTTACTTTATTTTAATTTATTTGTACTGAACTCAGTGTAGTTGGGAAAAAAAATGTACGAATTAAAAGTAATCACCAATTGGAAAAAAAATTAGCCATTCTTCAGATGTGGCTTTGTCATACTACACTCCTACATACTACACTCCATGTGAGGATGTCCCAGTGGAAAAGGCCTTGCTTCAGAATCAACACAAATAAGGAAAGAGAAAAGTCTACAAACCAGGGGTGCCCAGCTCCTAATCTATGAATTGGCACCAGGCCAAAGCATGCTAGAAACCAGGCCACTAAACAAGCCAAGCCCCCACTGCAGGATGCAGGCAGCACACAAAATCATACCCCCTCTAGTCCATGGAAAAACCTGGTTGCTGGTGGCCAAAATGTTGGGGGCTGCTGCTATAAGCAACGGATGCAGAAAATACAGTATTACTGCCTGGAAACATTTATTAAAGGGATGGAATAGCTAGGTATCCATAGTTTTAAGAGACCCAAATTGCTCTTACACTTCAGATGACTTCGTTCAGTTCAGTTGATTAATCAGAAGCCATGTTTTACAAACCCTTTATTTATTGAATTTTAACTTCAACAGGGTTGAGCAAGTGAAATCTTAAGTCTGGCTAATAATAATGATTTATTAAGTTTATTTGTCACTTGACTTCCAACAAATCTGGGTGGTTAGCAAATTATTAAGAACTTTCAAAACAAAACAAAAAACCCCAGCACAAAATAAAAAGTAAAGGTGACAAACCCAAATGGGAACAAAGAAAAATAAATGACAGGGCTGGGTGAAGTTTCTAACATTATAGGGAACCAGCCACATCAGCCAATTAACTTTTGAAATAGAAAATAAGTAAGAAATATTAATGTTCTACTGCAAATGTTGAAAAATCTCTACTTTTTCTACAGGCATGCATTTTTATTGCTTATTGCCTTGTTTATTCAGATTTATATGGAATACATGTTGGAGTAGGTTTTATGTTCCTCGACCTATTATTTTAGTTTTGTCTATCAACTAGACTGCAATCATTCCTGAATGAAAGTGCAATTAAGTTTAATAATATGGCTAACTTTTGAACATATAGGTATAGGATTGATTATGCTCTTAAGAGTTATAGGCTATTTTTAATGGAATATTGGAATAAACATAATATTTAACATTGATATCACTACATTTAGATAGTTTTATCAGTAGTAATATAATGTAGATAAATTCTGTGTTTGTACAATAATCAAATCCATTGCTGAAGCTGAGAAATTTATAACCATGCTATCAGCATTGATTTCCTTTTAAAAGGTACAGCCCTGATTAAATACCCACATTTTTAAGTGTGCAGTGAAAGGCTTCATTGATTATTTGTACCAATAATTGATAAATGTTTTTAGTATA
This sequence comes from Laticauda colubrina, assembly GCA_015471245.1. Lineage (NCBI taxonomy): Eukaryota > Metazoa > Chordata > Lepidosauria > Squamata > Elapidae > Laticauda > Laticauda colubrina. The sequence goes on along the minus strand of BLBF01000020.1, from coordinate 34,791,198 downwards.
GAAATAATTAGCTTTTAGTGCTAATTATTTATAACTTGACACAATATAAAATTATTGATTTGGAAGGGGAAGACCGATTGGTAGTACTAAAATATGAAGACCCAAATTTCTAAGTGCAAATGAATAATAAATTGTATATTATTATTGGCATAAAAGACAATAATAAAAGACACGAGGTTGATTTCTACAGTCAAGGATAGTACTAGCTGGTGAGCTGAATCAAGAGCATCAATTATGCTCAGAATAGGCCCACTAAAATCTGTGAGATTTAACTTAGCAACAAAGCATTTATGTCTCCCTTACATTCACCTCAAAGCAAACTTAAATCCAATCTGCTAAAAAAACCTCAAGAAAAATTGTTTATATATTATGCATTGATAGCAGAATTTACTGGAGAGTGATTACATGTATATTACGGTTTTGTATCTTTAATTACAGATTTCAGACCCCTTTCATGTCCTTTCAAATCTAAAAACTTTAAAGTCTGACAAGATTAGAATCAATGATTACTGTTGCTTAATTAGAAGCATTTTTACAGTAATAACAATATAAATGTTTTTTTTTTCTGGATCAATATTTGAAATTTAGTTTCACGCTTCATTCTGAAAGAGAAGTGAGCCTTACTAAATTGCCTTCATATAATAATTCTCTAAAATGTTATATACAGTAAATAACAAATGTCCTTTTTAATACATAAATCTTGTGGGGCCACATTACTAGCTTTGTGGCCAAGGGCTGCGGGTTGGACATGCCTGCTCCAATTATTAATTTTATATTTATGAATCAGAAAAAGATGATGTGCATAGAATGAAGACAACAGTTAAGCTTTCCCCAAAGCTTAACAACATCCAATTGTTTTTCTTCCCTGCAGTTCTTTAGACTATTGCTTCTGTCATTTTCAGTTCTGTACTGGTGTGATTTTTACAACCATAAAGACTTACAGGATTACCTACAGCAAAGGAGTTTCAGAGGAATGATTAAGTATCCTCCTGCAATTCTTTTCTCCAGTGCAAATCATCCCTGACTAAGAATGCTTTGTCAGAGTGAAAAGAAAATTAGGTTCACAGATGACTGGAATGTAACATGTAGCTTGGCCTTGAACATCTGAGGTAATAGTTCATCAATTGTAACCTTCATTAATTAATTATGAATGTCTTAGTATATATACAATTGCTTCTAAAAATCTACAATTGTCTTTTGTTATGGGTTAGGTGTGATGAGGTTGCCATGAGAAAAATCTAGATGGACAATTTTAAAAAATACTTGAGTAAAAGTTATGAATGAAAATGTTACCATGCTATTATTTCTTAGATTTATTGGTGTCATAATTGTTCCTTATCCAATTTGGCTAGGAATAAATGATATTGATAAAACTGCCTAATTTGGCAAACTTTAGTGTGAAATGTTTAGACCCATCAGCCATTCCTTGACCTGGACAGGAAGGACTATTGTTGGAAGCTGCTCAAGCTAAAATTTTGAATTGTTTCCAGTAGGATGGAAGTTGAGAACTATGTGAATGTGTTATAATATTTGTATTGTTGTCATAAGAAGGTGATGTCTTGAGTATATAATAAAGAAGATACTCTATCTTGCTTAATCACTTAACAATTTGTTACTTAAAAATAAGCATAATGATTAGAAGGAGATGGTCGAGGAAAATTTTGCTTTTTCTTCCTAGGACATTGTAGGATCTTTAGGGATTTTCTTTGTTTTACTGAATTACATTAAAACTATTCTAAGAATTATCTATCTTTTTTATGTTTCCCAGCTCAAGATAGCAAGAAATATCTCATTAGTTTTTAGAGCTTATGGCCAAAAATGGCTTTGGGACATACAAAAAGGAGACTTGGAAATTCCATGTAGTTTGGCAAATTGCCATTTCTGCAAATCATGAAATGAGAAAGTCCCATCTTTGTTTTGTGTTGGCAACAATAAATTTATCTCCTGGCTTGCAAATCTCACAAATGTATTAACTGAAATAAATATATGATTAATTTGCATAGGAAATCTTGAGCCAGGAATAGTTAAGACTGGATCAGAATTCCTGGGATCAAACATCTACCCAACATGATTGTTAGTTACCAGGCTTGGATAAATCATTACTGTTGAGCTATTCATTATTACAGTGAATTAAAAAAAAAACATCTTCATCAACAGCAACAATAGCCACACCCAGTAACTTTTGAGCTGTAGTAAACACAGTAATGTGCAAAGCTTGCTTATCAATCTATTATTCAACTCAAAGACACAGTGATGATAAAATAACAATTTTTAAAATATATTTGAACAGGCAGTGAGAAAATAGGGTAGACGATACATCAAGATTCCCAAATCCATCAAGACTGAAACAAGTAGGAGAAAGAAATGCAGCAATTACACTCTTTAGTAAACCATGGACAATTGCTATAAGTAGTGATTGCTTTGTTTGCCTCATCTCTCTACTTTATTGATAGAGTGGATTCGAAGACAGCAGTTGCTTGCTTAAAATGTGTTACAAGCACGTTTTGAGTTTGGCTGGATATGCTTTTCAAATGAATATATCACATCTAAGATGGATTGCAGTGGTACCTTTTATTCAGCTGCTCGATTTGGCATTGGATAGCCTCACTTTTCCCAATAGGGATTTTGTCAAAACAGCCCGAGCTTTTATGACTACAATGGTTGTTGGTATTATTATTGCTGCTATTACTACTGTTACTCCTGTTGTCTCCCCCCCCCCAGCCCCCAGCGTGGAGGCAAGTTAGTGCTTCTCTATTGTCTGGAAACTTCCAATCACAGCAGCGTGACTGCTTATTAGCTAGAGAGGTTGCATCCATATTAGGCCAGCTCTCCACTCTATCCATTGGCTTCTTGTCCCTGAAGAGTGGCAGATTGAATTTACAATGACATCATTGTTAATAAGGTTGTGAACGGTTTGGGTCCTGGCCATGACTGAGATTCACTTTTAAGCCTTTCTGTGTGGAATATACATACCTCCCTATGTTCCAGATACACAAGGTCAAATCTGAAGCCATTTATTATGCTTTTGTGATGATAGTTTTGACAAAGGAAAGCTCTCTTGTTTCTGATGCCTGCCTTCAGGACCTCTCCATTTCTCAAAATGAAGTTTAACCAGATAAATGCCATTATTATTTTTAGTAACTTACTTTGACTCCTGCCAACTATGCAAACGCAGTGAAGAAAACTGCACTGATGTTGCATCATAGTTTATGTGGACTAGGGCCTAGCGTATAAGTCCCCCCAAATTAAGATTGACAACGCAATGTAAAGTTGATACCTGGGTAGAAAAGGTGATGAAAATGAGCAGGGACAACAACTTTATATGCTTTCAATTTTTCAAGAAATTTATACATTCACAGTTTGTTTAAAAACTTTAACTTCATGAAATCAGAAAATGAAATGTAAAAGCATTTAATAAAGAAAAATTGAATGTTTGGCATTGTAAGAAAATAATTCATTCACTTGAAATGATCAAATATTCAGTTCTGAAATGCCCTCCGTAGTGAAGCTTATCGAAGGACTTCTTTTCAATTTTTCCATGTCTGTGCAAATTTTTATTCACAGGTTTTTAAATATATTAAGGTATTGTTTTTAAGTTTTATTTGCATGGATAATTTAAATTAAATTCACTTCTGTTCTCTGATGTTCTTGTTTATATCCTCTGTATTTGTAAATATTGGTTTTAACTTATAATTACTGTATAATTCATGTTGTAAAGTAAAAATACTTTTAAAGTTCTGGGGGGAAACTTTATCTTGGCATTGTAAATATATAAGTAAACTGGCATTTCTTTCTTCCTCCAGCTGCTCTTTAGCATTAGCGTAGAAGTTTCTTAGCTTGGCAGGTGTAATTTACTTAGAATTTTATTTTTTTTTAAGGAGAAAAGGAAACTCCCACCAAAGAATAAATTTTCCAAATGGAAGAGAGAACTATGTCACTGGAAATTAATCATGTTACTGGAATTATTCTATATGTATTATGACATCAAGTTAACCACAATAAAGCTGAGGTAAAAATCTTTGGTCATGTGTTTTATTGAAGATGGTATCCTATATAAAAAGTAAAAATCACATGGCTGCCCTTTTACTACTTGAATCTGTAGCAATATCTGTAAAAGAAATTACACAGAACGAGGGAATTAATGTTTTTTATATAAAGGAATAATTAAATTATATATATTGTGACACAACTGTGTTTATATTTAGTCAGGTATACAAGTAGTCCTCGAACCACAATTGAGTCCAAAATTTATGTTGTGAAGTGAGGTATTTGTTAAGTGAGTTTTGCCCCCATTTTACAATATTTCTTGCTATGGTTGTTAAATGAATCTGCCTTCTCCATTGATTTTCCTTATCAAAAAGTTGTAAAAGGTTATCACATGTTCCCCAGACATTGCAACCATCATAAGTATAAACCAGTTGCCAAGCATCTGAATTTTGATCACATGATCATGGGGCTTTTACAAAGATCGTAAGATTGAAAAATGATGTCACTTCTTTCAGTGCTGTTGTAACTTTGGTCACTAAATGAACTGTTGTAAGTCGAGGACTACCTGTATTTCACTGAGAAGTATTTCTGCAATTCAGGCTAATAGTTCCTAGCATGACTCATTTTAATGTTCTGAAATCTTTATGAAATCTTCTACCCCTATATGTTAAAAAAGCTTTTAAACTGGAGATACAAGGGATTAAAGCTGAACTTAATGGGCTTTACTATTCAATGGTGGGCTTCCAAATACAAAATACATATCCTTCTTTTCATCAATCTAGACATACCCAATTCCAGCTATCATTCTTTATATGTTTTAGCCTCCAGTCCCCCAATCATCTTTGTTGCTCTTCTCTGCACTTTCTAGAGTCTCAACATTTTTTTTACACTGTGGTGACCAAAAATGGATGTAGTATTCCAAGTATGGCTTTACCGAGGCATAAGATGGTATTAACACTTCATGTGTTTTTGTCAGTGATAACAACCAAAGCACGTTATGAACAGTTATTACTTTTCCCCACTGTGCTTGTTGTTCTATGATATTCTTTTAGTTGGCACGTCAAAATGTAATAATTTAACCTGCTTCTTTGGGGGGGGGCTCTATTCCTACGCATTCTGCAGAGTGAGGTCCTGGACCTCTCTTTTTAACCCAAGTTGTCCCAAGGCCCAACTCATTACTGCCATGAGAATGGACATAGAAAAGTATTCTTTGTTTCTTTGACACATTACTATGTTATTTGGCTTAAGAGTTAACAGATTCTCAAGACAGCTTCTGTAAAAATAAGGGACTGGCTTGTCATGCTAAGGCCAGACCTTTTGCAATCAGTGGATCAAGTTCAGCTATGTTCACTTTAACTGACCACTTAATTTGGTATGATATCTCCTTTTGTGAAGCCAGATTTGCTTAACAATTGTTACTAATTTAACAATTGAACTGATTCACTTAACAAGAAAGGTTGTAAAATGGAGCAAAATTTACTGAACAAAAGTCTCACTTAGCAACATAAATGTTGGGCTCAATTGTGGTCGTAAGTCGGGGACTATCTGTATTAGGCTTCCCTTAAGAATAATAAGGTTGATTTCCAACATTCCAAAGGTGCTTTAGAAAAGGCAACTGGATTTTCTTAGTTTTTTTTTCTTAAAAATATTTGTTTATTATCCAAGATTCTTGGATGAGAGACAAAATGTTTTCAAGAAAAAAAATTAAGAAAACCAGATGCTTTTTTAAAGCACCTTTGAGATAACCATGATCTGGATGATTGAGAATCCACAGATATTGGTGTCCAATCTTCTAGCCCTCATTCCTAATGGATTCTGAAAGCATGAGTAATATTAAAATTGCTGAACTTGCTTTTAAAAACACTTTTATCTCTCACTATTACATTAACATGTTCCATATACTAAACATTATTTCCAAATCATTTTGTTGGGCTAATTACAATTGTGTTCACTGAAATTATTACATTAGTCTATATTATATTGGCTATCAGGTTAATTTTCATCTACAAGTAATCAGTTTTAAACAAATGGTAAAAATAAGGATTTGTTTTGAAACTATTCAGTATATTCTAAGGACAAATTTATTTTCCTGACCTATAAATCTGTATGTAATGCAAGTTAATATCTTTCAAGAAAAGGTCTATAGGAATGTTCTGAAACTCTAGTCCTATAAGTGCCTTCCTTTTATACAGGTACAATAAGGATACAATAATTTATTTTGTGAAAACGGGAGACATGCCCCTAGTTAGCAAGTATTAAGAAATCATAAAATTATTTAATTGGCACACAGTAATTAAATCTTGCTTATTAAAGGTCATGTTTTATTGGGTTTTCAGAATTCTTGAAAATTCTAAATTTTCTTGACATCTCAGTAATTGCTAGGACAAATTGTTCCTTACGACCTGCTTTTCCCAGGCAGAATATCACAAGACTTGAGTTGTGGATATCTTGGTGTGGGCTGCATAGTTCTTCAGAAACAGCCTTATGTAATATGTTGCATAGAGTTATTAATTTACAATCTAAATCATTCTGTCCCTCTCTGCCCAAATTTCCTTCAAAAGAAGGAAATTCTGACTAGTCATGTATCAGGAAATAAACAGTACTGTAGACTGTAATTAATTATTAACATTTTATTAACATAGCTGTTGATTATCAGACTGAACATTCCATTTAACTTTTTAGATGAGGCCTTCTTTCACAATCTGTTCTTCTTATTCTTACTGGAAAAAGTCCTCAGACAGGAAGTAGGTACCTCAGTCTAGACTGATTTTCTCAATCTCAGCAACTTTAAGTTATGTAGACTTCAGCTCCCAGAAATCCCCAGCCAGCTCCCAATTCCCAATTCCACAAATATCTTAAAGTTATTAAGGTTGAGAAACAGTGGTCTAGAACAGGGCTGTCAAACTCACGGTCCTTGGGTTGGATGCATCACAAGCTGACCATGCCCGCGCCTGGTTTAACGAAGGGGGAGAAGTTCTGATGCGTCATATGACACTGCCGGGACGACTTGAGTTTGACATTCCTGGTTTATAAGAAGCTCCTATGAGAAAACTAGTCTTTAAAAATCCATGAGGCAATGCCTTTGCTACCATATGGGCAACTTCAGCACGGAATACCTAATAGCACTGAGAATTCTAGTCATCTCCTGGTGCTTTCCTAAACACTCATTTATGTCAGTGTCAACATGATACATTTGACCAAATTTAAGCAGCAGATAAAACACAGCTTCCCAGAAGGTTAGTTTCCACTAACCTTCCTAATCTTCCTAGTCTTGTTTGATCAATGTTTTCATGTGACAGATCCTACAATGGCAAAAAAAAAAAAAAAGGAAAACAACAAAAGGAAAGTAACTTATCCTAATTTTGTTTATTTCTGAACAGCTTGCTCAAGAGACAATGTGAGTCACTTTCAATATTTACTCCCTATACCAATGTGGTTGTTTTTTTTTTGCTTTGGTTGCCTCACAACTTCCCCAAATTAAGAGCTAAAATCGAAAAGCCTGGGACAAAATTTTTGACACTCATATAATATTTGTTTTCAGTGGCCTGTTTACTGGATCAGTGATGAAGTACTCACTTTAACCCAGAGGGTACTGGGACTGAACAACACTTTTAAGCCTACAGAGTTAGCCCTCCTTGGAAGAAAAGTGATTTTAAAAAGTCAAGGTGCTTCAAACCTCAAGTATAGCATGCCTCCCTAATACTGATGAGCTGCAATCTCCAAGTTTATCCAATGTCATAGCAGAGAATATCTGCAACTCAGAGTTGAACTGTAGCTTTTTAAATGCTCTCTGACCTTGTTTGCTTGGCCCATTTCATTGCCCAACTAGGTAATATCATGATGTTAGCAAGTTGGCTGATGAATCTTCTGAACGCAGACAACTAAACTCAAAGTGTAACAAGAATTCCATTTATCCACACAGTCTGCCTGGCCAGGAGAAGAGCCACCGATGAAGGCTTTGTAGTAATTTCCTAATGCAAGAGTTTATGAGATACCAGGCAGAATTAAGGAAATGGACAGGTATTTTGTGTTTTCCACAATGATCAACTTTGACCTATTTACATGACTGTGTGTTGCTATATCCAATTATAAGAAGATATGATTGGATAGGAGTTACTGGATTAGGGTTAGCCTCATTGTTAACTACTCACCTGGAGTTACCTCGAGAATATCATGTACTTTCCTTCCTTGAGGGCCTTCAAGCCAAATGGGAAACCATTTGAGTTTCTAACTATGCATTCCCTGCATTGAGTTTCAAGGAAGACTAGAAGATCCATAACATCCCTTCAGTTCTACAATTCTGAACTAATTTAAGAGGCTTTAATGGCAGAATTGGTTAATAGATTTTGAAATTACAAAGTATATGAATACTGCTCTAAACTTGGGATTGTACATGCTGGTCAAAACTTAAATGCTGTGATCTGAAGGCATAATGATTTAATAGGTTAATAATAACATTCTGAACTGAAGATTAATTGAAATTCAATGGCGATTGATAAAAGTGAGACCATATATTCGTCATTCCCATTTCCAATCAGTACTCGTGCTGCAGATTATCTTTAAATGTAGATCCACTTTTACAATATTAGAGTGGTCTTAGCAATAAATTACCAGAGCAGAAATAACTCAACCAAGGTTATCATTTTACTAGTACGACTAGCTGATACATTAGCCTAAGCTGTTAAAAAGTGTGTTTTGCTACAAAGAGACTCCTGTTTCTAACAGTAAAGCTCAGCCTAGAAAATCCTTCAGTGTCCAAACTTGAGTGGGCAGAAAAATACTCCACCCTACCCAGAATTGGTTGAATATCACTCATTTAGGCCAATTTGGTAAAAATGAAAGATACATGATATTAGGATATTAATGCTTTATTCTAAATCTCTAAACTGTCATAATTAGTGGTTCTAATTAATATTTCACAGCAGGGGGGAGATTAAATGACTTTTTTGTGGAATACTATGGAATTGAGAGGAATTCCCTTGCACTAAGTTCTATGGATGATCATTCAGGTATCATCAGTAGCACCAGAAAACTGGGTTCACAACTTCACACACACTTAACTTAGATACTCATTCAAGCAGTTTGCTCAGGAGTGGGATTCGGGTCACAGACTTATAACTCCACAAGTTTTCTAGATTCATTTTTAGGAAGGAATGCAGTATAATCTTATTAATGAGGTTAGGACTACTCCTTGGTTTAGCTGAACACTCCCATGCTATTATGTGTAATAATCGATGAAGAAAAATGGTCAAACAGCCAGCTGATTAGTCAAACTCTATCAAGCATGTTGTCTTCATCCTTAAAATTGATGCATGTTTTATTTAATATCAAAAATTAATGGGTAATCTGGTTGAGAGAAGCCTTCAAAAAGGCTATCTCATAAACTTAGAACAAAAACAACACAAAGTAAAGCAAGAGGTGCACAGAATTCTTTCCCCCATATGTAGATTTCTGTTTTGCTTTGTGAATTGCATTCATTACCAGTGAATCTCTTCAATATAATTCACAACAATATTATTCCATCATAATGTTTACATGGGGTGGAGAATGTTTAGGCTACAACATGTTACTGGACACTAGCTTTATCCCAATTAGCATGGTCAATGATGAATAAAGTTTTATATTTTTCTATAGTTTGCCTTACTGACAAAATTAAAATTGGCACAGTCACATAGGTTTCAACACTTGGTTGGTCTTAGCTAATAATACCAATACTGATTTATTATACTTATATCACTCCCTGGCTTCCAGGGATTCTGTACAATTTACAAACAGTTAAAATATTTAAAAACAAGGAATAATACAGAACAATACATGATAAATGTAGCATTTATAATTTTAACACAAAATGCAGTGCAAAATTATGGCACAGAATCAATTATTTTAATGGCACTATTCTTTTGCAATTTCATCTGAGACTGAGTTGCATAATGAAGAGTATGTCTCAAGATATTTGTTGCAATGAACTATGTACTTGCCTTGTTTACTTCCAAGTATGTATCCAAAATATGTAAACATTTATTGCAATGTTTCTCAATCTTAACAACATTGTGTGGACTGGGGAATTCTGGGAGTTGAAGTCCACACAGCTTAACATTGTTGGGGTTGAGAAACCCTGCGGTATTTGCCATTAAAATTGTGCTTGGTAATTCCACTTCACTCAAAAGAATTCATACCAATGAAGTGGGAGAACAAATAACTGATTCAGGTAGAATGAGATCTGTGCCTTCCCACTTGTATCCAAACACAAGACTGTACAGACTTGCTTGGCAACAGTTTTTTTCTGCCACAGACCAAGGATGAAAAAAAGATTAATCTTCCTTAGCTGCATCAATATTAAAGCAATGTTTCCCCCCTTAACCCGTCTGTATTCAGTGACAGTCACAAGGTGGGTACAATTTTTTACACGTTAACAAAGTGTGTACGTTATGTTGGAAGGGAATTCAGGTGACCTAGATTAGGGCAGGTCATTATAAAGCTTATGACAGGCATGTCGATTCTTTTCCATTTCCTGGTCAGTCTCTAGCCCTAACTATGCTGCTCTCTCTAAAGAGCTGGATACAGTATTGCTTTGCCAGATTTGGGGAACTTTGAAAAAGTAGAATGTCAGGAACATCTAGACCAGTTCAGTCTAGTGGTTAAGGCACCATGCTAGAAACTGGAAGAGCATGAGTTCAAATCCTTCCTTACCCACAGAAGCCAGCTGGGTAATCAGTGGTCAGTCTTTCTCTCTCAACTCCCCACTTCTCACAAGCCCAACCCACACACAAATAAACATTGTCCCCAACACCACTACAATGCAATAAACAGAATAAGGCATCAGGCTACAAACCAGGAGATTGTGAGTTCCAGTTCCATCTTAGCAATGAGGTTCCACCTTTCAGTTTTAATTCCACCTTAGCTCACTGAGTGACTTTAGCCATTCATTCTCTTTTAACCCAACCTACCTCACAGGATTATTGTGGAGAACACAGGGAAGGAAAGAATACAGGCCATCCTGGACTTACAACTATTCATTTAGTGACCATTTGAAGCGACAAGAGCACTGGCAAAGTTACTGATGGCCACTTATGACTGTTGTAACATCCCCATGGCAACATGATAAAAATTCAGGTGCTTGGCAACTGGCATGGGGTCATGTGATCACCACTAATAACCTTCGCAGCTGGTTTACAACAAGCAAAGTCAATAGGGAAGCCAGATTTGCTTAATGACACAATTCACTTAAGAACTGTGGCAGAAAAGGTTGTCAAATGGGGCAAAACTCACTTAACAACTGCTTTCCTTTGGCTCAATTTTGGGGTCAACTGCGGTCATAATTCGAGAAGTATTAGGTTTGTTGGCTGCCTTGAGTTATTTATTTTAAAAAAAAAGCTCAATAAAGGCAGGTTAAAAATAACTAAATCTGAAGAGCCCACATTCTTTATCTCTGCAAAGGAAAGTGCTGCTTTATCTCTCTTCTCCTTTCCTGACTTGTTTTTATTTTATTCAGCTGAGTTTGCAATAAGGAGAGGGACATATTGAAGAAAGGCCACCTCTGCCCCCAATCCCTCCAGCAGCGCCACGACCGGCCTACGACGTCCACCAAGGGGTGACAGGCCGAAACGAGGGAAGCCCCAAGAATCCACCGACCAACCATGAGGGTTGCAGCCCCACTCAGAGGTCATCGGAAGGGATGCATGAAAGACGGGCCAGGGTCGGGTGACATCAGGGTTGAGGGGTGGGGACGAGCGGCACTTTCACTCAAGAGTGCAAAAGTTCAAGGTGGATTCTTTTCCCTGGCAAACCATTTGTTGAAGAGCAATTCTGAGGGAGGCAAGGATCGCCAGGATCGCACATTATTAATCTCCCAGGCTTGGGCGGGAGAAATCCGTTCCGTGGCACGCACCGATACACACACACATACTCGTCCTCCTCGGCTTCCCCCCTCCCTTTCATTCATTCATTCATTCATTCATTCATTCAGAAAGGACTCGCACTGCGCATAAAGAGCGTTTCTCCTTGCTTCCTGCTCCTGCTGCCTCTCCGAAGCTTGGAATTGGCAGCGCAGTCCGGGCAGGAACGCAGCCTGAAAGGAATTCCAGGGCGGCGGCGATTGGCTCCGTGAGAACAAACCTCCTCTGAGTGGGTGGGTGGGTGGTGGGGAGGAAGGGGGTTCCCATGCAAATTAAGAGAGCCATTGCGGAAATCCACGCCTGGCGGCTGAGGATGGTGGGGGGAGATCTCAATCGACCGCAAGTTCTGCAAAGTCTAACACGAGACGCCAAGCGGAGAGAAGCCGGAGTATCTGAAAAACCCAGCTCATTCCCTTGAGGATGGGTCGCCTTCCCAAGACACAGAAGCTTAGCCCAGAATGCGCCACTTGCTTCTCTGATGTTTACAAATCTATCTGTCGATCTATCTGTCTGTCCATCCATCCATCTACGGTATCTATCTCTCCATCCATCCATCTATCCATCTACATATCTATCTACGGTATCTATCTATCTATCCATCCATTCACCCACCCACCCACCCACCCATCCATCTAAACGCAGAAGCTTACCCATGAAAGTGTTAATTGGGTACATACGTTTTTTTCAAAAAAAAGTCTTAAGCACAAGCCATTCCAACTTTTCACCGTTCCACTGTGAGGAAAAAAATAAATCAATCAATAGAGACCCCTGTGCCAACTCATGAAGTCAATCCTCTCGTTCTCTTTTAAAAGTTTCTCACGCCTCTTTCTCCCCTATACTTTTCTTCTAATACTTCTATATTCTATACAAGGGACTTTTAGTCTTCCCTTGATTTTTTTTTTTTTAATTTTTATTTTTTTAAAAAAGGAAAGCAACACGGTACAGCACAGTGTCACGAGTTTGTAATGGTTATTATATTGCGGATGTTTGCTTAAATTGTGACCTTTTTTTTCGATTGCTACAAAATAACATGTGCACTCTGTGCACTATGCAGAGGAGAGCGGCACGGTGGGTGGGTTTGTCTATGCACTGGTGTTTCCTCAGCCCCCCTCCCACCCCACCCCTTTCCAGCGATTTAGGAAAACCGCTGAGCTTGGCAGATTTCCTCTTTCCCCCCCCCCCCCCGCCCTTTGCTTCATAGCGCTTGCTCGTTGCCCCCGCCCTTCACCCCCTCCCCGAAAAGTACGTGCTCTGTTAAAAGACGTCTGGGATCGGCAGCCAGGCTAGCACAAAAGGAAGTGTCTAGACTTGGGATGTAATTGACAAGCGCGTTCTCTAATCAATGTAGTAAAGCTTTGTGATGGACTCCAGCGCGGTCCAATCAGAGAGCAGCTTGGATGTGGTAACGTTCGAAATATTCCAAGTGGGAGAAGGTGGGCGGGGGGGGGGAGAGAGAGAGAGAGAGAGAGAGAGAGCGAAGTTAGTTGTAACCGTCCTCCCGTATTCTCTGAAGTTTCCGAAGAGAGGGATGGTTAGCTACAAATGGTCGAGTCCACACATTACAACTAGTTGGGTATTCCAGAACCCTGAATTAAAAAGAGGATGGTTTGTTTTTCCTAGAGAAAATACTGAGCTGCATTACATGCCAGAGCATCACTTGAAAGAGTGGACTTATTCCACTTGCCTTGTACTTTACAGTCGGTGTCAATGGAGTATAATTGTTAATGACTAACCCACACCCACCCCGCTCCTTGTGCATTATTATACTTAAAAGCTTGTACAGGTAATCCTCAATTTACGACCACAATTGAGCTCCAAATTTCTGTTGTTAAGCGAGACATTTGTTGAATTTTGTCCCATTTTACAATGGGACATTCAAATGTTCCATTTGAATTTTGTCCCTGGACACATTTGTTAAGTGAAGCACTGCCACTGTTACATTTGTAGTGCAACATCTGGTTTCCCCATTGACTTCGCTTATCAGAATGTGGAAAAAGGGGACCACGTGACTCCAAGACACTGCAACCATCATAAATGTGAGTCAGTTGTCAAGCATCCAAATTTGGATGTCATGGCCATGGAGATGCTACATACACACACACACACACACACATATAAATATGAAAAATAGTCATAAGACACTCTTCAGTGCCTCTTGTAACTTCCAACTTTGTTCTGAGTGCTCAAGTCTATGATACTATGAATCCACGATTGTCCACATAGCATATGTGAAGCCTGTTTACACAGAATTATGACACTCTAACTCTGATTTCTGGGAGGAAATATAATCAGGAGTGAATCAGGACCTTTGCTCAACTCCTGAGTTAACATGGGCTATAAACCTTAGTGGTTATTATCCTATATACATGTATTGGGGAGGCGTTTTCTCATTTTTCATTGAAGCAACAATGGCACTGTCCAGTCTAACATGGACCCTTAAAGCTTTGTTATTTTCCAATGCTATATTGCAAGAATATATATTGCTATATATTCCAATGCAAGTGTGTACTTACATCTAGTTTAAATCCTGGAGCAGAAAAAGTGGGTATCAAAAAAAAAAATGGAAAGGGTAATCTTGTAAACGTTTTATTGAGAAAAATGAGTGGATGCGAAGATGGATGTGCAAGCAAGTATGAATAGGTACAATATGGTTCCTCCTGTCCAGTGCTAGAGGGAATGTAAGGAGATTTGTACCCAACTAATTGGAAATCTGGCCCTATTGTTCCAGAATCTCACTGTCTGAGCGAAACCAAATTGAAGTCTATTCCTGACCTTGGAGATAAGATCTTACCTTATTTTGATGCAAATCTTGAAAGCTACCTAAGGAAAGGTATCCTTGAACTCAGATGGGCTTCCAGCAGGAGTCTCTGAGAAAAAAATTGCCTGGTTCAGTGGCAGACTCTCCAAACATTTTTTGGGACATGCTTGATGGCTGACAGAATCCTCAAGGTTGAAAATTTAGTGCCACAGAAGTCCTGGGTATTTGTGCTAAACTGACACAAGGAGAGTTGTACCTATATGGTACAAAATATTGTCTCCTTGGCCCTAGGAGACTTTTTTTTTTTTTTTAATGTGAGTCGGTTTTCATACTGTACAAGGACCTGGAAGGAACGCTTGTTTTAAAATAAAATTTATGGGTGGAGAAGGGGGAGGGGAATGGTGTTAAAATCCACCATTCAAGTCATCCTACTCCAGAGTAGCTTCCTTTTCGGACCGACCAACTCATCTCGAGGAAGTGGTTTCAAAACATCCCAGCCTCCAGTTTTTAAATCATATTAATGCAATTTCCCGTTAAGCTTCTCCTTCATATATATATTCAAGATGGTCCGTATAAGTGAACCCTTCGCCACGTAATTTATATATCTAAGAGGATTTCACAGAGGCTGGCGAGGTAAAAGTTTCTGCAAATAAAACATTGCAAATGCAATGCCGGGCAGCGTGCCAGGTACAATATGAATAGCAGGGATCATGGCAGAAAGTCTTTTCACAGAGACATATACCATTTCACGGTAGCAGCCTATAGCGCTTTTCAAAACTTCCCATTTTCAAGGGAGACGTGCTGGCTCGAGTGAGATTTTTGTCCTGGGTTTGTAATGGAGAGCTCTCCTACTTTAGCCTCCCTTGGCTTTCCAAGCTTTTAGGCAGACCCACACAAACGCGCGCGCGCGCGCACACGTTGAGGCTTTTGGAGGCTTCTCCCTCCACCCTCGGCGAGAGAAACCTTGCCGGAGAAAAATTTCGTCCGGTTCTCTTTTTTTTTTGTACCTCTCTGCCTCCTTTGGGGGCTGAGGGAAAAAGATGGAAGCTTAAGTTTTATAATTTGTGCCTCCCCCCCCCCCCTCCACGATTTTTCACTAGCTCTCCTGTGTTCGGCTGTGTGTGTGAGTGTGAGGAAGAGGGAGGGAGGGAGGGAGGGAGGGAGAGCGCGCTCCTCTGAGGGCATTTTTGTGTAGGTTTGGCGGGCGGGGGAGGGGAAGGCGAGGAGGGAGCGGATGTGAAGGACTCGGCGCTGAACTTGGATGCAACGTCTGCCTAGAGGGCGCAAACCAGCATCCCGCGTCCAAAAGTCTTACGAAGGGCGCCAAAAGTTACTTAAGATAATATTGCTAACCACAAAGAGCTGGAAGTCGTTGAGCAAAAACCGCATGCCAGCGAGGGAAGGACAGCCAGGGGCTCGATCCTGCCTCCATCGCCAATTCCTTCTTTCACCCCTTTCTTCTTCCTCCGTTAGGAGGAAATTGGAGCATGAATAAATAAATAAATAAGTAAATAAATAAGCAAATAAGTTAATAATAAATATCTGTCTGTCTGTCTGTCTGTCTGTCTGTCTGTCTGTCTGTCTGTCTATCTATCTATCTATCTATCTATCTATCTATCTATCTATCTATCTCTGGCTTAAGTTACACAAAATGATCAGGAAGGAAGTGGGATAATCTCATGTGGGGGGAAAAAGGAAGAGGAGTATGTGAAATGGACACCCACAATAGAAAACAGGAACTTTATCAGTCTCCCCATCCCCACCCCCACCCCAGGAAAAAAAGTATCAAACCATTTTTAAAAAAGAACAGTTTTTGTGGTCTCTTGCTCAACAAAACAAGCTCAGTGGTCTCATTAAACTCAGTGCCTTACTTAATTTGCCTGCCTTTTCACACAACTATTGGACTGCTATCAGGAAAGGTCTGGCAACTGGTGCCGAGCTGTCAGTCTGTGGCTAACCAATGGGGCACATTCACCGCCATGGGGAAAGGATTCAGCTTCCCCTTGCCACCACAGACACCGCTTTGGAAGTATTTGTGGCTGTAGTGCCCCACACACGCCAAAACCTGTGTGTAGTGTCTGATGTAGGGACTGTGAATAGCCTTAAGCTGGGTTGGTTGTGGCAAGCAGCAGGAACTACACCTAATCTACATCAGGGGATACACAGCAGAGGAAAGGAAAATGCTCTCTAGACCAGCAAGCTCTCTTGAGTTTAGAGAAGGTTGAAAAAAAGAGGGTAAACCACATTTGGAGCATATGGAAAGCAATAAAAAATGGTATTTTCATGGTATTTGAGTTGTTTTTCCTCAGTATTTTTGCTCTAAGCAAGTTTTGTCAACCACAAAATCCTACCCAGGAAACTTGGAAAATGAAGAAATCCCATTAAATTTCTTTATGTTAATCAAAGGTATCTTGACCACTCTTTTTTTTTTTTAATTAATAAGCTTGGAATGGAGCCTTCACTCTGCAGCCTACAAATGATAACATATGAGTGATACATTCAAAAGGAATCAAGTAATATAGTAACATAGGCCTTATCCCCTGGATAGACTTTTAAAAGTTTTCCTGCCTTTAAAAAAAAAAGTCTTAACATTTTAAACTTTTGAGGCGCCTAAATCTAAGCTTCATTAAAGGAAGGCTGGCAAGCAGAATGTGGTATGTCTTGTGGTATCCCCTTCCTTTTTTTTTTTTAATGAATGGTTATGGATCTGTCAAGTGTCTGAAGGCTGTTGGTTTTTTGGGAAAAGGATAGAAGATCAGAAAGGACTCCACTTAGTAGATTTAGTAAGACTAGAAAGAAAATATAAAGCTCAGGGCAAGAAAATGCTGGCTTGCTGGCAATTTTCCAAACCCCCAAAACCAAAGCTTTTCTTGTGCCAAAACAATGCATTATGATAAATAAAGGATGGAAGGCTGGATTCTTAGTTTAATCACTTTTAAGTAGTAAATACTGATGCTTTCTTCTTGTGGGTTGCAATGCAGTCATTAAGTTCTGCATTGTTAGTAAAAGCAGCAAAGCTTTAACGTTTTCAAAATAGAAACAAACAAGCATGGGCATTCATGAAATGGCTGGAAAATGCTGAGCTTCTCACTGCAATCTCTTTTTTAACCACGATCTTTTGTCAAATGAGCCCTACAGGTTGACGAATGTCAGCATTTGTAGGTATATGCATTATTATCTTTATTATTATTAAAAGGAAATAACCTTTAACACTCCAAAGAATTTCACTCAGGCAGAAAGTTCTTGTGGGGAAATGCAGTTTTCGGTACCTAAAGAACACAGTTTTGATACTTGTTCAAGATAGCACCTATTTAGAATTAAATACATGTATGTATGTATGTATGTATGTATGTATGTATGTATGTATGTATG
>BLBF01000020.1:34696383-34773176 GCA_015471245.1 Laticauda colubrina | reverse complement strand
ATGTATGTATGTATGTATGTATGTATGTATGTATGTATGTATGTATGTATGTATATATTGAACTGAATACTCTGGAAAGATATTGCAACCAGCAGGCTTATATATGGTTCTTCTGGGCAGAAAATCTCTCTGCAGGAGATGAGCGATAGGAAAGTTTAGTTCGAAATTCTTCGGAAAGAGGAGGAGGAGGAGGGAAGGGGAAAAAAAAAAAAAAAAAAAGACGTGTCCGCGCATGGGAGTCGGGGGCGGGTGGGCGAGAGAGACCGAAATGCCAAAAAGAAGTTTTGGTTGCTTAAGCACATCCTGCACAGCCTATAGCCGCTCGGGAGCCCGACAGGCAAGCGGCTCCTAATTGCGTTCCCAGTAATGCACTGAGCACGGGGATCTGGGATAGGGAGGGCTGGCCGAGCAGTAGCACTGCAGCCCCCCTCCCCCGGGCAAGGCAGCGAGCGAGCGAGCGAGCTGCTGCTGCTGCTGCTGCTGCTGCGGAGCGGTGCAGAGCGGAGCAGAAGCTGGCTGGAGGCTCGCTGGCAGGCACCCGGAGAAGCTGGAGCCCGAGGCTTTCTGCTGCCGCTGTCGCTGGAAGCGTGGGGAGGGTGGGGGGAAGTGTGCACTATGCCTTTAACGCCTGGGTACAGTAGACATGTATAGTGTGTAGTGTAGGGAAACTCTAGGCGGGGTTAAAGTTCAGCTCATGGAGCTGATCAGCGCTGGCTGCAGTTTAGCAGAGTTGGAAATGTGAAAGCAAGAAGCAGGCTCGGTTCTTCCCCCTTTCTTTTTTTTTTCTTCTCTCTCTCTCTCTCTCTCTCTCCCTCTCTCTCGTCCTCTCCCTCCCCTTCTCTCTTTCTCCTTCCCCCTCTCTCCCTCTCTCTCTCTTCCCCTCTCACTCACACACCTCCAAGCCACAAACCCCACCCCCCCCCACAGCAATCATGTACTCTCCTCTCTGCCTTACCCAGGTAAGAAGCTCTTCGGATTCAATCGGGAGGAGGGGAATGGCGGAGGGGGGTTGCGGGAGGTTCGTCTGAGCGTTGCCGGGGGTTGGGGGGGGGGGCGCGTCGAGGGCGGGAGGGTGAGATCCAGCTTGCGGAAAGTAACTTTCTTTTCCGCGAGGTTACATTCTTCCTCTGGCTCGGCCATTTGTATAGACACATGGCTAATGGCGCCTTGTTATTAAGGTTTTTATTTAATTAATGTGGGCATATGCGAGGGGTTTGTGTGTGTGTGTGTGTGTGTGCGTTGGAGAAACCGGGTGTCTCTCGGCAGTGGGGAGGGTTCGTACCGAAATGCGGTTGTGGGTGTCTGCGTATGTGGGTGTTTAGGACGATCTGCACGTGTTTATAGCAGCCTCGCAACCCATTACATGCTTGGTCATCTGAAATCAATACTTACTGTTTGTGCTTCCGAAGCGGACGAACGTGAAACAAACGCAACCCAGATACAATTAGATGCTTTGTGTGTTGTTTTTAAAGTGTAGCATTAAGTAATTGCGTGCTGCGTGTATTCTTTTCCCCGCCTCCCGGACTGCTGGAGCTGCATTGCTTTTTCTCCATAAAGTCCCTCGCACACTTTTGTGTTGGGTATAAAACGTGTCATGTGTTCGGCAGCCTCGGGGCTCAGCCTTTGCCCGTACGCGGCACGCAACGTGTGATCCGGTCCTCGTCGGAACCGGAGGTCTGGAGAGATGCATTGCACCTAAGCCTCTAACTTTCCCTCCCGTACGTTGCGTCGCGCTTTGATGGAGAACTTAAGAGCTTTCAGGGAATCCACATTGCGCACCGCGCTTGCTGCAGCGGCCGCAGTTCTGCAATCCGTTCCGTTACTCTCCTGCACGGCCCAGTTCGGGATCTTCGGAGTCTCCAGCAGCCTCTCGCAAGGCGGCTGAGGCAGGGCGATCTATCCCCAGTCAGAGCTGCCCTCCTGGCTGCCTCTAACGCTTGTCACTTGCTCGGGTGTCATATTTGCCTGGGGTTGTTTCCTTTGGGAAGTTAGGTTGGTTGTAATGTCCTGCCCGGGGAAAGAAGGAGGCGGGGAAGGGAGTTGCTGTTTGGAGAAAGTTGCTGGGTTCCTTTTGTTTGCATCTGAGCGAAGTTCCTCGTGGGTTACAAATCAGTCCAAGTGGGTCTGCAGCCCACATCGCGCCTCCCTAGATCTCCTGATTGCATTACTTTGAAATTTGAAGAGTTGTGCGGATGACGCCTAAATACTACCCAGGCAGATCTTTCTGGGAAACTGCGAACTTTAGGAAGTTCGGCAACTTTTCTAACTCCCTACACAACTCCCCCTCACACACACACCCAGCGCTTTACCACCCCCCACCCCCAGTAAACTCTCATGCAGCGCCAGATTTTTTGGCAACATTCCCACACGACCCCCATCCATGGTCCTTTTGTGATCAGTTGCCACGATTTAAAATCAGAAAAATAGGTTGCACTTCTGATTCTGCTGATGGTTTTAGCAAATTACATTGCTCGGGGGGGGGGGGGGGGGGTTTTTTTCTCACTGATAACCTTGGTTAGACCTTTGGTGTTTCCCATTCTGAACAGTGAAACCGGAAAAGTTCCTAGGGAAATTGTGTAGTTTCTTCCATTGCCATTTCAGCACTTTTGCCCCCCCACAGAAAAAAAACAAAACAAAACACTTGTATACTTTTAGTTCCTAAATGGTGATGAAAAGGGTGGTTTGGAATTGAGCATTTTGAACACCTTTAAAACACCAGAAAGAAGGAAAAATGAACAATACATGTTTCAAATGACCCGGTAGAAACTTAGGAATGAATAACTTGGAAAAATTGTGCCCAATGATTCACAAAAGCTGTCACCTAGAGCCAAAGAATACCTGTATTTATTACAACATATCAAATCAAAAATACTACACAATGCCATTAAAATTTATTGACTACATTGATTATAGGTAGAAGATACCTGCTACTGCATTTTGAGCTTGAATTTTTCAAAGCCAACTTTTTCAGAAGTTTTATCTCTCACAGAAAACTCAAGTCAAATCTATTTTCTGCTTGTTTACTTTCTTAAAATAGATAATATTTTTTTTATTTTAAACACCAATAAAATGTCCTCAGTTCCCATCTCCCACAAGGGAGAGGGGTCTTTTATTAGGCCGTGTTACACATAAGTTTCCAGATATATTTTTTGCACCTTGGTCCTTAACCTAAGAGTTACTTTGTGGCATGTTGTTTTCCAGTTCCTAGTAAGTTTGGAAATGTTTACAGATTCAGAGACATATTTATAGAATCTATTCAAAAAGTTGTATACATGACACCTGATTGCTTTGGACCAAAAGATTTCAAAATTAAGAAAGGCTTAGCTTAACATGTTGTTTAAACACCCATCCACAGTACTGGAAGATTAGAATATGATAAGGGGATCTCTACTTTTACCCTGTAATACAGGAGAAATTACCTATTTGCTGTTTATTATACACCGTTTTGGCTGTATTTTAACAGCTTATCCTAGATGCACAGATTATTATGTAGATTTAGGACAATGGAAATATTAATGCTGTGAAAGTTTATAAATCTGGCAAAGTTTCAAATGGAGCAGATCAGTGAATTATTTCTAAATACTGCTATGCTATGTTTTTCTTAAATATGGATTCACTGTTGTTATACCATGTTCAAATATACGTAAAGATTTTTGTTAAATAATTCAAATGTATTTGTATAGCTATGGTAAAGTGTTATTAAGAACTCATAGCTGTGAACCATAAAAAGTATTATAAATTCACTTTTGTTGTTTTCCTCTTCTGCCAGTCTGGAAGATATAAATGGGATCGTGACATAAAAAAATCTTAAAATTCTTCATTTAATGTTATAGAACTTTTACTTATAATTTCAACTTTAAAAAGAAAACCATACATACCTGTCTTTTTTCTATTTTTGGTGGCAGTTGTTAGTTTTCATTTTTAAGTAATTCTGACCCACATCTAAATGTTCTTAAATTTTCTGGCACACCTGGAAAGCAGTAATTTGTTTTAGTTGTGCATATGTATAATAATATTCCTTATTTTTTTTAAAGATAATATAGAGTAGACAGATCCTTCTTGAACAATTGATCTTTCATACAAGGTTTGACGGAACCCAATCTGGATAGCATTACTTATATCAGCAATGGGGGATCTCTTTAATTATATCATTACGAGAAACTCATTTGGTGGATTTTGAATATTTTAGGTAGATTTTTAAGCTATTGTCTTCCTTTTTCAACTGTATATAATAGCATTGCTGGATTTCATTATACAATAAAATTGTTTCAAAATGTGAGCCTCTTATGTATAGTTAATAAATGGCAAAAAAGTTTTTGAAATAAAGTCGAGATGCATTTAAAAAAGCACAAAGATTTGTAGTAATCTTTGATTTTAGGATGGGTAATTTTACAGATTTATGGCATAGAAGGGTAAGCACTCCCAAATCTCTCTCTCTCTCTCTCTTTGGTATTGTTGGCAATTGTATGCACGTGAGAAAGGCCTTAACATTTTCTATTCTATGCATAATTTTAGTTGCAGCTCTGGTTTGTGGCTATCTTGGATTTGAGAGTAAATTTATAAAAATATAGCTACTTAATTATCAATATAATATTTTTTCTAGTTTTTTTCATGGGATTTATGTAAATTATTTCTTTGTTATATGTAATCATATAGTAAATTGTACAAATATTAAGTCATTTTTTCCTTCAAAATCAGGCAATACACTTAATCTACTTATATTATTTTGAAAAATATTTACTGTAAAAAATTAATTCAACTCAATATTTTCATTATGTTTGTAGAAAGCGGGTAATTATTTTTAGAAGATAACACAAGATCCAACTGGTGAAACTCTTTCATTTATTGCATTCTCTTATCCCTGATCTTTTGGTTCTGAAATTTCTTGCATTTGATCAAAGAATTTTAGACATTTTTGTAGCATTATGTAAAAATACCCTTTAAAAGAATACCCATCAAATTATTTTAAGAATTGATTAGTTTTCTGAATTACATAAATTGAGATATTTAAACATTCATCTTATTCATTCTTAAGGGAAGTAAGTCTCAATGAATTCACAAGAACTACCTTCTGAATAGGCATGTATACATTTGCACAGTGGATATTCAATATTGAAGGACACATACTTCTAGGAACGAGAGGAAGACCATGTTGTCTTCTAGTATGCCAACAGCGCTTCCTCTTCTTACAAAGAAAGCTCAAATTCGGCAAGAGACCTCCTAATATTTTAAAATAGTACATTTCATGGATCATAGTTTTATATTGCACATTTTCTATTTGTGGTTTTATAACTAACTGCATTTGTATCAATAATGGGCATTGTTACAAATTTCAGGTGGCGTTTTATAGCATTGAAGGATACTTTATTTATTTAAATATTTATAATACAATCTTTCTTACTGTACGATAGACATTGGAAAAATGTTTGAAATCCCTTTTTGGTTTTATAAAAGGAAAAATTCACATAAAACACGTGAAAAGGTAGATAATGCTCTTATTAGCAAGTTAGATTGTCTACATAATATTTTTAAAAAGGGTAGAAACCCTTGTATACATGCATACATACATAATACATTTTAAGACGCATTAGCTTTTCAGTTCGGTTTCTCATATTTTTTTTCTTCAAGTATTTGTTGCTTAGAATGTATTAAAGCCTTAATATGTTTGATACAATTATTGTTTGCTAAATAAAGATCAGAAAGCTTAGTTGAAAGATTTGTATATTATTGTGTGTGGAAATTATTATTTTTTATTGGTGTGAAATTCTTTTTATATATTCCACTTTATTTAGCATTCTATTGTATTACATTCACACATTCAACCTTAAATTAAAAAATATTTTTATCATATATTCAGATGGCAATTGGCTGATCAATTGACTTTCAAAAGCTACAATTTTTGCCAAGCATATAGGAAGTTGGTCACATCATTCACAAGAGGGTCAGGGAAAAAGCAAAAGAATATACTTCTTCCTTTTTGAAAAAAAATGGATGAAAATTACAGTGGTCTTGTCGCAGACTTGAAATAATTGATTTTGGAGTTGCCCAATTGACTTTAAATAGCTGACTATTGTAAAGTCAGCTGTTTGAAGCTTAGAGTCTCACCTTTCTGACCCAAAATAATATTTGTTGCAAAGAACCATGAGTTTTATTGAACTTACTTGTTTTAGCAAATAAGATTCACACTGTTATGGCAAAATATTTTCAGCATTTGATATGTGGGACTGAGTGACAGCAGAAAGTTGATTGCATGATATATTTTAGAGATTTTCTTCTTTTGTTGTCAGAATGTAGAAAAATTTTTGTCTGTACATAATATAGGTGTTGCTCTGTTATTGGCCTAGTTGTAAATTACAGTCACCAGTTCAGAAGACAAAACCTTCACACCTTTTCCTTGAGGTAATTTTTTTTTCACTTTGATTATTTTCAGGATGAATTTCATCCCTTCATTGAAGCACTTCTTCCCCATGTCCGAGCATTTGCATACACATGGTTCAACTTACA
Source organism: Laticauda colubrina (assembly GCA_015471245.1). Classification (NCBI taxonomy): domain Eukaryota; kingdom Metazoa; phylum Chordata; class Lepidosauria; order Squamata; family Elapidae; genus Laticauda; species Laticauda colubrina. The sequence goes on along the minus strand of BLBF01000020.1, from coordinate 34,766,672 downwards.
AGCTCGGAAGCGAAAATACTTCAAAAAACATGAAAAGCGCATGTCAAAAGAGGAAGAAAGAGCGGTGAAGGATGAATTGCTAAGCGAAAAACCTGAGGTTAAACAGAAATGGGCATCCAGACTTTTGGCAAAGCTTCGGAAAGACATCAGGCCTGAATATCGGGAAGATTTTGTTCTAACTGTGACAGGGAAAAAACCTCCTTGTTGTGTTCTTTCCAATCCAGACCAGAAAGGCAAAATGAGAAGAATTGACTGTTTACGGCAAGCAGATAAGGTCTGGAGGTTGGACCTTGTTATGGTGATTTTATTTAAAGGTATTCCGCTTGAAAGTACTGATGGCGAACGCCTTGTAAAGTCCCCACAGTGCTCAAATCCAGGGCTGTGTGTACAGCCCCATCACATAGGGGTTTCTGTTAAGGAACTCGATTTATATTTGGCATACTTTGTGCACGCAGCAGGTAAGTGCCTATATTTAAAGTTGTCCACTGTTGAATACCTTTGTTGTGCAAGGACTTAACCACATGGTTATTCCAGTGTGAGGCGTGCTTGCACCTGACCATGTAAGTTAATTAAACTGTGTTGCTTGTTCAGTCTATATGGTGGTCCAGATGACCTCAGAAGCAGAGAAGCTATAGATTGTGTAAAACTGCAATGTAGTTCAAGAAAAGTTATTGTGAAAGAACAGCGTCTTTCACTATTGGCCTAATGTGCAATGTACCTGAAGCATTTTCATTAGAATCCCTTTTGAAAATGCTTGGCACTAGAATGTTGTGTATTTCTTGGTATTATTTTTTTAGTTTGGTGTAAATTTAGCCACGAAGAAAAGAAATGAAAACAATATTTATGCTATATAAGTCAAATGTTAAATGATTATCATGCCTAAAAAAAGAAATCGGCAAAAATAGAGGCCTTACTAGCTAGCTGCTATATAGATTAAAGAAATTTCTACTTAATGAAGGAAGAAAAATTAAAATATGTACTTAGTAATTGCTCTATATAAGTAGAATATTATCAATTTTAAAGAATGGTTTATTAATTTAACAGCGCTGCATGGTGGAAAATGAATATATGCATTGTTTTTTTAATTCTTAATGCAAAATAATACATTTCTCTGCAGCCTGCTTTGAGGAAGTTTGTTACCTTATGACTTTTGGTGGCTAACATGAGCACCAGAGTGATATTTCTAAGCAACTTATTGTAATTTAGTTTTACCAAGTATTTAGTTTGGTTCAGATATGGAGAAGAAAAGACATAGATTTCTCAATTTGTTAAATGTATGCATCTGTGTTTGTACCCAGCCTTTTTCAATGTGAGGCATATTGTTAGCTTTGAGATGGTTTTGTACAAAAGTGAAGTTGCCTGTGTATTTAACGGCTTTATATGTACTAGTGTTACTGTGATAATTGGTATGTGCAGTTACAGTTTTGATTTTGTGCTATGGAATCACACAGAGTGGTGTGCTCTGAATATGAATTATTATACACTTTTCACTAATGAAGCATCTGAAAATATTGATAAAGAGATGATTTTAAAAAAACCAATACTGTAAGTCTTTGACTTTTATTTGGGATCTGTGTTTTGTGTGTGTGTAATAATGGCTATATTTTATTAAGTGCAAATGTTTACAATAGATCATGGTCTCCGTGAGAGTTGATAGATAGATAGATAGATAGATAGATAGATAGATAGATAGATAGATAGAGTACTGATTGGAAAAATTCATGAATTAAGAACAGATTTTAAAATATAGAAGTTTAAAAAAATTTGGTGTTCATGGCTTATTGCAAACTCTTTTTGCACATTCGTTGATGTATAATGTGAATTTTAAATTGATTTTTAAAGGATTCATATTTTATTGAAAGTGTTTGTTAAATACTATGCCTTTCTCACTTTGATTTAGTTATTTAAAGTTGTATTTTGGTAACATTGCAAAAAAACCAAAAAGCTATAACATATTTTCTAAAACTGTAACTGCGCTATAATGTTGCTAGCAAAAATAAAACGCACAAAGTGAAAAAAGAAACAATGAATACAGGTAGGCCAAATATAACCCTTTGCTGCATTATAGATGTTAAGAAAATATTGTAATGTTTTAATTACAACTCCTGCTTTTCTATCACTGAAGAATAACAACTCTCATTTTGAATACTTTTTTCAATTGTTTTGAAAACCAACTGAAGGTATTGTACAATTCAACTATATAATTTATTCAAGACTTAGATCATTTGAGTTCAGTGTTTCTGTATAAAATACAGGTTGTACTTGTAGTTTTGTTATAAATAAAAATAGATTTGTAGTGCTTTTAGAATACATATTATATAGTTTATTACATTTTTCTATTGCATCACATTTTATGCCCTGTTTTGGCATAAAATATTTCAGTAATCACCTGTAAAGAATGAATCAATTATCCTTATATGCAATATATCACTGGCAACATTCATTATTTGTAAATGAGGGAGAAAGATTGTACAAGTAATCCTGTACTTATGGCCATGATTGAGGCCAAAATTTTTGTTGCTAGGTGAAACATTTGTTAAATGAATTTTTCCCCGTTTTATGACTTTTTGTGCCTCAGTTGTTAAGTGAATCACTGCCATTGTTAAGTCAGTAACACTGTTGTTAAATAAATCTGGCTTCCCCATTGGCTGTTTGTCAGAAGGTCCCAAAAGGGGATCACATAACCCAAGTCACTACAATGGTCAATGAAGCATCTGAATGTGAATCATGTGAGTATGAGGATACTGCAGTAGTCATAAGCGTGAAAAATGGTCATATGTCCTTTTTTCCGTGCCGTTATAACTTTGGTCACTAAATGAACTGTTGTAAGTCGAGGATTACCTGTACTTGAAGTCTGCTTTGTTCTGATATTTCTCAGAATCCTTTGTCACCCCAGAATACCAATGAGGTTCATACTAACTTCTCTTGGATAGGTGTAGTAATGAAACTGGCATTTATTTGTTTGTTTGTTTATTATTTTAAAAAATTTATAGAGCCACTCAACTCATACATAGGTGACAGCTTGTAGTTTACACCAGATGTGAATACTAACACAAGTTTTAGGCATTCATTGTTGTCAAATGTTTCCAAATGGCAGTCACCTTATTAATTATGGTAAGGAATTTGCCAGTATAAAATGAAGAAATAATACAAAAATCGACTTGCATGCAATGAGAATTGAACAGCAGATCAAAAATCTTCAACATTTTTATCTGGTAAAACTTTTGTTATCAGAAATGGAAAGAAATTCACATTGTGTAAGATTTTTGTCATATATGTATGTATTAAAATTATTGTGATGTCTTCACTCCGTATATTATTATTACTATTACTTCATACTCTTCTGAGGTAATTTAATTGTCAATCTTTTCTAGACAAGCTGTCCCTTTCTTTTTAAAAGTTCATGTACCATGGTTGCTTTAAAAATCTCATGTTTTCCCACATTTTACTTTTTTTCAGTCTAACTTTTTAAATTATTTAGCCACGCTGTCCTATTCCAACTAGATTAAATCACAAAAAATATTGTTCCTATGTAGTAACAAGAAAATGCAATTTCGTGACTAAAAATATTTCCTTATATCCAAAATAAAGTGAAAATAAGTCATCCACTTGGAGGTCTCAAGATGTTTATTCTGATTTTACAGTATGGAGGGGGGGAAGAGCTGATTCCTGTGAACCTTAACTAAAAAAAAAGGGATATGTGTGTTTGTGTATGTATATATAAATAAGTGTATGTATGTATGCATACATAAGTGTATGTATGTATGCATACATAAGTGTATGTATGTATGTTTGTATGTAATTTATATATATATATCTTGATTCTGCTTCCCTAGTATCAAATGACAAGTTGGAAATGATTGTGGCAAACATTGTTTCTTTGTGGGAGTATAAGTCTCTAGGAAATTTATGACCAGTCTTTTAACCAGATGATCTGTATCAGAATCTCCCATATACTAGGCACGTGGCAAGGTCACCATTTAAGTTGTTGGGGTCACAACCTTCGCCACCAGGCATTTGACCTTTGTGATAAAGTTAACCTTTGTTCATTAGGAGCCACTCAAGCAAGAACTTCCTTGTTTTTTACTGCGGCAGCTAACAGGATCACATTGTTAAAAGTAATTCTTAGCTCAAGTATTGGGTTCAGTGCAAAAGTTTAAAGATTTTCTGTGTGGGTTTCTTTTCTCCTTTTTTTTTTTTTTTTAGCCTTTTTCCTGCAGGCAAAGCTGTGTCCTGTTGGCCATACAATAGTCCAAGGCTTTATCTATTGCTTGTTTTGGATATGACTTTTAACAGCACAAGCCTGTTCATTTTTGCTCTGAAGTAAACTCCACGACCTTATTCCACAGTTTATTTATTTATTAAAAAATGCAATCTATATTTGAAAAAAAAAATAGTTAAAAAAACTTCAGGAGGAATTTTTCGAAATTATAAACTGTATTGAAAAAGCTAGGCCTTTTACATTTGAGTTAGGTTGTTTTGAATAGATTTTAATGTGATTAAGTACTGAATCTAAACTAGCTACAAGGCCAGTTTAATTTTGATAATGGTGAAAATGTATTTTGTTCTGGAAATAAATCAGTGTCTAGATGGGATCATGTCTTTAATCTGAAATAAGATGATACATATTCAATAATAAAATATATTGGATACTGTTATAGGACTTGGACTTTGTAATTTTATAATAATAATAAATTACATTCATTATACTCATCCTGGTAATAGATCATTTTGTATTTTGCAGCAGCATTTCTTCAGATATACTTGTACAGTAAGTTGCAAATAAAATAGTTACAAGTCTTTGTAGTCCATGATACTGTCCAGGAAAGTTATTTGATCATATATTTCTAATTCTAATTTTATCATATATTTCTAATCTTATCATATTATTTCAACATCAATATAGGACTGAGGATTTTTCTTAATTATTTTATCTTTTTAAACGAGTTCCCTTGTTCAATAACTTATTATTTATTATAAATAAAATGAAAACAAATAACCTTTGTTTATATCAGATAGCATTTTCCTTGGTTTCTACTTATTACTGCTATTCCTTTGAATGATAGTACATGATTTGCTGATTAACCAGATGGCCAAGGTAACAGATTGGGAACCTGCACTGAACTAATAAAAAGCAGGTGTAAGATCACAGAGGTTTCTAGTTTCTCCCCAAATGAATTAGAAATTCCTTTTAGAATTGTATGTGACTCATAGTAAAGATAATTACATTTTGTTTTAAATTTAAGCTATAACATTAAATATGTTTCATTCTCAATATCTGAACCAGATGCCAGAATGAACGTAGCTTCAAGTAATTCGTTGATCTGTATCAGAACTTAAATTATTTGGGTATCCAACATTGTTTGGATTCTGTGTGTACATTAAATAAATAAATCACCAAGGAGCATGATTTCAAATATGATATATGATAGTCAGAAAGATTTTGAATAAGTTCCAGGCAGCAAGTATTGATGGTATTCTGATGAGCAGGTGAGCAGAGGTGCTTGTATCTTTTACATAGTAAAAGCAATTGTAAATTAAAGTTGTACGTGTGGAATCTTTTGGTGGCTGCAGAAAACATACCTTGTGATAGGAATATATATCTTTGCACATTACATATTTGGCTAATTATGCTTTACCACGTATATAAGGAATCCTAATATGAATGAGATAGCAGGGTATCCAAATTTTTCTGAGTTGTACCAAAAGCAACGAGTTGTAGCAGAAGGCTTTTAATCTCTGGGTTTGTCTCCCAGTTGTAAAGCTTTTCCAAGATACTTTGTTCAGTGTTTATACCAATGTAAAACTGTACCTATAGCGCATGTTGAAAGCTGCAAGATGCTTTTTACATTACACTTACTCTCTTCCAGTTTGGACAATAGGTTTCCAACATTTTACTGATATTGGTGGGAGGTAAAAGGATACTCAGATTTTAGCAGTTTAGCACTTCAACAGAGTCAGATACCAGAGAATCATCTCCCCAAAGAAACTTAAAGGTATCTTGTCTCTTCATCTCTGGCAACTTGAGATCTAAAAACAGCTGTAGGTTCAAACTGTAGAAGAGTTATTTACATTATTATCGCTTCAGCCACTCTTGATTCTTGTGCTCACAGAGTTTTTGTGATGAATTAATATAGTCTTGCAGCTAAAATGCTTACGATGTGGACTCTCATACTTCTGACTCTTGTTGTTCTTCCTGTGAAAATTAGCGTTGTATTCTGTGGAAGGATTATTGCGTTAATGCTTTTCCTTCAAATTTCACAGGCTCAGAGTGGAATTCCGCAAGGTTTACTCTCTGTCTTGGAAGAGTCACCTAAAAAAATTTACATGGTTTTTAATCTTAACTGCTACAGATTTTATATTCTACTCCAGGTTGCAACACTTGATCTAAAACTGCATAGAAAGGGATATTCTTCTATTCTGGCAAGCAAAGGATTCTGTTTCTACCATTAGCAGTGAGTGACTGTAGTTGACAGAAGCAGGATTTAGATGAGGACAACTGCATTCTCCCTGGTGCTGTAATTGAGATGGTAAGCATCCATGCTAATTTGAACCCTAACAGTAGTGGAATTTAGTCGTATTTGCTATATCATGAACTGTTGGCACCTATTCAGTCACGTGGCTAAGCTTTCTCCAAAACAGAAACGAATAAAGACAGGCATGTTAGGGTTAGGGTTTTAATATTTCTTAGAATTCTCCCAGGTGTTTTCAGAAAAGAAATATCACATGATTTAAAAGCTGTTTCCTGTGTCCTGAAATAGCAGATGGGCCCAATCAGTTCAGAAAAGAATGTTCCGAGTGAAACTTTTAAGAAAAGCCTTTGAATGGAATGCATTGCATTTATAGCTATGAAGCAAATACAATCGCATAAAAATTGCCCAATCTCCCTGGCTGGGCTGATCTTTCTTAAATTACTGTACTTTTAAATTTCTCTTTTTTTTATCCAATGATGAATAGCATTAATTTAAATCTATTTAAAGCAAGTGTGGGAGAAACCACAGCCTTTGTTGTGGTCAGTGGTGAACACAGTAGGGTTGGATGTTTCACTTGAGTAAGGCCTGAAAGTTGATCTAGTAGATGCCATGTCATCTTTTTTTTCTAATTACACATGAAAAGAAGTAAAAGTTCTTTTACAGTGATAATAATTATTATGGGATGGGTGTTTAATGTTAGCAGTGGCAACAACAGAACAACAATTCTACTTTCTGTGAAAATAACCATCCTGAAACCTAATGGAGTCTACAGCCACACCAAACATTTTTTATGTGCTTCTCTCCCCTCTCCCCTTTGGAGGCCTAGGCACAATTCATTTCTTGAAGCAAGTCCCAATAGTAAGCCATTCTCACAGTTGTTTTTGTCAAAATGTAGAACTAAACTGAAGAACTGATCCTTTTGTGTTGATGATATCTCTGTTAACTGTACTCATATAAGCCAAATGTAGAGAACGAAGGTTCCACTATATCATTAAAAATGTGCAGATTTATGAAATAATATCCTAGTGCTTGTAGACTTCTTTCTATAGTACATAGAAATTACAAACAAAATTCTGGGATGCAGTACTAGAGAGATCACCAGCAATCCACTATGTAGAGCAGGGGTCTCCAAACTTGGCAACTTTAAGACTTGAGAATTTCCAACTCCCAGAATTCTCCAACCAGCATTAAAGTTGCCAAGTTTGGAGACCTCTGATATAGACCTTTAGTAGAAGATCCCATTTGGAATACTTTACCCAAATCTGGAAACCTCACTTAAAAAAGACATAGATAAGATTGGACAGATCCAGAGATGGGCAACCAAAAAAAATCGTACAAGGTCTGAGGAGGAAAAACATATTAGAGTTCCAAGGAGCTGAATATGTATAGCCTGAAGGACAGAAGGAAAAGGAGGTGGGGTATGATTGAAACCTTTAAATATAATAAGGGTATGAATAAGATTCTAGAAGGCAGTATATACAATATTAAGCAAAAACCAAGAACACGGGCATAAGTGACAGCAGGGAAGTTCACAAATAATGTTAGAAAGTATTACTTCAAAGAAAAAGAGATGGAAATTTAGAACCAACTTGCAGTGGAGGCAATGGGTCAATCATCAGTAACTGAGTTTAAACAAGCTTGGGATAAACAAATGTCCATCACAGACTAAAAAAAACCCATTAAAATACCTCAAAGGACAGACTCAGTGGACTATTAGATTTTTTTTTTCTACCTTGTTTTCTGTTTCTAAACTGATGGTCCTCTGGAGTGAATTTTGCAAATGTGTCCTACAGCTTAGAGACAGCACATGAGATTTGTCCTGTGTTTTAGTTCTTGTTCACTCCAATTGGGTTTGCAATGCAGTGAATAGTAGAGAGAGTATCTATTATTCTGTTCACAATAGTAGAAGCATAACTGTAGCATAACTTTTAGCATAGTTGTGTCTTTTGTTGCTCTTCTGTTGTCTTAGAACCTATGGCACTTTGTGTGCACTTTGTGTGCAACACTTTGTGTTGGCATGTGAGCTGCAGACAAACTTACCTCACTGGGCATGCATGTTTTTGCCTGGTTTAAGGCCTTTTTCAGCCTCCCAAAAGCTTGAAGGCTTCTGCAGGCTTTGCAAGTTGAAAACTAGCCCTGTTTTGTTACTTCCTGTTTTTCCAAAAATATCAGCAGTGATGAAACGGGGATAGTTTTCAACCTGCAAAGTCTGCAGAAGTTTTCCTCAAGCCTCTGGGAGACCGAAAAAGGCCTCAAACCAGCCAAAAATCAACTGTGAGGCGCAGTGCAGGTAAAGGGGCAGGGGTGGGTGGGTGGATGGGGATGACACGCGCAGGCATAGGGAACATGGGGAGGCACACATTGTCTTCTGGGTTGCTGGCACATGAGTGTGAGCGTACAAGTGCACACACAATTTTTGGCACAGGAGCCCAAAAGGGTTAGCCACCCCTGTCTTAGAACCTATAAGACTAAGCCCATAGAAATGTGAGGTCAAGTCTTCAGCTGATTACGTTGTGGATGGGCATCTTTTTAAAGGCAAACAATGATAAAGTTCTAACATATTAAACCAGAATTTTTAAACTATTGCTTATCATAGTGGCCAAGTTCACATGTCACACCAAACCAAAAATGGAATTATGATTTAAAGTTACATGTGAACAAGGGCAATTTTGTTCCTTTTATCATTTATAAGCTCGATAGTTAACAAATATACTCTACCTGTAGAATATTTTTGGGGTTCTTAGCTTTCTTCCTTTGCTACTGCTGAATAAGGATCAAGAAATTATATGGTATATTGCTATAATATACATATATTAATTGTTGTTCTCTTATTGCTTTGGTATTTTTTTAACTGTGTGAAACCATAGGTTACCTATGAAAATGACAATACACAATGATGTCATGGTGGAGATCATGCTGCTGTGATGCCTGGTAAAAGTGTATAGATAGTTCATACAAATGACACTAAATTAATGAACAGAAATTATTCACTAAAATTATAGATTCACAATCAAAATGTAAAGAACTAGTCCACATAATAAAATTGCTTAATATGTTGATTTGCACTGAATTGGAAAAAAAAATTGGACATTTTTTGGGGGGGAATCTCTTATCAAAGCATTTCTTCTGTTTTGGAATGTAATAATTGAAATGAATTAGTTGTTGGATTACTTAATTGCATTAGTAGAGAAACAGATATTAATCAGTTGGTTCCTGATGGAAGTAATTAGGAATTTTATTTTATAGTTAGGGCTTTGTTCCTGGGATTTCAAAAATCTGTTTCCTTGTCTGTTTTGGATACATCTTTGTGAAATTTTAAAAGAATTGATTTGTATTATGATGTCTTTTGAATATTGATTACATCTAATTGTGTAACAATTTTCATCTAATCCATTTTTTATCATAAAATACACCATTTCTTTGGAAATAAATAAGAAAAAGTATAAGAGAATTCAGATAAAATGGAAGTGATTAAGGCAGTCAGCTCATGTGATCTGAAGCCTGCATATTCTAATGCAATTTCATTGTCATGAATAAATCAGTTTTTAGTTCAAGAATATTTGGGATCTGGCTTTTTTCCTGGAGGCACAGGTGGCAGTCTTGGACCAGAATGTTTTTTATCTGTTTCATTTGCTACTCCAGCTGTGCCTGTTCCTGTATAAAGTGGACTGAGTAATCATCACCCATGTCTTTGTAAAATAGAGAACAGAGTATTGCAGTATTTTGATGCTGTTTATCTACATTGTAAAGATTTACAGACAAGTGTGATGATAAAACTACCACATGCTCCAAAAGTACCTTTTTAGAATTGAATCCAAAGCATTGCACAGTCAACAAAATATTCAACAAACAGATTAAGTCAAAGTATGCTTGGTGTCATGTATGCCTCAAGCTTTTAGTAGTGTTGAGGGTAACATTCTCCTCAGATAAATGCTCCAGAAGGATCAACTCAGATCAACCTCAGAACCAAATATATTATTGTCCGGTGAGATAAGAATAGGAAAATGGAAAAAAAAAAGATATCTTCTAACAATTCCTTTATATGACTGGTCCCCAAGCTTTCCGGCTCCATGTAACAGCAGCAGTGGTGGGGTGAGGGGCAGGGGACAGTTTTGCATGTGTGCATGCTGCTAGTGCAAATGGAGCATCCCTCATTGCTTGCTCTTCTGCAGCCCAATTGCCAACGAGCTGTGGACCAGTGGCGGACTGGAGTTGGGGACCCTGTTTTACATTGTAGGGATAAGACTTATTTTAAATATCATGGAGTGTATTCCCCTTCCTTCTTTCCTTCCTGTCTTTCTACCTTCCTTCCTAATATCTTGTGATGGGTTTATACATTGTGCAAAACCAAACCAAACCACATTATTACCTTGTGCAATATGCAACCAAGTATTAACTGCTCTCCCAAATGGTACTTCTATATTTTAATGATATTGTACATTTTCCACAATTTGATATAAAAATAAACACATGAAGATTATACAATAGTGTCTCTCCATTATGACAGTTACATTTTCAGTAAAAACCATAACTTGGAAGTTAGATCAATGAAGTAGTCATTACATATATTTTAACATATTTAGAAGACAGAAAACTATTACCAGGTTTTAAGAAACTGGTCAAAATCCAATCTTCTCTTTTAAAGAAATGTATTTGTATTATCACTGTGTTTGCAAGGGCATTTTTAAAATGTTAAATTATTTTGATTGAGGTACATTGCATGCAGAGTGTAGCGTACAATTTAAAAACTATTAAATATCACTATCAGATAGCAAGGAATATACTTGGAGACATCGCATTATGAAAATGAATATACAGATTTTAAAGAGGGTATGTGGTATTTAATGTGCAACTTTAATGATGGCTGCTTTTGTGAAGGCGATATAAACAGCACCTGCCTTATGTTACAGTAGCAGAATGAAAATTTCTGCAGTATGATCTATTCCTAACTCATGGAGAAATCCAAAGAAACTCTTGATTAGATACATTTGGGGAGCTGGATGGAGTAATCAACAAATGGGGTGCGATTGAAAGATATGCATGCATTAAAAATAGGTTACATTTATTCTTGCTAGAATAAATATATAGGAATTCTATATGCTTCATTACCAAACTTTGTTAGCTTAGAAGGTACAGTGTCTGTATACCAATGTTATTATGCATCTTATTAGCTCGAACCATAAACCATAATTTGTCATTAGCAAGCTAATAGACTGGTCTTTAATGTACAGCTACAAAAGTCAAAAGGCACCATATAACATGTGCCTTTTTATTTATATGTTTTTCAAATATGAAAAGTCTGTGGGTAGATAAACACTTGTTGTAACAGCAGAGTTTTTAATTTACTATATTTACATATTAGTCTTCAAGACCAGATTTTTTCAGAGTGACTTAAATTAATATAAAACTCAAAAACAACTAAAATAAAGTATGATTAAAATACATCATATTGCAGTAATAGCAAAATAACCCACCATGATTATGGTGGATAAACTTTTCCTTGTCCTTTGCTGTTAGGCTTTGGGGAATTGGAAATTCAACAGTATCTAGAGAAGTTACAGGTTGGCCTTGTTTGGTCTACATGATGAATTAAGACATATCCAGATTCTCTGCTTTATATTCTGTGATATTCTGTGATTCATCAAGTAGCCAGAAACTTTTTTTTTTTCAGTTGAAACTGAAAAGAAAGCATTTTAGCAAAATATTTTTCATAGGGTAATGTGTGTAGGCTCAGGATCCTGTCTGCATGTGATGTCCTGTGCAGACATAGCTCAAGTACAGCTCAAAAAAGGGGGAAAAGCCCCCTTTTTCTCAGTCTTTTGAGTTGCTGTAACGACATTCTAAAAGTTTCATATATTGGTTTGTCTTGGATCTCAGTGTTGCTATTTGCTAGGGTCTAGTTACAGATGTGTCTATAATACTTATCTGTTCCTTTATTGTCTGTGTTGCCTAGCTCCCTTTAATCTCTGCCAGAATGCAAAAAATCTGTGTGTCCGATTTCAGTGTGTCACTCACAGTACTTTTAATAACTTGATGTTCCCTTTGATTTCAGTTATCAGAAACTGCCTGGCTAGATTTTCCTATATCATGGTTAGTGGCATGCTGGAAATGAATTGTTCTTCCAAAGAGAAGATGCAGCCTCTGAATTTGACTAGTTCTTTCATGCCACTTTTTTTCTTTAAAAAAAATATAATTCAGATTTTCTACTTTTTTAGTAAAATCTGTCACTTTTTCTTACTTATAATTATTACACACCAAATTGAGAGATTGCATATCAGCTTAATGATATGCAGAATCTATATGCAAGTGAATCAAGGATTATTTGACTTGCTTGCTGGCCTGTCTATATACCTAGCAAATGTGCAAGAAACCGAGAGAGCTTTTGGAGGTAGACTAAAGGAGGAATTATATACCTTTTTGAAAATACTTCAGATAAATCCAAATTTGTGTGCATCACATATTGGAATAGAGAGATAATGGGGACTGTGGATACATAATGATTGGATATTACGGAATTTGATCTGATTATGTAAACTTTTCCTTTTTTTTTTTTGGAAAAAGTTGTATATAAGATTGAATCCTTACTATGTCATAATGAGCTTAAACCTTTGAATCCTGAGTGTACACTTGAGGAAGTGGTAGAGTTTTCTAATACACACAATCTTTCAACGTTCTCCAATCCAGGGGCAATCATTATAACAAAGCTAACCTTCACAACCAAAGATTACAAAGAGATTTCTAACCATCTCACCAAGGGGAATATAGATATGATGAACAATAGAGACTGTCAAGATTTTTTCATATTTGGGTCTTGTGATTACCAGTAAGAAGTTTTTCTTAAGAGTCTTTTTAATGGAATATATTACAAAGAAACATTTCACAATGTGAAACATGAGAATCTTCCACAAGAGTGAACAAACCAGTGAAAGCACCATTGAGTTCAATTGGACTTTCTTTAGGCTGACACAGAAAATGTATGATTTATTTCCTATTTATTTCTGTTTTTTTTTCTTTTACCCTCAAGAAGATGGCTCAGATCAATGTAGTAGCTTCTAAGATCAATGTAGTAGCAGTGGGTCTGTATTAACTTTAGCAGCACTAAAGGCACTCTGTTTTCATTTTTCTATGAATATTTATTATGGATTCTTAAAGACTAGAAAACGGACATTTATTGGATGTTTCTGCCTTTCATCTTGTAAAAAACTTGTCGGCAGCTGCTCAAATCCTAAGAATTGTTTTAAACAAAGCATGAACCAAGAGACATCCTTTAAAAATGGCAAATAACTGTATTAAGGCACTTTTTCTGCATTAAGGCAGAATATAAAAATGTTAAAAATCAACTGTTTTTTGAGATGAAAAACTATATCATGTAACCTAACTTAGATTTTCTAAATCATTTATAAAGCAACATAACAATTTAATTATGCACAAAGTCTTGCACCATTTTTTGCAAAATGATTATTTTGTAATTGTTCTTTTCCATCCCTTTCTATAAATCAAGCAACCAAGTATATTTGCAAATATTATATTTGCAACACTGAAAATAGAAGCATTTATAGAAATATCTTCCCACCTTCCCCCAACTTCCCCTGTATCTTTGGTTTTAATGTTTGTTTTTAACTTTTTATATTTTAGCTTATATGTAACTGTAAGCTAGCCAGAGATACCCTATGTAAGATAGGCAGCCAATACATTTTATAAATAAATAAATAAATAAATCTTCCTTTAAGCAGATTATTTAGACTTGTCCTACCATATGCATATGGATTGAGGGGGAAGATCTGTCTGTCTGTCTGTCTGTCCATCCGTCCATCCATCCATTCATCCATCCATCCATCTCCATACACACACACGATTTTTATGTCTTTTTTTTAATGTAGTGTTTTTTATTTTCTGCTGACATAAACATTGTTGGACCACAAATCTGTCTTCCTTTTAATCACCTTTGACTGTAGCCCTTCACTTCCAATCACTGGTTGTTTTCTTCCATGGTGACTGTGACTTAGACCAGGGGTCGCCAACCTTTTGGACCTCAGGGACCACCAAATTCATAATTTTAAATCCCAGGGATCACTAACCAGTTCTGTGGGCATGGCTGAATTTGTGGGTGTGGTTTGGTGATCATGTGACTGGCTTGGCATGGCTTGTATGTAATTATTATAAATATTTATATAAATATTGAATTTTTTATAAAAAAAAGAGCAACTTTTACCCAAAATCAGGCAAAGCAGGCAGGCAGATTGAGTTGCTCACAGAACCATTCAGTGATCTATCTATCTGCCATTGGCTAGCTCAGTCTGTCACATAAAATTTGTTTGCCGTGAGTCTGCACTGAATAATAGAACCTTCAGTCCTAAGGGAGGTTCGGCTGTGCTTAAAAGTAGAGCCGAAGATCTAAAGACTAGCTAGTAAAGCAAGAAATCCAATCATTTCCTGCTTCCTAACTAATCTAAATCTCCTGGCACAGCAGAACAGCTGATCGGGAAAAGGAAGAATAGCAATTTAGCAGGCAGGTTTGCTGGAGTGGGGTGGGGAGGGTTCCCTTGGGCCATGTGGGCGGCACAGCCTTGTGTTTCTGCATAACCTGGATTAATTGCTTTGGGAGCATGCTCTGGGGGTGAGATTTCTCTGTGGCCCACAAGTGGTCCACGGTCCAACGGTTGGTGACCACTGACTTAGACCACAGAACCAGTGCAGGCCTGTAATGTAATGCCTCCCAGGACTACAGCCAGAACTGCTGTCAATTTTAGTGATCTGTCAGAAGAGAAAAAGGCAGTGCTTGTGTCATACATGAAGTGTTTCCATGATAAAAGAAAGTATCTCTCTCCCCCCCCCTTTCTAATTTCTGAATCATACAAGACTGGCTCTTAGTTTCTTGATATAGCCTGTTAATATTTTTTTACATATTTGAATTTGATGGGAGGAACCATCTCCACTGATTTATTGGTCACATCTATCAGAATTGTCATGAAGAAGGGGCATAGGGCTTGATTTATCCCCTACTGATACTGATTGGAACTGACCACTGAGGAAAAAGAAGCACCATAACTCCCACACCAGTCCTTTAATTCTTTATTCCCATCTAGAAGGATACCATGGTTGATGGCTTTAAAAACCACTTGAGAGATTCAGGAGGGCTAAAATGGATGCATCACCATCACCCTTCCAAAGGTCATCTATAAACACAACTGATTTCAATACTATAATCCAGCCCAAATTCCAGTGGAAAAGGATCAAAATAATCTTGTCTTCCAGAGCCCCTTTGGGGCAGATATTTAGAGATCTCATAGATATTTAGAGATCTCATTTAGAGATATTTAGAGATCTTCATTATTGAATTCCTTATTTCAAGAATTTCATTGATTGAGATTCTTGAAAATAGAAGTATGGGGCATTTTGTGGAAATTAAAAATTGATGAACGTTCTATGAAATATAACACATTTTGGGTGGGAGGATTCTTTTATCTACTTTGTTGAGATACAACATAATGTCCTGTCTCTCTTTTTATAATTCATTGTACTTCTGTTTCAAAGTAATAATATGTAACTTCCACATATCAGGACATATATAATAAAATAATCTATGCTATATTGGCCCAAAAATCCATTGTGAAAGAAGTAACTTTATGTACTTACAGTGGGAATTATGCTAGAATGTCTTTCCTTTACATACTTTATCCTACTCAACAATTACATTTGAACAAACTCACATCCCTTTTCCATTAGAAATATTTGCTAATACTGGACTAATTTTTATACTTCGGCAGGTAATATAGTAGAGCTAGTTTGGTGTATTAGCTAAGACATCAAACTAGAAGTTGGGAGACTGTAAGTTTCACCTTGTGCCAGTCACTTAACGCTTAGCCCTAGGAAGGAAAAAATGGCAAACCACTTCTGAAATCCTGCCAAAAAAACTGCAGGGACTTGTCTTGACTGACACAAAAGTACCACAATAAAATGAAAAGGCAACATAGTGCCTATGGAAATTTCTCTTGTTTCTTAACAGGTTCTGTATCTGACTTGAAGAATATATGTATTTGTGCATGTATGTATGATAGTCATACTAAAAATTAATCACATGCTTAAATTACTATAATTTCAAAGTGGCATCTTTATTTTCAGACATGCTTATTGGTTCTTTAGACGTTCTCAAATATTACAAAATAATGGATGCAGCAATGCACCTTCTCCCAAAAGAGCAGGGAATTATATGAGAGGGTAAAATCCTCGTGAATTAAATTCATTGGCAAGAGCCATCTCATTTTTCTTTTCAATTGCCAATTTTGTGATTTATTGTGCCCATTGTTCATCCATTTTGTGACTAGGCAAGTCCTTTATTGTCAGCCATTTTATGAAGTTGCCCAGAACATACCTTAAAATTCTCGATATGCTCACTCATTGACTCTTCCTGGTTAACAGTATTTCTAGCGAGTGATAAGAATGTTCATATTTTGCTTATTTTTTAAAAAAGAAATAATATCAATCTGGGAAAAGAATTATACTTCCATCTACTTAGTAGAAATGCATTTTGTAGTTAATGCTATGTAGCCTGTGGAAGGGCCTTTAAAAAAGCCATTATTCACAGTTACTTTTTTCATCCTGCCAAGAGGCCATCAACATTCTCATCTCAGTATGTATTTCAGTTTGGAAATGCTGAAGACTTTCAGATTGCCCAGACAATCTTGAAAAAAAAGACCCACTAAATTGAGGATTGCATTGTTTCATTTCTCATCTTTTCTCCATCTCAGAATAGTAATAATTATGTAAAATAATGATAATTTGTTGAGATACATAATATCTCAAGAGGAATTAGACTCACACAGCTCATTGTCCTTCGCAGCATGATACTCTGGGCAAAACCCCAAATACCTCATTCCTAGAAGAATTCATTTCCACTGAGGTCACAGCTCTTTCTTTTTCCTTTTTGTGGCCATAGAGTCTTTTCTATGGAAATTGCAGAAAATGCATCTCTCCCCCCCCCCTTCTGCATCATTGAAAAAGAACACCTACTGCAACTTTTGCCTTTGGAGACCTATGATTGGATGAAGTCCTGATAATAAGCCAGTCCAGTCTGATTCCTTCCTTGATGATGGACATGACTATATGATATCGGTGTTATGGGCAGGGACAGACTGTTTGAGTAGTCGGCCAATGCTGTAACAACTAAGAAGGGATGAATTGAGTTTTATAAAAGTAAAGTAGAATTTTGGCACCATTATAATTTTTTGCATGCATGGAAGTGTTTTCTTTAACACCTTTCATCCATAAACTGGAATCTAAAATGTTTGGATCTTTGGAAGGCTCAACAATGAAACATTTCTATTGCTCTTTCTTTAAAAAAAAAACCGGTGGAGGGAGAGCCTTTTGCTGAGATGACCTGTATGTTGGGATAATATCTTTTCATATTTGAGAAGAAGACAAAGGAACTACAGTGCTAAGCACAGAACACTTATTAAAAACAGTTGGGAAGCATATAAAAGGTTCCGTGTGTGTGAAAAACGGGACAGCTGTGATAGTCTATTGGGAAAGTATGTACAGATGGTAGTAAGGAGGAGAATGATGACTGCATGGCTGATAAATGAAATACCAAAAAGGGGGGGGAATGCATTATGTTGGTTGATCATTGTAAATTATACATTTTTGGGGTGCAGTATTTAGTTCTTGGTTTTCAGTGATTCAGCCAGCAAATGCGTGTAACTGCAGGGTTTCAGGTCAGATTCTGTTTGCAATATGAAGAAAATATTTTACAAATTACATGACATACAATTATTAGAGGAGATAATTAAACATATGGTTTTCTTCACATTTAGCATGTCACGAGTTTGTCATAATGGTGTCCATAAGACTCTGCATGAATTTAGCTCTGAATTAGTCACAGTTAAAATGTGGGTGTTTTTTTTTTTTTTTTTAATGGTGGTGGCGATGAAGCACATTTGTTTGTTTTCTGTTATAGAAAAAGTGAAAGAAAATGAGACAAACTGGATTTGGCTAAGAGTGGCAGAAAAAAAATAAAGAAAATAATTTCATTTAAAAAATAAATGAAGGTAACCAATATTTATTTATTTTGATATATCCCAGTGTCCTATCAAATATATGTAGTCTTCAATTTACAATAATTTGTTTATTGGTTATTTGAGATTATGACTGGGCTGAAAAATGTTTGGTCTTCATACTTATACTTCATACTTACAACCACATACCACCTTCATGGCCATTACTAATATGGCATTTGAGAAGTGGCTATATTATCACACTATGTAACCTTTTTTTGCTAGTTTCCAGTAAAAAACATCCATTTGGAAGTTTGCTGAATAATAATGGATTTGTTTAATGACTGGTGATTCACTTAATAACCATTGTAAAAACGGTCATAAAATTGGGTCCAACACAACATGACTCCACTGACTTACAAAGGAAATTCTGATTCTGCCTTACCTTCATAAGTAAAGGACTACTTATACGCAAAAGGCAATATGAGTATGGTGACATATATTATACCATTTAAGTCTCATTGAAATGCTTATCTCTGTGTCATAATAAAAAGGAAATTGATAAGTGAAGAACCAAGTTGCAGGGGTTCAGATCCCCACATAATCCCCCTTCCCACATACGTGATATCAAATTTTCAACATACTACTACACTGTTTGTGTACAACAATGGTCATAACATTTGGCTTTGGGGAATAATGCATATTTAAATAATCAATAATATGTTTATATTTCAGGGAATATGAAGCCACTGAGGGAGATCTAGCTATTATTCCAGCAGTTCAACAGGAAACAAGAAGGTGTGGGAATAGAAACTGGTTTTATGGTTTTATTAGTGAAAACAATTTGTAATATAAAAAGTGATTCCTGCTTCTTCAGGAATCTATCCATCTTCTCCTGATCAGGAGAATGTCAGCAGGGAAAAGAAGAAAGTCTGGATAGCAGGAGAATATTTTGTAAATATTTTAATGTGTGTATTTCCTTTTTTAGAGGCTAAAAATTGTTACACAAAAGCTTTAAATGGATATAGAAATCTATTTTGAAACCAGAATCCATGTTTTTTTCTCTTCCTTTAGAGCTAGTTTAGTCCTCCAGTTCTGCTGTAGGGCACCATTCTGCTTCAAAAGAAATCCCTCCTTTTGAAAATCCTAGTACATTTGTCTGATAATAATTGCCCATTGATTTGCCATTTGATAAAACTAGGAAATATAACAATGTTTCAGTAACAACAAAACATGCAATAGTTAAGCCAGTGATTTTTGAGTGGCATTATACAGCTGTGAAAACTGGACAACTATAACCTTGTAGCTAGACTGAATTAAGACTCATAGTGAATGGCCAATGGATTTATTAAGCTGAGGATGGTTTGAACCTGGGTTTTTCTGCTCTGAGTCCAGCACACTTAACTACTATGCCATGTTGGTGGATATCTTACACTCCTTGTCTTATGGAACAATTCACGACAGTTCTTGTCATACTTGTCTTCAGTTGTCATATTCCTGAAGACAAATATTAAGTCTCTATGGAGTTTTCTCTCATTATGTACTCTAGTTTCTCATAGATTTTTTCCTCCCTGGTTCTTTGTCATTTTAGTTGCTGGTCTGAAAACACTGTGTTGGTCTTGATGATGAGATGGGCAATGTATGAATTGAATAAGCAAACAAAAAAAACCTTTTGTCAACCTACTCCCTAAAAATGAAGACAAGTTATTCCAAGCATGGTCAGATCAAAACAACAGAAAAGATTGCCATCCAATATGGCAGATTGAACAGTAGTTCAAATGAAGTTAAGTGTTCTTCAATAGGAATAAATATAACTGCATTACATCATTAATGTTCAGTGTATAATCTACCAAGAGTCCCAGATCCTTTTTGCATGTGGCCCTGCTAAATAGCATCTGTCCTATCCTTAATTTCTGCCTTGGAATTTTCCTTTTTAAATGAAGGACTGTAGGAGAACAGGCAGAGCCTGGGGGCAGAATCAAGAGAGGACTAAGCCTAGAATCATTGCATGTCCACAAATGCTCCAAACCAGCCCTCCCTTGAGTTCCGTTTACTCTTATCTAGTATCAATTTAGTACTGACCATTAGTTGACTAGATTCTTGTTTATAGGTTCAAGCAATAAGTCTTGATAGGAACCTAATGTACAGTCCTGATTTTTTGTGCCTGACAAGGACTTCGCATTTGTTTCTGTTAAAATTATTCTTGTTGGATCCTGCCCATTGTTATAGCTTGTCACAGTTTTTTTTTCCAGCATTTTTCAAACCATTCTTTTCAGTTCTTGTTACTTGCTGTCTTGTGTGATTGTTCTCGATATAATCAGTAGATGAAAGCATTTTCCTTAATAATAAATAGGTTTTAATAATGTACCTTTCTGCAAACAAACATACTGTCCAGCTGCACTGTGATCCTCAATGATGTAATCTTACCCTGTTTCCTCCCTATGTTTTGCCTCAGATTGCATTGCTCCACAATAGCATATTTCCAACCCCCTGCCCTACACCTGGAAATTGATTGCTTTTGTTTTAGATTGGATTCTCTCCAAAATTGCACAGTCTTGGTTGCCAGCATAGCAGTTCAATATACTAATGCATCAGCTTTAGTGCTTTGACTTTCTGCTCCCTGGTACTTCAAGTTGAAATCAGAAATAGGAATTAAATATGTGACTTTGGAGCAAGAAGCTGAGTTTCATTTATGCTAGTTCAAATATTCCTGTTAACTGAATAGTTCATATGACCATAATTTTCTCATCGGATAAAGTATGATCCCTTAGCACAAGGAAATTATGTTTTAAAATGCCAGTCTGATAGGTAGCATTAAAAAGCATAAAGCACTTATTCTATATGTCTCTATTTTAGTGTTTATTCTCTCTCAAGCAGTCAATAATTGTACCAGTGGAAAATGAAAAATGCCTTAATGAATTATTTGTTCATTAAAGTTTCCTACAAGCCTCCATTTAATATAAATTAGCAATAACATAAATGACCACCGAAATATTTATCTCATTTACAAAACTCTTGATCTATTTTTTTTCATACAATTTGAACAAGTCCTTCTGTCCTAAAGCATTTTCATAAAAAGTGCACAACAGTTCTTGCCAAAATTACTGAAATATTTCAGCACAATTTTAGAAAAGTAAGCTGTAATTAAACAAAAGATAGAAAAAGAAGAAAACAGCCATTTAAAATCATTATCAGAGTGTGACTGGAAGAGACCATAATGTGTTTTCTGGTAACATATTTATAAAATATCTTGTAAAAAACCATCAGAAATATCTTAGGAGCATTATAATTTTAAAACCCATTTGGGGCTTGGATAATTTGTTTTTATTTTCAGCAATCCCATAAATGTATTTAAAACTCCAATGGAAAAAACACTACCTTTTTATGTGTAATCTATTTTGTACGGAGGGATCTTCAATGCTACTTACCAGACATTAATTTTTTCAGGATATACAGTGATGTAATCCATATTTGCATGCATATCTCCAACATATATCAGTCACAAATAAAAGTTCTAAAATGATAGGGAAAAGGGGAGGATCCATCCACTGTGAGTATTTTATCACATCTAGAGAAGGCTATCATTGACACATTTCATTGAATAGTCTGAAGACAATTTGACAATTGGACATTTCCTGGTAGAGAAACAGCTTTGAATCCATTAGATCTTAAGTCCTGACATTCCCCAGTGAAAGTCTCAAATGACTTTCACTCATGCATGAATTTCCCTGTCATTTCAGTGGGGTGGGATATTCTGAAGGGAGCAAAATATGGAAAAAAAATTATGCCCTTATGCTCCATCCTGGCCACTTATGTTCATCCAAGGTTTGGAAAGTATAACTCAATTCATGGGAAGCATGACAAATTAAAGCACTAGATTCTCAGATTTGATTTTCATAGGAATGGTTTATGGATGTGATTCGGAATCATATTTTTTTGTTCTCCATCACTGATAAAGGCAATCAAGTTATTGTAAATCAAAAGAATGTTAGATACAGGTTGAAAGAATAGTAGCTATTTCTTAAATATTCCCAAAGTTGAGTCAGCTATTGACCAATGGAACGGTCAGATTTCTTCTGGCCTCAAGTAGAATTAGAAGCCTTGTAGGCAGTGATTCCAAGATGTCATTCCTCAACAAGGTATGTTTATAGAAAAGAACTAGAGGAAATCCAACAACTGCCAAGTGTAAAATGCAAATACTATTTATTGTAGAAATAAAATGCAAGGTTTGAACCTGTTTTTCTTGCCCATGTGATATTGCCATGGACCAGACAAATCACAGGCTATTTGGTTATGCTCAGGTGTAACATCAAAGGCATTTCTGCATGGGATTTTGGCACTATTTCACTGGTAATGCTGCATCCCCAGATTTGCATTTCTGGTGGCTGGATGGATTGATATATAAATGGATGATTATAGGGATAGATGATGATGGATGATATAGATGGATTGGTGAAGTTACAGAGATATAGATACATACAAGCACACTTACATACACATATATACAGGTAGTCCTTGACTTACAGCAGTTTGTTTAGTGACTGTTCAAAGCTACAATGGCACTGAAAAAAGTGACATGACCATTTTTCATAATTATGACCTTTGCAACTTCCCCTTGATGATATAATAAAAATTCAGATGCTTGGCAATTAGTTCATACTTATGACCATTGGAGTGTCCCAAGATCGTGATCACTTTTGTGACCTTCTGACAAGCAGAATCAATGGGGAAGCCAGATTTACTTAACAGCCAGGTTACTAACATCAACTGGAGCAATTCATTTAACAATTGAGGCAAGAAAGGTCATAAAATGGGGTAAAATTGACTTAACAAACGCCTAATTTAACAGCAGAAATTTTAGTTGAGGACTACCTGTATACATATACACATACACATATACATACACATACACATACACATACAAATAAATTGGTTTGAATGCCAGAAATCTGTTTCATAAATGAATGGAAATAGAATATTGAAGAAGTTAGATTGGATTACTTTTTCAGGTCAAGATTGGAACAAGTAATCCAATCACATCATACAACTTTGATGTTTATTGCAAACAGTAAAGGGAGAGGGGGGGAATATATGGACATTAATGGTATAAGTATAACAAAAAAATTGATTAGAGAAGTTTGGTTATAGTGGTCAATAGAATTAAACTTTGAATCGAGAGCTCTGATCTTGATTGTGAGTTGTAGTTCCATCCTAAGTACAGCTGAGTGATCTTGAGGTAGACACTTTCTCAGCTTTACAAAGAGGCAATGGCAGACGCTTTCTGAAAATCTTGCCAAGAAAACCACAGGGACTAGTCCAGGAATTGCCAGAAGTCAAGACTGAATCAAAGGAACTCAGTCCAATTTTGATTAACTGCTTTCAGGCATCAGTGAGCACAAATAACACACACACACACACACACACACACACACACATAGGGGTGGGATTCTACAGGTTGGCACCTATTCACAAGAACCGGTTGTTAACATTCTAAGCAGTTCAGAGAGCCAGTTGTTGGAAGAAATTACTGGCCTAACCCGGTAAGGAAGGCAGGAAGGAAACATTCTTGTGTTGCTTACAGAAACTGCCTCTCCATTAACCCTTATTACGTTCTTGGCAGGACTAGACTTCCTGTCTCTGGAACGTCTCTGGAATTTATTTCCCCTCCTTTGCTGGTACTTTGCTTGTATGGAGTGACCATTCAAAGTTACAGTGGCACTGAAAAAAGTGACTTATAACCATTTTTCACACTTATGACTGTTGCAGCATCCCTACAGACATGAGAGGCCAGGTGAGGAGATGTGTGCCTCGATGTGAATGATATTGAGTTGGCCATGCACAGCCAATAACATGACCACCAAGCCTTGCCTACCATCTAAGTAAGCCATGCCCACAGAACCGGTTGTTAAAAATTTTGAATCCCACCCCTACATAATACATACATACATACATACATACATACATACATACATACATACATACATTTTAGAGAACTATACGGAGGTAATTTAGTGAGGCTCACTTCTCTTTGAGAATGAAGCATGGAACTAAATTTCAAATATTGATTGGGAAAAAGACTTTCATATTGTTATTACTATAAAAGTTCTTCTAATTAAGTAAGGGTAGGAATTGAATCTAATCTCTTCAGGGCCCAAAGTTTTTAGATTTGAAATGACATTTATCAGCTAATTTTTCTTAAAAATGACTTTCATTACATTATGCAAGAAATTTAAATCTCTGAAAGAAAGATGAAACATTATGGCTTTAAGTATAACACAGATAGCAGTTAATATTCTGATAGTGGAATGCAGTTTAAGGACATTCTTCAGTGGAAGAGAGAGGGAGAGGGGAAGATTTCATTACATTCAGCACAGTATGAGACTAAGTCAAAGTAGTTTCACTAATTAAATTCAATTGCCATCCATTAGACCAATGGAATGAGATGAATCTACTATACAGCTGACACAGCACAGGTATGCAATTTGGTTAAATGGCTATTTCTAAACTGCCACACACATTTCTTTGCTTGCTCCCTTTTTTTAAGATTTAGAATTTATGCGTGCACGGTGCCTATGTGTCTTTAAAAAAAACAAAACAAAAACAAATCAGAAGCCTGCTGAAGGGCAAAGATATCAGTTTAAATTATTGGCCCCTAAGGAATATGTGATAGTGGTGAATCAGCTTGAAAGTGCGTACAGATTTAAGTTTAAAATATGTAGAGTCAGTGAAAGAGCGACTGAGGTTTGGATCGTACTGGCTGTTTCTCTTTGGGCCATTAAGTAATGATGATTTATTTACCCAAGGATCAGAATCCATTTTTAAACCTGCTAGAAGCAAGTGCTGTTTTGTTTAACAATTCAAGATTGTTTAGGTTTGTGTATAATTAAAGGTGATGCAATTTTCAATTCAGACAGTATCTTTTTTGGCATAATTTGCTGGATTAAGGCATTCAATCTACCAGTAGAGGAATTTCTTATGATGCCTGGACTGAATTGGCCAAGACAAGATTTAGGTGAGCAGAAAGCCTCTGAGTGCACATTGACTGGTCCTACCAAGTTGAAATTGGCTAGAAAGGAAATTGGGGAGTTATACTTCAGGAAGAGTAACAGAATAGTATTTTGCACTAAGGTAAGAAACATTGCTTCCTTGAACTGTTTTACCTCCCTTAACATGAGGTAATATATAGACATCAGGCTTGACTCTGGTGAATGCCAATTGCTTAAAAACATAGTGCAGAGGACAAGCCAATAAAGTCCTTGCATGAAGCAATTGGTTGATTTCCAGTTGTGAAGTTGGACATGACAAACTCCAAATGTGTAAACCTGCTTTACCTCTTACAGACATTTGCTGGAAGGAACGCTGTAGAATTATGTCTACAATATGGGAATATAATTGAGACGTACATTAAATTGCTATGCTGTTTTTAGGGCTCAAAAAAAGCTATAGTGCAAAAGTAAAAGTCATAGTTGGGAAAGCGGAACCATCAACTGAATATTATTCATTGAAGGATGTCACGACTTCACAGAGATTTTTTGTCTAGACTTTCCTTGATTGTTGTGATGATCTTCTGTCCCATGATGAATTTTTCCACATTGGTCGTCATTTGACTTATAGTTGGTGAGAATGCATTACATACACTGTCGTAGAATTTTCAAGTAACCTTCTTATGTTTCATTTTTATTACAATATTCCCTCTTTCCAAACATCCTTGAAGTGGAAATGAAGTGGTGAGGCTTTGAAATGCAAGACAATTCCATTCTTTGGGTTGATTGCTTTTATTAAAGTGATCTTACACTCCATTAAATGCTGCTGATGTGATTAATTTAAAGAATTACATTTTAAGAAATAGGATAAATGATTATTATTAACATATACAATAATAGTGAAGAGTGCTAAGAGTGTGCAAAGCATTTTTCAAAACTTTGTTAGCCACATTAGCATCTCTGTCCCTAATCAGTAGTTAATGTGTTATAACTAGAATATTGTACTTTGTTCTTAATAAGCCAAATATCAGAATATCACTTAAGAAAAATTAAAAGTTGTTAATATTTGAGAGGGGAGGTTACACCTGATAAGACATATTGTAAAGACATGAAATTGATCATGGTAAGTTTTATTTTGCAGGACAGTTCATACAACTGCTTTAAATACTGGTTGTCTAGATTTCCATATGATCTTATCAATAAAAAGGGTTGCAAAAGCGTAATTACTTCAATTAATATCTTATTTGCATAAATACTTGATATAAGACAACAAAGTAAAACAGTAGAGATGATACTTTCAATGTAGTTTTGTAAAATAGTAACAAGTGCCCTGAGTGTTTCACATAGGATTAAAAAAAAAATTCTGAAGCTGACAATATTATTCTTTTATTTTGGACATGAACTGCTCTGTTTATTAGCTATTAAATATTTATCTTGAAGACATGCAAAACTGTCATGAAAAACTCTATTCTTAGATATGAAAACACAACCACATTGATAAAAAACACAGTAGTATCAATTTTCTTGTGTCAACCAAAAGATCAGTTAGAAATTATGAAAATGTGTTCAATATTTTGCAAATACAGAATTTAGGTTTCTCCATAAGCTTCTGGAATTACCTCATATGTTGATGTTTTTTATGATCTGATGTTATATGGAGATGACCTGAGGAGAAAGGAAGAAGACGCACAGTTTAGGGCAATGATGGCTAATCTTTTTGGCACCAAGTGCCCAAAGCATGTGCATATCCCCAAAATGCAATGCACGTGCATGTCTTGCGCATGCGCCCCACACATGCACATGTGACCCTGTGACCCAAATGCATGTGCCCCATGCATGTGTGTGACCCCCCATGCATGCCCCCCCACATGCACGCACAATGCCCGTGCATGCCCCACCCCCACTCATGCACAACAGAGACCCAAAGACCAGCTGGCCAGTGGGAGGCACATGCCATTGGTTCGCTATCACGGGCTTAGGGTGACTTCTGATAAGAGCAGTTCAGTCCAAAGCAAAAGCATGGGAAGCATTTGAGAAGAGACCCTTCCTAGTTTTCCAGAGACTCAAAAGAGAGTAGTGGAGAAGTATTTTAAGTCTTTCAAGATTCTGTTTAATGTGATCTTAAAGACAGTGCTAATGCATCTGGTTATGCTTCTTTGTACTGGGCTGTAGTGACCCTGTTGGAATTTGATTCGGAGGGGAAGGCGGAGCAGCTGACAGGGAGTGGGAGTGTGGCTCCTTTGGCTGTGGAAGAAACTGGGGAAGGGCAAAGGCCGGCTGGGCAGAGCAGGGGACAGGTAGAGCAAGGCAGAGGGAATTTGGAGGAAGACCCAGGCCCATCCCCTCTTCATCCTAGGGCACACAGGGAGGAATGGAGAAGGGAGCAACGTGAGTTGCATGGCTTATGTGGGAGGAAAGGGCTCTAATTCACTTCATTAGCTGCAGCTGGGAACACAGGGTTTAAAAAGGGAAGCTGTGCACAGCAAAGTTGTTGGGAGCAAATTGTGAATTATCTGGCATGGTGGAGGCTTATCTGGGTTCCTGGTGTCTTCCCAAATGTATGTGTTTTGCTGGTCTTTCAAATCTACAATTCCTTCTCCTGCCCTGTCAAGTTAATTACTGCAACATGGTTTGTTTGGATTTTAGTTACAGTTTTTATGTACTTTGTTTTTGGACTGAATTTCCTCCATTTAAAGACTGTTCTTGGGAGAGTTTTTTTTCCAGCCGAAGATAACCTGGACATTGGGGCAAAGTTGGGGGTATTAAAAAGGATATTTCTTGCTTATTTGACTGTGTTGCCTTTGTGCCACACCCCAGGTCATCAAATGGGCTATCTCAAAGGGCTAACATGGTTTTTAACACTGTTCTATGTTCTAACAAGAGACTGTAAGTTCAAGTCCCACCCTAACCATGAAAGTCAGCTGAGTGACTTTGGGGCAATCAATCTCTCTCTCTCTCAGGCCAACCCATCTCAAAGGGTAGTTGTTGTGGGGAAAATAGGAGGAGGAAGGTGTGTTTGAGTATGTTTGCCAACTTGAGTTATTTGTTAAAAATAGTAAAGGTGGGGAATAAACAAGCAAAAAACCAGGCAAGCTTCATTATAACTACAGTATAAGAACATCACCATGAGAGGACTTGGGAAGGTGTGTGTGTGTGTGTGTTATATTTTGGTAATATATATCTGCATTGACAAATAATTCTTTGAATAGCCCTTTTTGGCATAGCTCCATGTGGGTATCCTGTTTCCTTAGTGATTCCTAATTTTGTTCAGGCTCTCAGTGACTACAATGAAGTACATTGTAGAGATGTACTTCACTGGAGTCCTCCTATGTATGTAAATATATCACAGTAGCCAAAATCTTTCCTTATATGAAATAAAACCAGTGGAATTTGAAACACAGTAAATTCAATCTCATCTTCGGGATCAGGCAAGAAAAATCTCAGGGAATTAAATAAATGTAAAACATTATAAAACTGTTAATTTTTATTTTATTTAAAATGCTCATTTTTTGCCATAAATGCAGAACAGCAGATTTATATTCTTGTTTCTTGACCAGAAGAATAGATAAAGGAAGGTGAAATTATGTGTTTCTTTGTAGAAGTCCATTTACATTTGACATTTCTACATTTTTAAAAAATTCTTTTGGTAAAATCATTACATGATGAATAATTTAAAAAATAAAAATATAGAATTGCATTTAATATTCTCTTAAAGAATACAATTATTCAAGCAGTGGGTAATAGCTTCCTCCCCAATATATTTTATCTTACATGTTAAAAGAAGCATTGAATTATTTTTTAAAAATATAGGTTCTATGCCACCACTGACCTAGTTACATTGTTTTTCAAAATGATTGTCAACCATTGGTTATTCTAGTTATCTATTTCTATTCAATTGTAAATCCAATTGGATCAGTGGGACTTATTTTCAAGTATGAGCGCAGAATTGCAACTTAAATGTGACTAATTTTATTTAGTGTAAAAACAAAGCTGGTATAATAAGAAATAAGACATTAGTATTTTAACATCTCCCAAAATGTCAGAGTATTATTTCAAGATGCTTCTATGTATAGAAAAGTAGAGGCTCTTTTACTCTATCCAAATAGAAAACTCTGTTTAGAGGTTGACCTAAGAGTTTGGGCTCTTGTTAAATAGGTGCTTAGTGATGTAATAAGTTAAATTGGATATTAACTCCTATATTACACTCTTGAATTGAATTTTAAAATTATGAACTATATGTTGCGGTACTTACAGTAAAAAATTTACTGTCTGTTAATTTTGATCAGACATTCAGAGTTTTTTGAAAAGGTGATTATGAATTTATAATTAAGAAACGGGCTGCTATGCATCATTTCAATATAATGGTAATAGAAAGAAATATATGTGTTAATTTGTTCCTCATATGTCACTGAAGATTTAAGAACTGTATTATCCACAAAATTGGATGGGAAGCATATGGTCCTGTAGTTATTTCTAAGATATAACTCAATCCCAAAAAAAGTTGTGAGAATGTTGCTTTGTGTTACTATTTCTCGCCTCTGTGTGAAGGACTTAATGCGAATGATTGAATAATTAAGCCATTACTTTAGGACTGATTACGTTCCATCAAGCTGTGTCAGTTCTTTCAAAGTTACAGATATAATGTACTCAATCCTTATTTTATGTATCTTTTTAGACATAGTTCATATGTCTATAAAGTACTAAATACCATTGGTACTTTGTATACTGTCATTCTGGACACAAAGTATTATTGTAATGGTGGTATTAACTATCATTGCTACAATACTTTGTATACA
Source organism: Laticauda colubrina (assembly GCA_015471245.1). Classification (NCBI taxonomy): domain Eukaryota; kingdom Metazoa; phylum Chordata; class Lepidosauria; order Squamata; family Elapidae; genus Laticauda; species Laticauda colubrina. Next base: position 34,736,430 of record BLBF01000020.1, on the reverse strand, counting down.
GGATTATAGTAGGATGAAAAGAGATAATGCTTCCATTGAGTAGAATTTTTTCATAGAAGAATTTTCGTTCTTACAATTTCCCAGTCTCTAGGACTGCTAAAGGAAAATTACCATCTGTGTCTTCCTATTAATGTGAATGGGGAAGTATGCATGAATCTCATGTGCTTTTAAAGCCAAATGTTTGTAGAAGATAAATCTAATGTAAAACTGTAATGAACATAAGGGCATCTGCTTCAGAAATGCTCTGTTTTATATTTAGATTTTGACTATACAGCTTTAAAAAATCATCTCTTTTCAGTTACCATATTTTCACCAAATCTAAGATGTCAATTTGATTTCAAAAATGGGTTATTGGGGAAAAGGCACAATCTTCCTCTGTGTTATTTGAAGAATGACTAGAGAAACGCAAAATAAATGTGACTTGTCTTCAGATTCTTCCTTTTCAATGACACAAGAATGCAAAATTGGCTATGGAGTCCCAATGCTGATGGCCACATCGTATTCAGAGATGCATTTCCTTCTAGCAGTCTGAAAACTCATTAGAAGTAAAGTCTGGATTTTGACTATTTATGAATTTTGCATAGTGTAAAACACACAAATATTAAGATGTTATCCTAAGTTGAAAAGTAATGCTGTAAATTATATCTATTATGTGTAATGTTTTTAAAATATCTGTCCAGCTATTTAGGCACAACACAATTTCAAAGGCAGAAAAACAGGAAAGAAGATGAGACATCATATACGTAGATGTTATTATTTCGGAAGCTGCAGTAGATAAACTATTGAGGTAAGGTGGGGAACAGATTCTATTCAGATCTAACTAAACTAGAAACTGCATTATCACCTTTCACAGTTTTAAATAAAAAGAGTTTTGCATGTTTTTATATGCATTTACAATGTTTGCCCTGAATTCCTGGAAGAAAGCTAGGATGTAAATGCAATTAATAAAGGACATATATAATATTTGAGCGATGGCACCAGCAGGATAGTAGTTGGTGGAATGTATATACATAGTTGTGCAAAATACTTCCTTAGTTATACTAACATTTCAATCTTTGGTTGTGTACTTAATGGGTGACATAAAGAATGTTGAAGTTTGCAGTGGAGGATAAAAGCAAAATAATAATAATAATGGTATAGCAGACTTCTGACCATAGTTCAAGATTAGTACCCAAGACTGCTGAAAGTAAGCAGGTAGTGAAGTTTGGGGGTAAACGAGAATCTCATTTATGTTAGTTCTCATCAGTATGTGTAATGTGTGCAACAGTTCAACAACCCAATACATTGATTCTAGAAATAATTATAGATCAAAGACAACCCAGCGAGTGTCATGGCTGATAATGAAGTAAGAATCTAGAAACCTTGAATAAAGCATTAAACACTTTATTATGCATTAGTTGTTTAGGGAGGTTTTCTATTATTCTGTTTATTCACACATTGTCATACATTCTACAGCTGATTCCACCTAATGCTCTGCAAACAGTACAGAATGTCTAGATCGATTATTCAGGATTGCAATATGAAGAACTGTTGCCTACTTTGATTATTAATTCCTCTTAAATTAAAATGAGTATCATTTATTAAGAGAATGAATTAAGCACACAACCAAAGAAAGCACTATAAAGTTAAGTAATGCTCTAAACTGTTTCAGATGGATAAGATACTGAGTGTCCTGTACTAGGCACAAATGTAAAACAGTGAATCTTATGAACGTATTAATCAAGAAAATTGTCATTATATGGCATTTCTCATCTTTATTTGGCATGCATTTGTTCATTTAAGTAATTAGAGTAACGGAAATAGCTCTTTTTTGATATTTAATTAATGGCAAGTGGTTTTTAAAACATTTACCCAAAATGATGATAGTCAAGGACTTCAATATCCTGACTCATAGTACTTTATCAGAAGCTTGCCAGTTATTTTTACTTTAGACTTAATTACACATAAAAACATCTCCACGCAGGAAGATTTTTATTACCTCATTGGATTTTTAGAGAACTCTGCTTGTAAGTGTTTGTAGTGGTTTAAAAGAGCAGGAGTTACAATTATCTCAAAACTAAAAATTAGGAGTCAGTCTAAAGAATCAAATTTTTCTCAGAAATAATCTTTATCATCTGTACCAGTTGCCAGTATTTGCTGGCCAATTCTTATAATCCCGAATCATTACCTAACAAATTTCAGTCATTTTTCTCTTGTTCCCCAAAATTCCCTCAAATGAGGCTTACACATTTTGATAATGTGTCTCCCTGTGCCAGCACAAAATATTTTTCATTCCAAGGCAAAATACAAACCATAATGTTTGATTGAATTGGCCTGCCAAACCAGTCTCTAAATTTGTTTCTTTGTAATACAATAGTCCTTGTTCTGTTTACAAAACCTATATGGGTAGTTCTCATCTTACAGTCACAATGGTGGCCAAAATTTATGTTGCTAAGTGAGACAGTTGTTAAGTGAGTTTTAACCCATTTTACAACCTTTCTTGTGACAGTTATTATGTGAATCACTGCAGTTGTTAAGTTAGTAACACATTTGTTAAGAGAATCTGGCTTCCCATTGTCTTTGCTTTTCAGAAGGTTGCAAAAGGTGATCACCTGACCCCAGGATGCTGCAACTGTCATAAATATGACCAGTTGCCATGCATCCAAATTTTAATTATATGACCATGAGGATGCTGCAATAGTCAAGAGTGTGAAAAATGTAATAAGTCACTTTTTTCAATGCTGTTATAACTTTGATTACTAACTGTTGTAAGTTGAGGATTCTGTAGGATGCAGTGTAGCTTGTTTCTGGATACAGCTGCAAAACCTGGCTTATTCCTTTGGAAGAATAGGAAACTTATATGAAAAGAGAGAGAAGACAGAAAACCCTCAATTAAAGCAAAGTAGAAAGAAAGAAAGAAAGAAAAAAAAAGAAAGGAAAAAAGAAAGAAAAAAAGAAAGATAGATCATAGATCAGGGGATAAAATATTGCTGCTACTCACAAATTGTCTCTTTCTAAAGAGGCACCAACTTTTTGGAATGTTCTTCTGGAATATATAGGATGTTCTTACGATTATATATTTAAAGCACCTTGAACATCCAGATCTTCTCTCTTTCACCTTTGAATGCAATTTCAATATCAACTACTTTTAATTCACTGTAATTTTAGGTTTTTTAATGTTTTGATTTTTGTGTACAACACTTTGAGATATTTGTATTATAATTTTATAATGATAATAATAGTAAATAACAGAAGAAACAACAGGAAGAAAAAATAAGATTAAAAAACATAATGTAAAACCAGATACCAAGGCAAATGCCCACAGAAAAGTCAGAGATGGGGAAAGGGAGAACTCACAAAATATAATAATAGAGATTTAGTTATACAGATTCACTGTTGTTGACTGACTAGGCAATGGATGTATATTTTCCCTGCTGGAAAATGTTGAGAATCAGAAAGTATTACAATCAATAATTATTTCCACATTACATTAAGTACCCCTTTTATTGATTATTTATAAGAAAACAAGCTCTATTCAGTATATGGTCACTTCCCCATTGATGCCAACATGTGCTCAGAGAGGGTTTAATCCTTGGAAATTATGAAGTAGCCCTTCAGAATGCAGTTACAAAAATGAAAATGTTTCTTTGACTTATACTTTCCAGCACTTCCTAATATAACTTCTGTGTTGTAAAAATCAACTTTTCCCATACATTTAAATGCATCTATCAATATACTGTTACAACTCTTGCCATCATGATCTTTGGTGAAATGATGCATCATGGAGCAACAATTTTTCAAGCAAAGTACCCCAAATGCATTAACTTATACAACATGTTCAAAATCCAGTATCCATGATTCCCAAGGCTATGAAATTCAGGAAAGTTGTGGCTGCTTCAATGCAACTGGCTGTTGGACTGCTGCTGCGGTCATGTGATCTTAATTTTCAATCCTCTGTGACAGTTTCCCAGCCAGTCTCACAATCCCTTGCTTTCTCTCCCTCCCAACATTAGCCACTTTGCCTGCCTGCTGGAATAGTTAGGGGAGGGAGGGTGGAAGAAAAAGGAAGGATGGAAAATTCCTTATGGTTCCTAACAGCTTTTCACAAGGAAGTTCAACAGTTAGATTGTAATTTTGCTTGTGGTTTGCAGCTTTCTTTGTTCGCTCTTCCTCAGAAAGGTGGTAGACAATTCCACTGATTAGCCAAGGAGGAGGAAGAGGAAAAGGAGGAGGAGAAGACTTCATCAGGGCTCTGCTGAATGTCATGAAAGGAAGGGCATATTATATGTGCAAAAAAGAATTATCAGTGGGTTGTGGGCTTTCAATATTCTGATATAGTTAGTGAGATATGATAGGTAGGTAGATAGATACTCTCATAGAGGATAAATGAATGGTAATATATTCATAAAATGCCTTTTCTACTATATCACTTCAGAAAATAATTAATTTAAATGGTATCTCTTTCAAAACAACTGGAACTATGTCTATGTCCCCTACTGAGCCTTACTAGAACACAGTTCATATGAAGATTTAATATTGGCTATTTGGCTTAACATGCAGTATGATTCCATTTTGGAAATCATGAAATATGGCATAGTATCTTCAGTGTATAGAGACAATTAAGCAAAACAGATTTACTTTTCTCCCAGGGTGGGATAGCATGAAATACCTAGCATTACTTCCCATATCCCATATGCCTTTTGGCCAGGGTAAATCTGCAAATGCCTGGATTATGTGAAAAGGAAAAAAAGGCCATGGATGGAAGTACATCTCTTGGAGTGTGTCACATAAATCTCTTGGATGTCTTTAGTGTTCACACATCACTTGATTCCTTTCAGGATGAGGAGATGTAATGAATTTTGCTAAATAGACTTCAGCTGAATAGATATCATGCTGGTCTGGATAATATATACAACAGATAACCCAGGAAATGCTTGGTTTGGCCGAATGGTATGCAAAAGCAAGACCGTGATTTATAGCAAGACAATAAGGAAGTTAATGCTACTCCCTTTTCACACAGAGAAAGAATAGTAGTAGTGCTTTTTGTGTGTTTGTGTCATATGTCTTGATTTCATTTCCTCTGCTCATGCATTTTTTAGTAAATAAAAAAATGTGTGGAAAACGTGATGTTTTCATGTACCATGCACTCATGAACCTTTTTGTTTATGTGCAGTATCTTTGTACAGAACGTTGCATGCCTCCATCCTTCATTGCTAAATGGAAACATTTTATTGTACAGTTCATTCTTTGTCATGTATACATATTTCCTAATATTTCCATATAGCCTACATGTGCAAAAACCCCCTCAAATTACAAAAAAAATGTCAACCATAAGCAAAATACAAGAATGTTAGTAGCAATAAGAGTGAACTAATTGTGGCTGTGACAGTCAAGACATCGGAGGGACTATATTTTTAGAGTTTTAGGCAAATCCACATGTCTCTGAGAGTTTGCTATAGATTTATGTTAATATGGTTAATTAAATATATAGCCTATTTGGTCCTGCAAAATGGATAAAAGCAGGCTGACATCCAGGAAGAGCACTACAGATTTTTAATACTAATGCTACTCATTGTGTATCATGAATCTTCTCTGTCTAATATGACTTGATGGGGGAAAAGATGGTACTGATGTTTGATGTGCAAATAATCTTGCTAAGAACATCTTTGTAATGAAATGTCTAAATACGCATCGTTGCAATTGGATATTGTATCTTACATGCATTTTCTTTTAAAAAAATATATCTGAAACTATTTTTCAAGTTGCTGTATTATGAAAATAAGGGGTTGCCCATAGTCCTAAGAAAAAATATGCTCCCATTCCTGATTAGGAAAAAAACAACTCTGGGTTTGTACTGTGGGATTTTCTTTTGCATGGTTAATTTAAAATTTATGCTGTATTTTTCAGGATTAAAGGTTATTATCCCATTTCTGTTGTTGGTGTTTTTTATTTCAAGAATTCTTGTTCTTTTTCCTTTTAAAAAAATGACCTAGAAAATCTATATGCTATAATTCCTGTAATTATTTTTTCCCTTATAGTGAATGCATTGTTGCTTCTAAATCTCTCCAGAGATCCTTGATAATAAATCAGTTTCATAAACAAGGAATACTGTCCAACTAGGGTGATATTTAATTTTAAAAATAAAAGAAATAAGGGTTTATCGCTTGGCTGTTTTAAATCAAAGTTACAAAGTCTTGCATGGACGTGTCTGAGTTCAACTGAGGCTACTTTGAATGCTTTACCAAGCAATTAAATATAGGTGACGGAAATGCTACTTTGCTAATTTGAGCGGAATGTTTAAAACAAAGTGCTACTGTTTAATCTGAGCACATGACGTGCAAATGAATGTTTGAATGAAATGACATAATTGTTGGTTAGTCTGTATAATTTAGAGGGGGAACGTGGCTCAGCACAAGTTCCAGTTCTTGAGCACTGGGAAGAAATTTTATTTCAGAGGAAGAATTTTCTTTTGAGAACAAGTAGCATAGCTATTTTTCACTTACATTTATTAAGTTTCAAGTATCTAAGCATATCTTTATTCATACTGCATACTTCTTGCTTAAGGAGTATTCTTTTTAAGCTCTCTTCTTTTCATAGTATCTCACGTTTAGTCTGTAGACCCTTTCCTTTACTTAGCTTGAGAATCACCCTCATTGATCTTATTGAAATAGATGTAAAGACGATAGAATTGTGCTCTATCATCTTTATTTTAAATACAGTACACAAACCTGATAGTCCATCTGGAAAAATAGAATACAAGGTAGGAAAAATAAACAAACTATAACTAGTGGTATTTATATGTCTGTATGTGTGTGTGCAAGTGTGCATATGCCATTCATAGGACCTTTACATAGGTAGTTCTCGATACACAATTACAATTGGACCCAGAATTTCTGTTGCAAAGCAAGACAGTTAAGTGAGTTTTGCCTCATTTTATGATCTTTCGTGCCACCATTGTTAAGTGAATCGCTGCAATTGTTAAGTTGGTGACATGGTTGTTCAGGGAATCTGGTTTCTCCATTGACTTTGTCAGAAGAGTCACAAAAGACCATCACGTGACCCTGGGACACTGCAACTTCGAATGGTTACTTAATGACTCCTTACGACAATGGAAAAATTGGGCTCAATTGTGGTTGGAAGGCGAGTACTACCTCTTGTGTTTTCATTGTATTCACAATTCATTTTTTTTTTTTCCCTGTAATCTGGTAGATTGGCAGCTATATAAATTTCTAAATAAAATGTTCATATTTTTTCTCCCTGGACTGTATCCATTTTCTTGGTTATTTGAAAGTGGTTTTAGTAAACATAGCGGGACTTTCTCTTGAGAAAATTAATAAAGGGTTGTATCAGATATTAGTTAAATGACCATTAAAATTTTGCAAAAACAAAATGCTGTATACGATTTTGAATAGCCTGGGAGTAGGAAACATTCTTACAGTCTAACTAAAGAAAGTGCTTCCATTTTAAAATATGAAGTGGCTTTTTTTCTTCATCTGTACAGATTGTATGTATATTTAGCTCTACCAATACAGTGTCCATCAGGAATGTGCATCATTATTGGATTAAATCTTTTGATATATTCATTTTGGGCCAGATCCAGTTAGCTATAAGCATGACTCAGTCCCATCAGTCATACTTGAAATAAATTAAGAACATGCATTATTTTGAAACTTTATGATAGTTAAAAAGTTCGGTTTCCGTTGCTTTATGACAGCTAGCTAGATCAGCATTCCTATTTGAGGCAAGTAAAAGCATTCTTAGAAGGTTTTAAGGTTCTGATTAGTAGTTTTTATAAGATATATTGGGGAAATTAAGAGTTTTCATCTTAAGAGCATGAAGTGTTACTAGTATTTTCTGAACTTATGTATTCCTAAACATGTCCTTGTGTATATCCCTTATCAAATCTTACAATTACTATTTTTTGAGCCAAATACTTATGAAAAGGACAGCCATTATCAATTAGAACAAATAATTTGCAAAAACTGATTAGAAATCATATATATATACACATAGAGGCAGTATTTGAATGTATATTTGTGTACAGACACATGTACACATATCCTGATTTTAATCATTGTGCATAGGAAATTCTTGAGATAGCAAAAACAAAAAACAGTTCACTGAAATAATGGCAGTAACTTAAATTACCTTTAAGATCTGGTCGTATGGGAGGTACTTAAAACTTTTTGAAAAATGCAGGAATGAACTTAATGAGAAATATGGATTGCAGGGATCTTAGTAATAAGTAGGGCTACAACTCTGGAATGTGTACTTTAGTTATATGCTGACTTTAATTATATGCTTGATCTTTCCCATTAATATGTACAGAGAGGCTAAATGTAAAAGGAATAGTTTCATAAATGCATTTTTAAAATGTTGCCTGCATATTAGAAGATGAGTGTACATAATCATGTGCAATAGACTAATAGATAAATTTTCATTTTTAAAAGTTGCAAACGTTTAAGGTCTGTATGCCAGAGCATCTGACCTCTTGGCAATAATTAAAATGGGCTCCTCCATATGCAATAAATAACAAGCCATCCTCTTGGGCAGCTAGTAATATGCTTGCTCCATCTATCTGTCTCCTTTTTGCTGTCTCATACTTTTTAAATAAATGGACTTAGAGGCATGTCCTAAGTTATGGGTGTCTTTTCAGTAGGTCATGACACAAAATGAGAATATGGTTAATTCTTTTTATGGAACGGAACGGAACAGAACAGAACAGAACAGAACAGAATAGAATTATTTATTGGCCAAGTGTGGTTGGACACACAAGGAATTTGTCTTGGTGCAAATGCTCTCATTTTTTATTTCTTTTCCCAATGTCATGAATCCTATTTTATTCAAAGGAAAACATATTTTTCTTTTGTTCCATTATGTTAATACAACTAATCAAATGTTGTTTCTCAAGTGACCTTCCTCCCCTTCTTTTGGCCATGTAGCCCCTTTTTGAAAGGAAGTCTGGAGTAAGGGAAGCTTCTTGTACTCTAGGGAAAATGATACTTAATGACTAGAAAATGAAAGAGAATTTACTTGGGAAAACTGTGGAATTAAAGTTCCAGATGAAACATGCACCAGTGATGCATAACATTTTTGTTAATTGGGTCTTAACAGGTTTCTGACTCAAGCTGCAGTCATTTTAGAAATGGGTCACACTAGGAAGTGCCAGCAGGGCATCCCTACAACTTACCAGAACATTTGACTTGCAGTAAAGCAGCATCTACAGTTGAGATTGTCTTATTGTGTAATAAATCTGGGACTTCAGGGTAACTATAACAGCATGGACACACTTGATGAGCCTGTTGTCTGTTTACAATTGGAAAACCCATCCTTTGGGTGTTTGGCCGTACAATTGCTATGTATGGAGATGGCAACTGCAGTTTACAATGAATTACAATAGCCAAAAATCCAGACCATATCTAAACCATTTCGATAACAAGGCTGGATAAATGAGAATCAAGGATGTTGTGGCATTATGAATGCCCTCAACAATCAAGTGGTACAAATTAACAACCGGAGGAATTGGGTAGTTGCATCAAGCCCTATTTGATACATTGAAGTAAGCCAGTTTGGTCTAGTGGTTAAGAGACCAGGCTAAAAAACGGGATTGTGAGTTCTAGTAAAGGTAGTCCTCAACTTGCAACAGTCTGTTTAATGACCATTCAAAGTTACAATGGCACTGAAAAATGTGACTTATGACCACTTTTCACAGTTACAACATTTGCAGCATCCGCATGATCACATGATAAAATTCAGAGGCTTGACAACCGTTTCATATTTATGACAATTGCTGTGTCCCAAGGTCATGGGATCCCCTTTTGTGATGTCCTGGGAAGCAAAGTCAAAAAGCCAGATTCGCTTAATAGCCGGGTTACTAATTTATCCATTGTAGTGATTCACTTCGCAACTGTGAGAAGAAAGATTGTAAAATAAGGCAAAACTTACTTAACAAAAAGTTTGGGCTCAATTGTGGTCATAAGTTGAGGACTACCTGTACCACTTTAGTCATGAGAGCTGGCATGGGTGATTTTGTGCCAGTCATTCATACTCAGCCTAACTCATCTCACAGTGTTGTTGTAGGGAAAATAGGAAGCATGAGAAGTATTAGATATGTTCTTTGCCTTGAGTTATTTATAAAAATAATAAATGCGGGATTAAAAGAAATCTAAAAAAGACATTTCATCTATTGAGACATCCTTAATGTATGTCATGCTTGCTCAAGAAGAGGCAGAGTGAGGCAAGACTGTTAGTAATCAATTTCAAAGCACTGCAGATGATAAGGTCAAGACAGATAAACTAGCATGCTTAGTCCATCTTCCTAGATGATAACACCTTATTTTAAAGCAAATTCAGTTACTTAGAATAGTAAGTAACTTACTATTTACTCACAGAATAGTCATTTTTCATAGTGTTCATGTGGGAGATAGTTTTGTCTATATTGTAATTTGTATGTGAAAACCATGTTACCAGAAAGAAGCATTCCATGTACATGAGGCATTGATGTGAAGACATTTGAAAAAAAAAACTCCCCCTAGACATTCTGAGATGGTAGAGTTCCACAGAGAACTATAGTATTTACATGCGTGAACATCTGAATCGGCTGACTTCCTTCAGCTAGTCTAAAAAGGGGCAGGAGATGCCATTCCCACAGTTGGCATCTTACTTTATTATTCCAATCTTTTCCCTCTGTGTTCTCTGAATTTTTCAATGCAAAAGTTTCTGGCTTTTGTAACTGCAGATTGTGTGGTTATACTTGTGCTAAATCTTATTTCTGTATGCATCCCATACCTGCTTTAAATTAACAAGAATACAGTAACAAGACAATAGGCATATTACATACATTAATAACATATGTATATATACACGTACATATTTGCTTCATGAAGTTTTCAGACCTGAGTAACCTATGCTTGATACAGTTATATCATCTATATTAATGTTACACAAAGACACATTTAAAAGCACATTTTGTCATGAAAGAGTAGCTAAATTGATTACACACTCTTATGAACAAGAGAAATATTAGTTTACTTGAAAAACATGCAACTGCAAAGATGGTTTCAGCCATACTAGGTAGAGCCAACCTGGAAATCAACTGTTATGACCCAGGTGAGCAAGGCAAGGCATGAGTTAGAGTTTTAAAATAGAGAGTTCTTTATTTCTCTTAACAAATGTTCCAGCCAATGGCCTTCGAACAACTGGTAAGACTACCCTGAAGGCAGCCATCCTCAATCTCCCAAACACAGCCCAAATAGTACAAAAAAAGTCCACAGAGTAGGAGCACACTCATAGGGCAAGGTTCAGGGTTCCAAGTCCAGGCACAAGACAAGGGCAGTCCTCAGGACAAGATGCAATTCCAAAAATACTGTATAATATAAGCCAAACATGGGCCATAAGAGAAGGGCTAGGTCAAAAACAAAAGGCAAAAAGCAATATTCTAAGTGAGGCAAGGCAAACAGTAACAGACACAGGTCAAAGCAAGCGGAGTGTAAGGCCCTGTCACACTGCCCAACGGATGCAAAACGGACACAACGGATGAGAAAAATGTTCCATCCGTTGTTATCCGCTCTCAGAAGGGGCAAAAATTTGCATAACCAGAGCGGATAACACGGACGCGGGGAGGACGCAGGGCGGATGGAAAGCGGATGCGGAACGGAAGCCCAGCGGATGGGAGCGGATGGTACATCTGCTAGGCTTCCGGGGGACCTCAGCAAAGCGGATGCGGAACGGATACAGTGGATGCAGAGCGGATGCACAGCGGATGAAGCGGATGCACAGCGGATGCACAGCAGAAGCCTAGCGGATGCCGAGCGTTAATTGTGCATGCGGGGAGGATGCATTGCATCAGCCCCGCGGATATAATGGAAGCAGCTCGGAAGCAGGTCGCCATTCAGAGGAAAGACCTGCTTCCAGACACATCGACTGCCTTGCCTGTACTGCCTGCATGTCTGCCTGCCAGCCTCCCTGCAAGCCTCCCTGCCAGCCTTGCTGTCTGCCTGCCTGCCAGCCTTGCTGCCAGCCTGCCTGCCAGCCTTGCTGCCAGCCAGCCTGCCTGCCAGCCTTGCTGCCAGCCAGTCTGCCTGCCAGCCAGTCTGCCTACCAGCCTTGGTGCCTGCCTGCCTCCCATCCTGCCTGCCTACCATCCTTCCTGCCAGCCTTGGTGCCTGCCTGCCTGCCAGCCTTGGTGCCTGCCTCCCTGCAAGCCTTTCTGCCAGCCTTGGTTCCTGCCAGCCTCCCTGCCAGCCAGCAACCCCACAACCATGCTGAAGCACAGCAAGCCTCAGCCATCTGCTTCCAGCCCTTGCAAGAGGGACAGGGCTACCATCCCGCCCCCTGGCCCTCACTCTGGTTCTGCTGGGGCTTCTGCAGCACGGGCTCGCTCTTCTGGGGCTGGGGCTTCTGCTGCTTCTGCTTCTGGAGGAGCTGATGACAAGCACTCCAGCACCAGTCACCTCCACAGCACCTGGACCCTTCACCCTTGAGACTGAGCGACCAAGAGGAGTGCCAGAGACTCATTTTTGTCTTATAGCTTGTTGTTAATAAAGTCTGTTTTTGAGTCACACACTTGCTTCATTTCTTTTTTTTAATAAAGTCTTGCTGGAAACTTTTAGAAATGGTTTAAGCCTTTGTATGCTTGTGGGATGGGTAAAGATAGCAGTGGGATGGGTTGAGATAGCTATGGAATGGGCAGGGATACCTTTGGGATGGGTAATAGCTGTGGGATAGATAAATCTCCAGTGTAAGCATAGTGGGACTGTATGGACCACCCTCCCAGGTGCCACACCTATGGCCCTTTATTGTCAATAACAATGTAATCATTGATCCACACATTTCAACATAAACACAACTCTTTATTAAATGCCCTGTTCATTGTCGGGCCACTCAACATACATGGCACAATCTCATCAGTGTGATGAGACAGGCTCAAGGAAGCATCCATTAAGCATCTATCATCCTGTCTTGCCACTCCACTGCTCCAGCTGGGGAGTTGCACCAGTGTTTCAGGAGGTTGCACTGCTTCTTCCCTTCATGTGAAGCTCTGTTGGGGCCTTGCATATCCACAGTATCTATCTGGTTTTTGTTTCAGGAGGTTGCGCTGTTTCTTCCCTTCACGTGAATGTTGGGGCCTTGCGCATCCTGAGTGTCGATCAGGTTTCACCCTTGCCTCCATTCCCCAGGCTCCATGTCCACATTGCCTTGTTGGAGGTCCACGAGCCTGTTCTGCAAGACTGGGTAGCGGGTGCTCATGAGATTGTGCAGGATGCAGCAAGCTTCCATGATCCTCCTCACAGTCTCTGGGCGATGCTGCATGGTGGTGAGAAGTACCTGGAACCTGTTGGCCAGGATGCCAAAGGCGTTCTCCACCACCCGTCTTGCCCTGGACAGCCTGTAGTTGAAGATCCTCTCTTCACGGGTGAGGTATTTGGAGGTGTAGGGCTTCATGAGGTAGGTTGTGAGGGAGAAGGCGTCATCCCCCACGATGAAGTAGGGCACATCTTGCGTGTCGTTGGGCAGGGGTTCTGGACCTGGGAAGCCCACGATGAGGTTGCGTTCCAGCCTACCCTTGAGGTCACTTGCATTGTATACCTGGGCATCTGAAGCTGACCCGTTGCCTGAAGCATCGATGTACATGACTTGTAGTCAGCATCGACCATGGCGAAGAGGATGATGCTGAAGAAGCCCTTGGAGTTGAAATAAGTGGACCCTGAGTTGGCTGGCGCTTTGCAGGCCACGTGCTTGCCATCGATGGCTCCAACGGTGTGGGGGAAGTTCCACCTCTGATACCACTGCTCTGCAACTTTCTTCCATCCTTCTTCAGTGGAGGGGCACTGGAGGAGCTGCTCCTTGTATTCTTTGATGATGGCCTGCACCACTTTTCTGACCACAATGCTGATGGTGTTGTGTGGCACCCTCCAGCCGTATTGCATGCTGCTGTTGGTGGTCCCTGAGGCCAGGTGGCGCAGAGTGAGTGCCACCCTGAGCCCAGGGTCCAGGCTGGGCCGGAAGTTGGTGTTTGCCTTGGTCAACCTGGGTGTCAGCCGCTGCACAACTTCGTCAAACATGGCTGGAGGCATCCTCATGAAGTTCTGGAATGCCCGAGTGTCTTCGTTCCTGAGCTCCACCATCAGCTTGTTGTACAGTCCATACTCTGCTCTTCTGGCGAACCATCTTCGTACCCAGATGCTTCTTGGCCGCCCCTTTTTCTTCCCGTAGTCGAGTTCACAGAGCCTGTAGATGGCTTCGCATTGTTGCAGAAGGATGGTGGCTGCCAAAAGGACTGTGTTACGATCCACGGTGGACATGACTGGATGCTGTGGAAGAGGAAGAGGCAGATGAAGGCTGCAGAGGTCTGCAGCAGGGCTGCTGGTCTGAAAGTGAGATCCAGATGTGTTGCTCCCCCTTTTTATAGGCAGTATAGGTGTCCCTTGGCATCCTCTAGGCATCCTTAATATCGGAGATAGGTCCCCTCTGTGAAGGTTTTTTCTGTTTTAAATGCTTTGTTTCCCTGCTGCATCCGCTAGGCATCTGTTCTGCATCCGTTCCGCGTCAGTTCCGCTTCCTGCATCCAAGCGGATGTGAGTTGCGCGGATGCGGAACGGATGCCTAGCAGATATAGCGGATGCGTAACGGATGCAGAACAGATGCCTAGCGGATGCCTAGCGGATGCAGAACGGACGAATTGGATACATTTTCCGCACAAATGTTTTGAGCAGCTCAAAACTTTCTGAGCGGATGAAACGTCAATAAACGGATGCTGGACAGATAGAGAGGAAGCAAAACGGAGGCAGTGAGTACATCGCGTTAACCAACGGATGGCAAGCTTTTTTGTCCGTTTTACATCCTCTTTGCATCCGTTGGTGCAGTGTGACAGGGGCTTAAGCCAAAGCAAACAATTGTTTCTCGCAAAGCCCTCCCTATGGCTACTCCTTAAGTTACTCCCCTCCATGTGTTCCTTGTGAGGAGGGGTGGGGAAACCTCCTCCTGAGTTAGCCTTATAGCCCTTCTCTGGGCTTGACTATGCTTCACTCTCCTTGCCCTTGGATCGAATGGAGTAGATAGCTGCTCCTCATCAGAGATCGGCTGCCTATTTACACCACTTTTCCCCCTATCTTTGGGCAAGTCAACCACCTCCCCCAGTGCCTGAAGGGCTGCTGACAGCATTGTTCTCAGCCCCGTCTTGCCTTCCCTGTTGGATGGTCCCAGTTCCAAATCAATCCTCCTCCGAACCAGGCTCTGATGGGGCCATGACATCAACTCCAAAGGAAGGCTAAAACTACTTTATTGAAATTGGGTATATAGTAATCATATAAACTGGCAAGCTTTATTGTGCTGTACCTCTTCCTTATTTTTATACAGTTAATCAGGGAAGTCTGTCTGCCTAACTTACTTCTAAATGTTGTTTCTTTGCTCTGGGCTTAAGGGTTTCCAGCCCTTTTTACCGAGGTAATGGCTCCTGCATATTCCCAACCTTATCCTCTAGTGGTAGAGTAAGACCCTGGCTTTTCTAAGAAGGACAATTGTGCTTGGGTTTCTACGTGATATTTTAAAAGACTATTCACAGGGTTAAAAGCAATAACTCAGGAGTATGCAATCTTGGAAATTTCCATACATTGTTTCAGCCTAATAACCATTAACATCAATGGTATGGTAGCATGCTACATCATTTGTCCCTTCTTCAGAATAAACATCTGAAAAAAAGAAATTTAAAGACACTTTGCAAGGTGAAATAAAATTGTGGGACTCCTGAAGGAAACTTTGCAGTGATTCAGCATTCAGAACAATCTCTGCAAGACAGAAAGTCAGAACAAGTCCATCTATAGTTGTCAAGCCAGGCAGCTGCACTGGCAATATGCTAATATTCAAAGCTTTGAGAAAAAGTGGGCTTTTGATGTGTGTTTATTAATTTTTATTTATTAATTAAATTAATTAAATTCATTGTTCGCCAAGCTTACGACAGGTTTCTCTTTATTATGCCTTATGTGTATCCATGTATGTGTTTTCTGTGACCCAACCAGTTGGCATTTCCTTTGCAAGAAATAATTCTGGATTATGTGATACAAATTACAAGGTAGGAATGTAGGGACATGAAAGTTTATGTGAAAATAACTCTGAACATCAAATCTGGTCTTCAACAAGGCTTTGTTTGTAGGTGTTTTGAGTTCTTATGGTCATTTTGGATGCTCTGCATCTTCAGGGACCTGGTGCCACTGATGGAAGAGGTCTTCATTTGCCACAAGTTCCATGTTAACAAAACAGAAGAATTAACTTGGACTAGAAGGAATGGCTAAAAAGAAAATGACAAAAGAATAAGCACAGAACTCAAAAGTAAAACTAGACAGGTTAGACTGGATTACAAAAGGTGGATAGGATTTAGCTGATGGAGAATAGGTTGAAAAATAAAGGTCTGTTTGAGCAAGAGATTGTTTTTGTTGACCAATAATTTTACAGAGAATCATACAATAAGATGAGTGCAGTTGGAAAACAAACTTAGGAATATTTTTTCAGTAAAAGTTGGACCAGTCCAGAAAACTTTGTATGTCCTAATTCAATAGTGTGCTGGTCACAATCTGAAGACCGAGATTTAACCTTAGCTGGATACAGCTGAATGATTCCAAAGAAAATACAGTAGTTCAAATCAACAAATGCAGGCAGATCAAAGTCACGCTTCCCCAGCTTGGCATAGACTTTGTGCTCATGCAGAAGTTGCAGTGCTAGCTCTCTTCCATGTAGAGAGTGGAATTCTCCAGCACAAATAAGCAAAGGGTCCAAACAAACCTACCAAAAAGTTTTGAAAAATCAGGAATGTTATATTAATACATGAATCAATCATTGAGAACAAGACACAATTTCCCAAGCTGTATATTTGAACTTTCCGTGCCAGGGATCAAACACTGTTACACATGCATGGCCTTGTTTCATGTGAATCTGACCCAGCTTGGCAAAAATGGATGATTACTATCCCAAGACTTTCAATATGAGTGAAAGTGGATAGAAATTCCAAATAGAACAACATTCAGGAGCTGGTATTTGTGATGTATAGGAAATATTCCATTCCTTTTCTCCAAAAAGATAGGAGCAGTTTTAGTGTGAGAAGGATGGTGAGATGAACCTTTTCTAGTTATTTTCCACTTTTCTTTTATGAAGGCTGACTTTGTCATTGATGTTGAGCAGTGGTGCATTGTAGGAATCTGAACTCCAGCAGTGAGCTTAATAGAACAATCACACTGATAGATACACTGATGTTGTAAAGGTAAAGTCCTGTGGCTAGAAGTGCTTCAGTCCCAGAAGGTCAGATCTAGAACATTTGGGACACTTGAAGCAAAATATTATCCTTCCCACACAAGTATAGTGCTTGGTTAATGATCTAGAAGAGGAGTGTTAGCAGGACATTTGCACGTGACCAAATTCTCCACAGTATAAATGTGTATTTTGCATGTATTGATGCAGCTTTTCTTCTTCAGAAAATTGAGCTGTGCTAATACCCAGTTGTATTACGCAGCTGCATTATGCGCTAATGCTCAACTACAAGGATGCAGTGGCTCAGTGGCTAAGATACTGAGCTTGTTGATCAGAAAGGTTGGAAGTTCGGCAGTTCGAATCCCTAGAACCGTGAAACAGAGTGAGCTCCCATTGCTTGTCCCAGCTTCTGCCAACCTAACAGTTCAAAAGCATGTAAAAATGCAAGTAGAAAATAGGGACCACTTTGGTGGGAAGGTACAAGTGTTCTGTGCGGTTTCAGTATTTAGTCATGCTGGCCACATGACCATGGAGACATCTTCGGACAGTGCTGGCTCTTCAATTTGATGGTATCATAAAAGATTGCTGTCAGGAATATCATGAAATTGGCATAGTTGCCCTTAGATTTTCTCTTTATTACAAGGCTTCCCACTTTGTAGTCATTGGTTTAATTATAAATCCTACCCAAGATGAATCATAGTAAGTTATATACTGAGTAAGCTAAATTATAAATGTACAAGGATTTCTCTCATACTTGCCATTAGAGAATAGGTATTTTGTTGTGGTTGGATGACTTCTGTTGCAATATAAGTGGCTAGTGACTATTTTTCCAGGAGCAGAGCTATAATTACTTATTGCTGGGCTAGCTGTTTCATTGTCTGTATTAATACATTGATTCTGTTACTGGACAAAATTTTGATGACTGGTCGGCATGCTATCAAAAGTATCTCTAGGCCAGGGGTGTCAAATTCAAGGCCCACAGGCTAGATTCGGCCTGTGGGATACTTAAATCCAGCCCATGGGGCCAACCTGGAAATAATAAGGCCTGTGGTGGCTAAAATGGGCTGCGTGCACCCTCCACCTCTTTTTCACCCTCCGTGGCCTCCTGCAGCACTCTGCCAGCTGAAACTAACCCGAAAAATGGACCAAAATGTGCCCAAAATGCCTGAAAAATGGCCTGAAAATGGGCCACATAGCCCATTTTCGGCCAAGAGAGTGCTGCAGGAGGCCATGAATGGCAAAAATGAGGCACAGGGGGGCTGTGCGTGGACCCCTGAGATCCATTTTGGTTGACAAGGTGCTTCAGGAGGCATCCGTCCCATCCCCTTGATGCCCCCATCCTGCCCCCACCCTCCACTCGCCGCCAGCCTGCAGAGGAGAACTACAATGTTGATCCAGCCCTCGAAGAAATCCAATTTGATACCCCTGCTCCAGACTTTGCTTAATCTCAGGTCAGAGGGTGGGCTGTCATCTCATTGTGTTGGAAGTAATGAGATGCTGAACTAGCTGTCAAGGTGTTATGCCAAGCAAAGCTATAAAACTCTTTTAGCTGTATGTTCTCAACAAAGCAGAAGAATATGAAATAAGTTTCTTTTCTGCAAAGAATTAAGAAGCTATATGTACAGAGAAGCTCCATATACAGCAGCAAAGATTGAAGTTGTGTGTATACATATATGCATGTATGTATTTGTGTATATGTATCTCTATCTATCTTTATCTCTGTCTCTGTCTCTTTGGCAGTTCTAGTGTTCAAAACCTTGCCTAGTTGCTTTTTTGAGCCAAGAGACCTTTGACAACAGTCCCTTCCTCAGCCTTGAAGTTCTCTGTCATTTGTCCCCACTTGTTTTTTGTCCTATGAATTAGAGACCTTCAATATCCATTTCACTTTGGGAATGATTTGATTGGACTTGTCATTTGGAACAAGACATTTCTTTTCAAGCTCTGTGCTGTTTGCTCTACAATAATAATGTTTGAAACTTAAAGAAATTATTTTTTCATGTGTAAAGTTTATAAGTATAGAAGAAAGTACCATACAAATCAACTTATCCAGCAGCAATTCAACATGATGTAGTGAAGGAAGAATAGCTTCTAATCAATCCCACAGCTGATTTTCCCTAATACTGGGTAGATGTCTAGCATTAGGTGAAGGCTTTCTCACTAGAGAAGAAAATTGCCCAAAGATAGTTGTACAAAATTTAAAGATGGATGTACACTGCTATTGAATGGATATATCTTTGAGACAAAGAGAACACAGAATTCTGTTGTGGGAACAATTGGAGCTTGTTGGATATGAACCTGCTCTGCAATTGTTTTTGAAGCACATGTCATTTCTCAAAGGAAGGTGGATATATAAATTAATTTTCTATGGAGGAAGTTAACTGGTCTGTACAAAATGTTATTGTCTTTGAAATCCCCAGTGGTTGTTTGGAATAGAGCCACAGAATGCTATCACAAAAGCAGATGACAGTTACATGTTTTCAAAAGTTTCCTAAAGTCCATACCAGAATATTTTCAAGTCATAATAGGTAATAAACATACGGTATCCTCAACTGTATGTTTATTGCAAAAAGACACTTTTCTTCTGAAGTTACAGCATTACAAAAAATACCATTAGTTGGAAAAAAACTTAATCTGAGGTTGTACCACTAACCAGTGAGGTTGCATAAAATAGTTTGCTCCAAATTGGTATTTTGTAATAATTGCCATTGGCTATATGGCTGAGAACTTTGGAAATTATAATTACACATATGAGGAGGAAGTAAGTTTGGCTTATTGTGTAATGACATATGGCAAGAAGCAAAATGACTACATGCACAATGATGGAGAAATTCTGAAATACCCACAATGTAAACAATGCAAAATTAGCAGAAATGGCAAATCTGTCAGGTATGTTCAGAGATTTTTTTTGAAAAAAAGTACTATTATACTCAAAACCTTAATGGACTTTTTGATGAAAAGGTGCAGGAGAAGGTGATTTTTCTATTTCTTGTTTGAAAAAAGAGTTGAATATGGGACAGAAGGGGCATTTATAATGTAATCTTAAAAGGAAGAGTGTTGTGTTTGCGAAGAATGAGACTGGAGACCAGCGTAACTTCAGCTTTTATTTAATGCAGAAAGTCCATCTGAACCAGGAGCCACGGCAGCTCTTTTTATAGAGAGGCTGCTCGCGGCTAGTGGCCAATGACGGCTACTTGTTTTTCCTGCCGTTGAGTTGGCCAATCATAGGTTAGCTATAATTGGCCAATCAGCATCGAGACAGGAACCAATGAGCTTCTAGTATTTCTTGACCAATAGGAATAGACTATTTGAAATATGTTAATATGAAACACCCCTTCCCTCTTGGTATGGTCCTACCTTACATAGTCATGTAAGTAGGCGGGGCTTTTAGGTTGCCTAGTTGACCTGCGCAGTTTAGTTGCGTCGTCATCTTCAACAGGTTCGGACGGGATTGCTGTTTCTCCTGTCCTTCTCTGTGGAATCTCCTGGAAGGTGGAGTCAGCCATGCCGCTCCCACCCGGCCTACTCGGGCTGGTAGAGTCGGATCGGCTGCTCCCTTCCGGAGCGGCATCTAGGTCTTCTTGTGCCTCCTGCTCCTCTTTGCCGAAGACTTCTGCAGATAGGTCATTGTTTTTGTCTGAATTTATTTGCGAATGTTGTTTATTGTGTATTTATTGACCCCCTCTAGGTTGGTCTATTAATATTTTTGTGTAGTGTTTGTGCTGCTTCTGGTGTGTGTGTGTGTTGGTCTTCGTGTCTGGGTGTGTCAGTGGTGCGTTCCAGTGTTCGTGATCATAACTGATCAATGTGTCTCCTCCAGGTTCTGCCATCGTCTGTGTCTAGTCTATAGGACTGAGGTCCTGTTATTTGAGTTATTTTCACCGGTACCCACAGTGAGTGTCCGGTGAGATTTTTTTGCATATACTAAGTTTCCTGGTTCGAATGCGCGGTATCTGCTGGAGGAGTCAGTTGGTTTTTCAGAGGTATATGTTGGGTGTAACCTATCTAATTGTGATATTAATTTTCTGCCCATTAGTAATTCTGCTGGGCTTTTATTTGTAGTAGTGCTCGGTGTTATGTGTTGTATGGTGAGCATTTTTTCAATTTTTTCCTGAATGTCCCCTGAGTCTAATTTGTCTAAAGTTTCTTTGGTATACCGGACCATGAGTTCCGCCCTGCCATTCGTAGCCAGTCGGCCCGGTGCTGTCAAAGCATGTTTTATGCCATGTTCGGCGAGGAATTTTTCAAGTGTTAGTGCAGTAAACTGTGGGCCGTTATCTGAGACAAGCAAGTCCGGTAACCCATGTGTGGTGAATAGCTTCCGTAGTTGTTTAATAACTGCTTCTGTGGTGGTCGCGTTCATGACGCTTTCCTCTTACCAATTGGAGTCAGCATCTACTACAATTAAAAATGTATATCCTTTTGTTGGACCCCCGAAATCTATGTGGATTCATGATTAGGGGCCCCTTGGTGTTTCCCAGTCTTGTATAGGTGCTGAAGGGGGTACAGGTCAGGATTTTTGGCATTTCCCGCAGGTTTCAACTCATTTCCCAATATCCTTGTCCATTCCTGGCCACCATACATAGCTCCTGGCCAGGGATTTCATTTGTACAATGCCCGGGTGGCCTTCATGCAACATGCTTAGTACTTGTTCTTGTAATGGTTCTGGTATTACCACCCGGTCCCCCCATAATATGCAACCTTTTAATAATGACAGTTCAATTTGCTTATTTTTGAAAGATTTAAAATTAACATCTGTCTTGTTTTCCGGCCACCCTTTTCCTACCCAGTTTAAGATTTGTGACAAGTTTTTGTCTCTTGCTGTCAATCTCGCAATGTCCGCTGCAGTTATGGGTAGGTTTGACAATGTCTCAATCTGTAGGGTGGATGTGGTTGGTGCCAGATCAGTTCCCAGTTCTGGTAGGGGAGTACAGCTCAACGCATCGGCGTGGGAAATGTCTGCCCAGTCGGTGAATCAGTTTATAGTTGTAGGCTGCCAGAAACTCGGACCACCTTGTCATTCTAGGGGATAGTATATTTGGGGTGGCTCTGTTTCCAGCTAATATTCCCAATAGAGGTTTGTGGTCTGTAACAAGGGTAAAAGTCCTACTGTAAAGGTATTTGTGGAACAGTTTGACACCGGATATTGCTGCTAATGCCTCTCTGTCCAATTGACTGTAGTTACGTTCAGTTTTTGATAGTGTTTTGGAGTAGAACGCGATCGGTGCTTCTCTCCCATCAGGCAGGATGTGGCTAAGTACAGTTCCAATGCTGAACGGTGATGCATCGCAGGTGACTGTTAAAGGTAGTCTCTTGCTGTATTGCATTAATACCGAGTTGGAAGTGATTAGGTCTTTTATCCTCTGGAATGCTGTCTCTTCATCATCCCCAGGTCCAGGTGGCTGCCTTGTCCAAAAGCCTATGTAGTGGTTCTGCCATCGTTGCCTTCTGTGGCAGAAAAACCTTATAAAAATTTATAAGGCCCAAGAATGCTTGCAATTCTACCTTGTTTTTTGGTCTAGGCACTTCTTTAATTTCCTAAATTTTTTTCTCTGTGGGATGGAAGCCCTCTTTGTCGATTTGATACCCCAGGAATTCAACTTTTGAGGTGGCTAATTGACACTTTTCTTTTTTTACCTTGAGTCCCGCCTTCTGGAACCTTTGTAAAACTACTCTGAGGCGTGCTTCTAGTTGTCTCTCATTGCTAGCTGACATTAGCACATCATCAAAATATGGGACTACTCCTTTTACCCCCTGTAATAACCGCTCCATTAGGCTTTGGAACACCCCTGGGGCTACGCTGACTCCAAATTGCAGCCTTTTGCATTTGAAGGCTCCTCTATGAGTCACGATCATTTTTGTCTCTGCTGTTTTGGGGTCGACTGGTAATTGTTGGTATGCTTGGGCAAGGTTGAGCTTTGCAAAGACCTTGCCTCTTCCCAATGAGTGTAGTAGGTGTTGCACTACCGGAACAGGATACGCGCTTTGTTGTAGTGCATGGTTCAGGGTAGCTTTGTAGTCCCCACAGATTCTCATGGACTCATCCAGTTTAACTGGGGTCACAATTAGGGTCTCCCATTTGGCTTGGTCAATTGGTTCCAAGATACCTTGTGCTATTAGTTTGTTAAGTTCCTCATCAATCTTTGGTTTCAGTGCAAAGGGGACTCACCTTGCCTTCAGCCTAATTGGAGCTATTGTTGGATCTAAATTAAATGAAATAGTGGACCCTCGGTACTTGCCTAATTTTCCATCGAAGATGTCCTGGAACTCCATCATCAAGTTCTCCTCCCAGTCTGTGTAAGTGATGCTTTAATGCCAGTCACTCCAATTGCTAGAGGTTTGAACCACTCGAGTCCCAATAGGCTTGGTCGGTTTCGGTCTACGATGGTTAACAGCAAGATTTTCTTGTGTTCTTTGAAAGTTATTTGGAAATGTCCGAGTCCGACTACCGGTATTCTGTTTCCCTGGTAGTCCTTTAGGATTAGCGATTGGTGTTCTAGTTCAGCTCTGCCAATGTGCAGTACTAGTTTTTTAATGGTATCCCATGACACCATCGATAGGTACGATCCGGAATCTACCTCCATTTTACATTCTTGGCCCTCGATCCGGACTGCCATATGTACTTTTCGGCCATTTGTTGCGTTAGAGTTACTGATGGTGATGGTTTAGTGTGTTTCTTCTTTTCTATAGTTCTCATTTTCTATAGTTCTCGTTTCTTGCCTTTGCTTTCGTGACTCTCACAGCTCCACATTTGTCTATCTTTAGTTCTTGGTGGTGTGTTGTCTCTACGTCTGGGGCTGTAGCTCTTGCGGTTTTGGCATACTCTTGCGATGTGACACCATCTCTCGCAGTACTGGCACACAGTGTCTAAGAACTGGCACTCAGAAGGGGGGGGTGTCCGCCGCACCCGTAACACTGAAACCCCGACTTTCTTCAGCCGTCGATCTTGTTCAGCCTGGAGTCTGTGGATCTCCTCCTCATCATCATCATCAATTCTGGACAATCCACTCTCAGCGTAGTGTGTGGTGGTTTTGTGTGCTCTCACTGCCTTCTTTTCTGAGCCCTGGCTCATTTCGGTCGGAGTTTTGGATGGATTCGCATTCATCTGCTGCATTTTGGCCACTGATTTTTTAGTTGCTCTCTGCTGCCTTGGCTTCAGCAATAGCCTCAGTAACCGTAATCTTTGGCCGGGTTAGCAGCCGGCTTTGTAGGGTGAGATCTCTTAGTCTGAGGACCACACGATTCCTCATGGCTTCATCCATGTTAAGGAATTTGCATGCCCCTCCAATGTCCCTGAGAGCCGCTACAAAGTCTGCGATGCTCTCACCTTCTCTCTGGTCCCGTTTGTAAAATTTGTGTCTCCGAATAAGGCTGGAGACGGTTGGTGCGTAGTGAGCCTTCAGCAGCTTTTCTAGGTCTGGCCAGGCCATCTGTTTCACATCTTCTGGTTTTGCCAGTGCCTTGGCCATCTTGAACACTGTGGGCCCACAGTGTGTCAGGAATACAACTCTTTTTCGATTGTCTGAGATTCCTTGCAAATCGTTGCTTTCCAGGAACATGAGGAATCTATCGATGTAGGATTCCCAGTCCTCTGTTGCTGGGTTGAATGGTGCAGGTGGTGATTTCATCTGCATGGTTCTCGATGCCAAGTGCTCAACTGGTCTCCTCTCTCAAAATCCCACCTTCGTTGCCAGTGTTGCATTCGCGAAGAATGAGACTGGAGACCAGCGTAACTTCAGCTCTTTTATTTAGTGCAGAAAGTCCATCTGAATCAGGAGCCACGGCAGCTCTTTTTATAGAGAGGCTGCTCGCGGCTAGTGGCCAGTGACGGCTACTTGTTTTTCCTGGTGCTGAGTTGGCCAATCATAGGTTAGCTATTATTGGCCAATCAGCGTCGAGACAGGAACCAATGAGCTTCTAGTATTTCTTGACCAATAGGAATAGACTATTTGAAATATGTTAATATGGAACAAAGAGGAATACCAAATACCAAATAACAGAGTAGAAAGGGACTTTGGAGGTCTTCTAGTCCAATCCCTGTATCAAGCAGGATACCCTATATCCTTCTGGACAAATGAATACTTCAGCTTCAACCATAACAATACAAGAGCACACAATAGATACAAACTCAAGGTTAACCGCACCAAACTTGATTGCAAGAAACATGACTTCAGCAACAGAGTGGTCAATGTCTGGAATATTCTACCTGACTCTGTGGTTTCTTCCCCAAACCCCAAAAACTTTAACCTTAGACTGTCTCCTATTGACTTCACCCCTTTCCTAAGAGGCCTGTAGGGGACGTGCATAAGTGCACCAATTATGCCTACCGTCCCTGTCCTATTGTTTCGTGTTATTTTTCTTATAGGTATCCATCTCATGTCTTCATAACTATGTTTATACCTGTTATCCTGTAAGCGATTGACAAATCAAATAAATAAATAACATAAATAAATAGTGGTCCAATCTCTTCTTTAAAAAGTTATTGCTAAGAAGATTGCAACTTTATCATTTTTCCCCCAGCTGTATTGCTTTTTGCACATTTTCTGTTGTTTTGTTTTTTTATATATATAATGTTTCTTTGTATGTTTTCATGTTTCTCTATTAAAAAAAACTTCAATAAATATATGTATAAGGATCGGATATGGCAAGAGAACAATTTAATTTATGTTACTCACATTCAGAACTTTAAGTTGATGTATGTTATCAGATGTGGAACAACGTATTTATTATTGCAAAGGGAAGCAAAATAACCTGTATTTTTGCAGGGCTCCTTCCTGCTTTCTTTCTTTCTTTCTTTTTTGAAAAGACCAAGCTGTTCTTTTTGTTACAACTTGGGAAAGCTCTGTTAACAGTTAAAAATGCAACATTTTCTGCATTCGAGTTATCGCCAAGAAGATAACAGGGTTTTGGGAATTTCTCAGAGAATTCACAGAACTGGTGTTTTGTTGAGTTGTCCAGTGTTTTCCTTATTCTTAATATTATTGTTTTCAACTAGCTAAAAAACAAAACCTTATATCATTATAAATGTAAATACTATATATGGGATATAATGCTAAGTTATTTCTCTCAATAACTTAAGACTATGGATGTCTACATCAGGTTTGTCAAATCTGTGGCCTGTGGACCACATATAGCCCTGGACAACTAGTAATACAGTCCCACAGATACTCCAGGTGAGGCTTCATTATGAATTTGTATAAGAACATAATTTGATTCTTAATTATTCCAAGCTTAGAATTTACATTTGACACCAGTTACATTTTGGAGTGACATTTCCATTGAACTGCCCATCATAACTCCAAATTTCCTTCTTTTGTCCATCAACGCTCATATCCTGTTGATGTATAAATGAAGTTTGTAATTTCTTTGCCACTAGGCATATTAAACTTTTTTTTTTTTTCATTTTGAAAACTGTTGATCTAATTTAGAGAAATCCTTTTGGTGCTGTTCAATTCTGCCCTTAATTTTATCACTCTGTATATAGTTTGTTAACATCTATCAACCTAGCTAAGCTTCAGTGCTTAATCCTAGCACTGAACAATTGGAGACTTCATTCTGGATATTTACACCAGTAACATTTCACATTTATTGTATTCTCTGACTCCTGTCCATTGTTGTTTAATCAGTTAGTGTTCAGGAAAACATTTGTCTTCTTATCTCACTGAAACTAAGCTTGCTCAGTAAGTAGCCTTTGGTTAGAGTTCAAGGATACAGTGCCTGTTAGGAGTCCCTTGTCAATCTGCTTGCTAGCACCTTACAAGAAAATTAGGTTGATGAAACAATTATTTTTGCTAGATGAACATTTCAGCAAACTTTTCAACCACTTTTATCAAAACAGCTGTCATAAAAGTTTTGTGGATAAGTGGGACATGATTTTAACTCACAGCATACCAGACACCACCTATGAATTTTTCTTTTCCTTTATTAACTCTATAAACATGTGAAGCACTTAAGATTTCGAACATCAGATATAATAAAGGCACTAAAATTCTCTCCCCATTCTTCTATGAGCAATAAGGAAAGGGCATAAACAGGCTTCATTTATATCTGCCCAAGTAATTAGAAGTTTCCTCTTTCCTTTATATGTAAGCAAGTTACTTCCATATTATATACTTTTACCTAAGTATTATGTCAAGGATAGTTATACTTGCTGGCTTTCTCTTTCAGAATGGCATTATTTCCTGATGGCCAGACAAACATACTCCCCCCCCCCCCCATCTTCTTCATCTTTCTTCAGCTTTCTATGAGAGTTGGCTGTGATGTGTAGACCTGTTTTTGTGTTTTGACCTCCAGTGGATCTTCTCTTCTCCCCACCCACATGCCTCCACTTTTTTCCTTGCCAGCGCACAGCACCAGTACTCTTCTACTCCCAGGACTTGCTACATATCTGTTGAGTAAATGAATGTCAGGATAGTAGAGCACCATGGGAGAATGAGTTACCTCACATGACCTATAACAGTGTTTCTCAACCTCAACAGGTTTTAAGATGCACTGTATGGACCTCAGCTTTCAGAATTCCACAGCCAGCATGGCATATTTCCAACTCTGGGAATTTTAAGTTGATGCATGTTAAATTTCCTGAGGTGGAGAAATATTGGCTTAATATTCTCTTTGAAAAAGGAAATCATGTTAGCTGTTTTCTAGTCCTCAGGAACAGCTGCCCACTTTAAAGAAAAATTGCATATTTTTAATGAAAACAATGGTAATTTCATTTTTTAGTTGTTCAAAAGCTTTAAGTGAATTTTTGTTTATTTTTAATTTATAAGTGTGGGGGGAGAAAAAAAGATGAATGTAGTTTTCTCTGCAAAAGTCACACCATAATTCTATGATCATTGGCATTAGTGCTATCCTGCAAATGTATCTTTGTAAACATTGCCTGACTTAACAGAATTTGTACAGAGCATTATGGTGTGTACTTTATGTTTGTTCTTACTTTTATTAATAATTATAGATTTATGTATTTTTCTGTAATTTTGTCTAAAGGCCATAATAAAAGTTTTGATTTGATTTGTATGGGTGAGAGGAAAGAGGATTGGCACAACGGATATCTTCATTCATTCATTCATATCTCTACAAAAGCTCTTATTCTTCAATTTTACTGTCATGATGCATGAAATATAAGAACTTTTCAGTGGCAAACTGAACCAAGTTTTCAGTGGCAAATTGAACCAAATTCTTTCTACACTGTTACAGCTATAGAACCACATATGGTAAACTGTTGCACCTGAAGGATCCCAGTAGGAATAGTCTCAACACCGTTGTTCTTTTCCACTGCTACAGTTAACTAGATTGTGAAATAGAGTGATGCTATTTAATGCCAGGTTGGTCTGTGGTAAGATCTTCCTGATCCATACTTTGGATGGCTTGTGTTACCAAAACCTTGGTGGGAAGGAGGAGGTTTCCTTCTCTCAGAAATCTGCCCCACCTGAGTTTCATATATTTAACATCAGAGGTTCCTGTTATCTTAGGAAGTTTCCCAAAGTGGGCTATGGGATAGTGTCATTGGTTGAGACTATGGATTTCAGTGGACCAAAGAGGCATCTAGGGTGATGTAATGGGTTGCTTTGAAGTAGTTTCTCCGAGTTTGTCTGTTCATTATAGTCCCGTGATTTAATGAGAGGCTCAAAAGAAATAAAGCATCTGGGAAAATGCGTGGGGAAGCTCAGAATGAAGAGCTAGTTTGAGTCTGACTGGACACTGAAAAGAGCTTAACACAGTGGCAATTTAAGTGACAAAAAACAACTTCCTTTATTACTTCTATCATGGCTTGTTCCTTTTATGGAAGGATCTTTGCCAAAATCTGAAAGTCTGTTGTGAAACATTTTCATAGTATTTGGCAAACAAAAGCCCTTATATATAAGATGAACTGAATTTCATTTGGCCAGTGTCAATGAAGTTGGCTAGGTAAAGTGATGAAGGAATTGTTTGTGATTTCCATAAAAATGAATTAGCTTTGTAGTTGGATAAGGCCTTTCATAAGGAAACAAGAAGTAGGATTTAATCAACAAACAATGCAATCGGGGGAGAGAGTTGTCCATCATATATGAAAGGAATGGTGACATATCTGCTGCTCAAGAAGTTTTCCCTCCGCCAAACTGTTTTGGACAATTGAAATATGTTTTCTATCTTTTTTCTTGGTAGGGTTGTGGAGAAGATACCCTTGAAGAAATGGATTCTTCATTATTTTGACCTTTAACCATCAGAGCTCAAGCTGGGATGCAGCATATGATTTTTATTAATCATGCTTAACTTGCATGTCACTAGGCAAGAGGCAACTGTCCTGGTCCTCCTGAATATCTCAGCAGCTTTTGATACCATTGATCATGGAACCTTTTTTGATCTACCTCTGAGGGATTGGATAGGGGGTACTGCTTTACAGTGCTTGTTGAATATCTTACCTATTTTTTTCTCTGTTTAAAATTACTGTTACTAATATAAGTAATAGGAGGGCACTAAGTATAGGAAAAAAAAACCCTCACAAGTCTATAAAAACATTCCAGAAGGTTTAGAATATAGATAAAATATGGACACAAGGCCCGCATACACAATAGGGAGGTTTTTTCCCAGATTCATTCTTGGCAAACAGGCCTGCTAACAGGATATCCTTGTGTATACCTCAAGTTCTAGGAACCATTTTTATAGTTAACCTTAAAAGGCCTCACCCACAATGCTTTCTTTTATTGTTGAAGTCACAAACAGATGTGAATAGTTTTGATAGAATTCTTACAAAACAGGGGCTTAAGTATTTGATTTGGATTGATTTGGTGCCATGCCAAATTAAGAACACTATTGAAAGTATAAACATACCTAGCTTTAGCTGGTATAATATTTGTAGAGTAAAACAAAAAAAAAAAGATGAAAACATAGGAATAAGGAATGTATTTCCTCCACTATCCCTGATGAAGTCTTTTTCTTTTTTACATGTACAAAATTGGAATGGACAGACTGGCTTTTATACTGATGATGTACAAATACTCTACTGTAAGCTATATTTGTTTCTCTCCATAAGCTTATACAGATTTAACCCCTGTCTAATATAGTAGTTGATGTGTGAATTATGAAAGGAAGAGACTTTTCACAGGACCTTTAGGGCAATTCTGATAAAGAACCAAAAATAAAAGTGTTAAAAGTATGTGTGTATAAATTGTATTTCATGGTTGTATTGATTGATTATCTGATTGGAATTCTTTTTATTTTTGTAGTGGAACATGATGTAAAACTTTTGCCAGCTGCTTTATAAGCCTTTATAAGTCTTTGTTAACTTTAGCAAACTTAAAATAAATACAAACTTTTTAATGCATAATTATATATCTGACTGCATTGGGACTGTTTGACCACTTCTGTTTTCAATTAGTAAATAGAAAAAAATATGGGGTTTTAGAAAAAATTACTCTATCTTGTTCAAGATTCACTACTTTACCCATTTTCAGCTACTTATTCACAATACACTTTTCACTAGTTTGATCTTCCTAAATTATAATGTGACTTATTTAGCTCTTGGTTTAATGTAGTATACTGTAAATCTATCCCAGGATATAACCTGAATTCTCTCTTTTGGGTCAAGATACCATCCTTTGAAGCCATAATTTGTTACTGATTAATAATAACTAAACTTAATCATGATTTGATTTTTTGTCTTCACCATAAATCTAATTCTGGTATTCCAGTATAGTGTCCAGGGCCACAATTTTGTCTTTAAATACTTTGCTTGATACCTATCAGTTTAATGGATATGAATTTAATCAAAGGAAGTGATGCGGCCAGCAATGTCCAGTTGGCTTTCTTTCACACCTTTGTGCACTGACATTCTGTTTACAGCTCAGTGAGCTGGAGTTGTCTATCTGCTGTGAGCAAAGATTCAAAAATCTAGGCAGCCAGTAGATATTGATGTCTAAAAAAAAAAACCAGTGACTGCTGCAGAGGTCAGAAAGCAGGCTTCTCATCACTTGGCGCCATTAGCAAATTCCACTCTACACTTGCGGTCCCTTTTACATTGCTAATATAGACCTACATGGCAAAAACAAAATATTCAGTGAAATTATTTGGCTTAATAAACCAGATCAGATGAGACTCCAAAAACTCTAACAAATATACTTGAGAACCCTTACTATTTTAACTGTTTAGTCTCTGCTGTTAGAATTTAATAACATGCATACATAGTTTCCTCTCCAGCATTAGACTATAAACAAGGATAATTGAAGCTCTCACTTTAAGCTTTCGATGAGAAGCTTAAACCCTGCACCTCCTCCAAAAAGAAAAAGAAAAAAAAACCAGGAACATCCACATCTTTGACAAATGGCATCTGCATCAGTTTAATAGCTGCACATATCTTGAAATTGAAAAGGCCACGATATATTTTTTTTAAATAATGTGTTAAAGAGGCAGAAATAAAAGATTGAACTGTTTTGTT
Source organism: Laticauda colubrina (assembly GCA_015471245.1). NCBI lineage: Eukaryota > Metazoa > Chordata > Lepidosauria > Squamata > Elapidae > Laticauda > Laticauda colubrina. The sequence continues at coordinate 34,704,806 of BLBF01000020.1, read as the reverse complement.
TTTGAGCTTATCCACCCAGAGATTTCTTACAGAGCAGTGCTTGTCTGCATCTTGAATTCACAGCTAAAGCAGTAGGTAATAATTAAGGGTGGCTAAACAATTGTATGCCACCCTAGAAAGAAGCCTTGGTTGTGGAGCATTATTCCATGTTTCCTTAATCCTCATCATCTTTCCAAAACTTTACGGGTAAGTGAGATAAATGTCCAAAGGGCATTGTAAAATGGTATAAATGCCACCTGCATGACAGTAAGTTGATAGAGGCTCGCTGTGAGGCTGATTATACTTGCATACTACTGAAATTGATGAGCTTCTTCCACACTGATTACCATGGCCTGAAGAAAAAGAATATCCTGTAATAACTTCATGGGTATTTAGAAAGTGCAAAACAATCTTTTGGAGCCAAAGATTGTATTTATATTTGGAAATCTTGGGGCTGGGATTGTTCAGAACATGGCTGCTGTGGGTATCATGGGCAGGCACAAAAGTCTCCTTCAGTAGAAAATAAATATTTCTTCCAGCTCATTCCTGCCCTTTCTCCTCTTGATGCTCCATATCATCTCAGCTTGCCTTTGACAGCTTTCTTGACAGAACGAAACATGTCCAACCACCTGTCATTATTCATAAGACTGCTGATGGGACCTCTGTGGGATGCAGAGGCATTCTTGTAAGTGCTTAGAAGCCATTATTTTGTTCTACAACATGCAAGTTTCCTACTTATAATTTTTAATGAAAAGAAATAAATATAAACGTAGATAGGAGCAGGAGCCAATCGAGCACAAAGGACGTATCTGCAGAGTCACCAGAACTGAATTCAGTCGTGTTTGTTTATTGGGAAAATTCATATAAATACAAAAAATAACAGAAGAATAACAACAGAAATACAGGCATTCCTCAAAGTTATAATGGCCCTTAAAGCACCTCCATCTGTTGAAAAATGATTGTGGTTCCTCATGGAACATGAGGCCACATGTTGGATGGATCAGTTTTATGAACACAGTCACGTGACTGTGATCTGTTTTGATGATTTCTGACAAAAAAACAAAAGAAAAACACTCATCCATTTGACAGAAACTGCGATGAAAAGGCCATATGATTATTTCTGGTCATGTGAGTAACTTAAATTATGACCATAAGAATTTATGACTGGTTTTCTGTTCCCAATTCTCTTCCCAGAAGTCAAAGGCTACCTGTAATTAAAAATAACATTAAAATTTATAAAAAAAACATTTGTACCATAGCACACCCAATTTCCTTAGCAATACAGCTTTCAAGCATAAGAAGTAAGGAGCCAGAATTATTGTCCCCAAATTCAGGCTTGAGCCTGGTGACAAAGACAATGAAAAACATGAGACACGAGGTGCAAGTTTTATTTCTTTTTATTAAAGCATTCCAATGCTAGGAACCCCAAACAATAGAATTAAGAAAGTTTTATATATTTTCACTAAAGCAGAAGGCATGATAACGTGAATATATAAAACAAATCATCTAGTACAGGGGTGTCCAACTGTGGCAACTTTAAGACTTGTGGACTTCAATTCCCAGAATTGCCCAGCCAGCTCTCTGGAATTGAACTCCAAAATCTTAAAGTTGCCAAGGTTGGAGACCCCTGATCTAGTGTATATTTTAGTAATGATCTAACAATTGTCCTTTCTGATACACATTCTGTTTTCTCCAGGCCATCCCTATTCCTAAATTCTAGCTGAGGTATGAAAGATGTCTAACTCTTTGTTACAATCATCTGTCCTCTCACCACCTGGAATTGATACCAGCATTAAATGTGCATGTTCTCTGTGAATAAACATTCTTTGTTCTTGCCAGACAGACTCCACAATTACGGGCATTCCAGGTTTTTTTTTTCTTCAAGTGCATGCCATAGCCTTGCTCTGATTTAGCAGGCAGCCCATTAGAATGGTTCAAATTACCTCAGGTTTATTGCATGCTAATACTCTTTACAAGAATCTGAACTACTAACGGTCAAAGGAAATTGGAGGTAAATAAGGGCTGACAGAATTCATGGTGGGCTGGACTTAGATCTCTTGTGGGTTCAAAGGGACTCAAAATTGATGTGCTTGACCCCTCCTTCAGGTTCAGCCTGGTCATCTCTTACAATGACCACTTTGCAACTTCCATACCCTGCCATCCTAGATCCCCAGACCAGAAGGCAAAGCCAAGGTTTCAGCCTATTCTGAAAAGCTAGAGATATTTTAACAGATAATCAGAGTTTGAAGGGACCTTGTAGGTCATCTAGTCCAACCCCCCACCCCAGTGTGAGACCCTACACCATTTCTGACAAATAGCAGTCCAATTCTTCTTGAAAGTCTCAAGTGATGGCGCTCCCACAACTTCTGAGGGCAAGCTGTTCCATTGGTTGATTGTTCTCACTGTCAGAAAGTTTCTCCTTATTTCCAGGTTAAATCTCTCCTTGTTCAGTTTCCATCCATTATTCCTTGTCTGGCCTACAGGTGCTTTAGAAAATAGCTTGACCCCTTCCTCTCTGTGGCAGCCCCTCAAATATTGGAAGACTGCTATCATGTCTCCCCTGGTCCTTGTCTTTACTAGATTAACCAAGCCCAGTTCCTGTAACGGTTCTTCATATGTTTTAGTCTCCAATCCCCTAATCATCCTGGTTGCTCTGCCCTGTTCTTTTTGAGCCATAAATCTTTGGCTAAAAGATTTAGCCAATTTGATCTCAGAATTTCCAAAGAGTGAGTCCAGTGACAGAAAAGGTTTCTACCCTGGGTGCCATTGGATGGCATGTCCTTGTGGATGGGAGCCAGAACATGTAGGCTAGGATTCTTGCTTGATTGGCCATTCTTTTCCTTCTTGATTAGCCCCAAACCCTCAAGAGTTTCAGGAACTTAATAAAGCTATTTTTCTTGATGAGTTTAAAAACTACCTTAACAAGGCGAATGAACTGAAGGCAAGTTAAACTGGTGTTTTAGGTCCTCATTAAAGGTCACAGCATGATGCCCAAGGTCTGCATGTGTGAGCCTGAGACACGCTGGTGTACCACAAAACATCTTGTATTTACATTTAATTAGACAAATTATATGCAACCTAGTTGATGCCCTAAGAGTGTAATCAACATTACAGTTAATAAGGAGTCTACAGACAGCGGGAGGAAAATGTAAACCCTATACCAGGAAAAAAATTAACACCAGGAGCCAAACTAAAAGCTCACATGAAATCTCAATATTGATTTGTTATAGTCTTTTCCCTGATTTTTTTTAAAAAGGTATTTATGGTGACTTCCCTTCATTCTGTTTAAGGTTTGCATGACTTGCAAACCCATCAGACTGAAATATATTGCGAAGGAAAGTTGTGGTGGTTGTGTTTTTTATTTTCTGTGCAGGCCAGTTAATGCTGACTCATGCAGCTTCAGTGAAATACTGACTGCTTTGGTCAAGCTAACAGAGGGCAAGCAGTGAAGGAAAAGTCTGGGAGGAAATGTTGGATAAAACTGGTTTGGTAATATGCTACGATCTTTAGACAGAGGCAGCTTTCTCTTTGGGTTCTTGCTATTTACAAGCTGCCTGTTTATTACCATGCTTATCAGCTAAACAGCCAGCAGACATAATCTGTGGTTCATCTTTTTTTTTTTTTTAGTCCTTTTATTTTAAACAGGAGACTGCTGACAGGACATAATCCGCAGCTTTTTAAAAAAATTTATTGCAGGGCTTCTGCGTGTGTTATAGCTCAATCCAGCAGATAATTCAGGAACTTTTAAGTCTTTTCCTTGTTGAGCTAGACTGGTGGAGTTTTGGCTGACTTCTCATAAAAACCAAGGCTGCTTAAAGTAAACATTTTTTTTCATGTCAGAAGCATGTTACTGCTTACCCAGATAATGTGCTGAATGATAAATGCTTTTGACAAACTTGCATTAATTTTCACGTACTGAATGTTTTTTATAAATCTATTACAAAAACTTGCCTCCATGTCTGCCCAGCATCCTTGAATTCTGCATGGATATGGATGGAAATCAACTGTTAAACCTCAGTTCCATTCCATGGTCTCTGGGAGCTTTTGAAAACCCTGGGAAGGTAAAGGTGATATATATCATACCTGGTCATTAGAACTTTTAGACAAAATGGAGAGAATGTTGGACATGATAAGCAAGCCAACAACAAAACAAGTTCTGCCTTGCCATGTTCTCTCTTCCTTGTTTCCTATTACTTATTTCCCTACTTTATGGTGAATTTCTCTGTTTTTTCCCATTGATTCTCCTATTGACAATGGGCTGCCAAAGAAAAATAGCTGGCAACGCTTTCTCTCCCTCTGGGTGTACTCTGTATGCACTGGAATAACTATGACTTTATAGAAACTTCAAAAGTGATAAGTCATCCATTGTGATAATCCTGTAGTGAGTTACATAAATGAATCAGTCTACATTTTAGCTCCTTTATTGTCAAAAGTAGCTGGAACAATTATTTTCATATTATTCATTCATATTTATTATTATTGTAGGTTGTACAATTAGCCAGATGTTTATGTTAGATTTGGCATTTTTATCCATCCTTTCCTCCTATTTCTTATCTGGTATAGGCAGATGTTGTGTGATAATGCTAAAGATATTATCCCAGGAAGTAAGCAGTTTTTGGTTCGATGACAAATGACAAAATGAATATTGCTTTGTCATGGTATGTTCCATACCTTTTGAATGTGTGTGTTTCAGATCACACACATGTGCTGTATGAAACGGACACAGGATGAATTGTGCTGCTATAACACTATGTGTTGTGTTAGTGTATAAAATGATGAGAAATAAAGAACTTCAGTGGATGATGCCAGTGCTTGTCACCTAGCTAAGAAAATCTTGGATCGACAAGTGAAAGTTTATTACAGAATAAATTAGGATTGCAATTTTTAAAAGTTTGTTCCACTGAGGCTCAATGTGTTACTGATACATAGATAAAATGGTATAGTATATCAAACTTTATAGAAACAATACTGTATGTAGCTTCTGTTTTTTGCAACCTGTTGAATAGAATAGAATAGAATAGAATAGAATAGAATAGAATAGAATAGAATAGAATAGAATAGCTTTATTGGCCAAGTGTGATTGGATACACAGGGAATTTGTCTTGGTGTAAATACTCTCAGTATACATAAAAGAAAAGATACATTTGTTAAGAATCAAGAATCATAACATACAACACTTAATCATAGTCATAGGGTACAATCAGCAATCAAATCATACTAGGAAACAGTCAATATAAATCGTAAGGATACAAGCGACAAAGTTACAGTCCTACAATCACAAGTGGGATGAGATGGGTGATAAGGAGTGATGAGAAGATTAACAATAGTAATGCAGACTTTGCAATAGTTGGACAGTGTTGAGGGAATTATTTGTTTAGCAGAGTGATGGCTTTCAGGAAAAAACTTCTTGTATCTAGTTGTTTTGGTATGCAGTGCTCTGTAGTGTCATTTTGAGGAAGGAGTTGAAACAGTTTATGTCCAGGATGTGAGAGATCTATAAATATTTTCACAGCCCTCTTTTTGACTTGTGAAGTATACAGGTCCTCGATTGAAGGCAGGTGGGTAGTAATTGTTTTTTCTGCAGTCCTAATTATCCTCTGTGTCTGTCCTGTTGGATTGCAGAACCAAACCAGACACTTATAGAGGTACAGATGACAGACTCAATAATTCCTCTGTAGAACTGGATCAGCAGCTCCTCGGGCAGTTTGAGCTTTCTGAGTTGGCTCAGAAAGAACAGTCTTTATTGTGCTTTTTTGATGACTTTTTGATGTTAGGTGTCCATTTTAGGTCATGTGATATAGTAGAGTCTAGAAATTTGATGGTCTCTACTGTTGACACTATGTTGCCTAATATTTGAGAGGTAGGTAGTATGGGAGGATTTCTTCTAAAGGCTATCACCATTTCTATGGTTTTGAGTGTGTTCACCATCAGCTTTCTTCTTGTGACCCAAGACAATGAAGGTTGCTGAAAGAGAACTGCTGTGTGCAGAATGAATTTTTGAATTCCTATCTCCATAAAATATAAATGTTCTTTTGAGACACAACCAATGCCTTTAATTTATTAAGATTCATGATCTTTTTATGATGTTTCTTAAAATGCTAAAAACAAACACTTCCCTGCTTACAATCTTCCCATTTTGCTTTTATTCTGGTTTTGGTTGGAAAGTATATAATTTATTTAACAAGAGGAGTTCTTGCTAACACCAACCTAAAAAAATGCTAACTTTAATTAAAAAGTACTATTTTCCAAAGTTCCCTTTGACTTTTCATCTTAATTTTTGAACTTTTAAAGTAAATGTTGAACATAACTTGCAGAAGAGAATATTGATTTTCTCTTTGATGTTTTAATTAAAGTTTGCCAATTTGTACTCTTTAAGAAGGTTTCTTTGCCCAGCGCCATATCAGCATCATCAGTATCATCATCATTATCTTGTTAGTGTAGAGGGTTGGTTCTGCTTTAATTCAAATACTTTATGACAAATTTTAATGTTTTCATGAAAATAATATAATGATTATACAGGGCAGAAAGTTTCTCCTAATAAGATCTTTCATTAAGTAAAATGTGATTTAACAAATATTAATGTATTACACCCTTATGAAAACTAAAAATGAGAAATTTCATATATTAACACTGGTTGTAGCTTAACAGTTATATGAACAACTGAAGATGAACTTTCTTCTTCTCCCATATCAGTTACAATGAAAGCTTCTAAAGGAAAAATGCCTACTACACGACACTGATTTATTTTTATGTTATTCAGTTAAAATAAGCAATTACATTGTCCCTACTCTTATGTAAAATAAAATCATAAATATTGTTGAGGATCTGTTCCTCCTTAGTTTTTGTGGATGAGGCTTACAGTTCAGACATAGAATTAAACCATTTATTTTAACTACTGAAGTAACAATCTTGCATGTATACCCAGACCCAGGTTTGTAGATCATGACCGAAATCTAGATTAGTGCTAGTGAAAAGGGATTGTTTTGTGTTAACAGTATAACAACACTCCCCATCCTAGCCCTTCTGATATATTGGAACTGCAATTCCAAATTGCGAATTTGAATGAAATGGAATCCTAAGAGCTATTGCCTCTTGTCAGTGTGTAATGTCCTAAATTGAGGAAAGATATAGTAGATATTTCCAATAAGCATATAGTATTTTTTGGTAAATTGGTTGTTTTTATGATGGGGGTCTGCATTTCAGGATAAAAGTTTGAACATACATTTTAATATTTTCTTTCTTTTATCATGTTTAAAAGGTACAAATTGTTGATATATTTTGAAGAGATTTATCCAAGGCTTTGAAGGACTATATCCCTCTGGAGAAATAAAAGAACACTCACATTTTCCAGAGATAATGGAAATAGCAAATCACAATGTCTGACATTACAAGTTGTGTCTTGCAATCTGCACCCTAATCCTAATCTTAACATTCTGCCAGTGAAATGTAATCAAAAAATTGTTTGTATTTGGTAATTTTAAAATCTTATTCAGCATTTTTTAACAGTGGAAAAAGGGACAGTTTGCTCTCCAAAACTGTCATTCATTTCTAGCTTAATAACCTGCCCCTCCCCCATAACACACACAAAGAACAATTAATCAGGGCTCTAAGCACCCACACAAGGAAACAGAGACTAACCATATAATGGTTTCCTGCAGTGCGAACCTGTTTAGTGTTAGTGTTAGTTTAATATTATAATGTATTAATTGTAGTAATGTAACAGTGTCTAGTTATTCATTTCCAGTTCTTGCAATGAAGATACATAAGAGGGTTTGGCCATGTCATTTTTAAGTATATTGAATGTGAAAACCATTTTGTTTATTTAATTAGTAAAAATGTTGTTGTGCTCTTTTGTAAATGTTTTTAAGGCTATCCATTCATCATCACTTCATATGCAGCTGATGGGATTGTTGGAATGACTCTTAATACTTAGGAATCTCAAGTGGCTACTTTTAAGTGACATTTTCTGTTTCTCTTCCTGTGTCCTTTAGCAACTTCCTTGGGGATGCTTGGTTCACGCTTTTTTAGAATTCATTTAAGCAAAGCTCTTAAGGAGGCATTTGCATTAGGCAATTGCTTTCACTCTTACTGGTTTCAGTAGAATACAAGCATCTAGGTAAAGTCAACCACTTACAGTATGATCATTCTGATTCTGTATGATTCAGTATGATTCAGAATGATCCATGAAGATCAAAAGTGCTTGAGGGCATCTAGAGTTCGGTTGAAGGGATGCTTGTATGCAAAGCAGTCTATCACACATTAACCTATACCAGTTTTAGATGGATGGATGGATAGAATAAATCATAGAATAACAGAATTGGAAGGGACCTTGGAGGTCATCCCCTGCTCAGGCAGGAGAATCTTTTCCAAATTAGCTTCTACCGAGAGGCTAATACTAGCCTCTACCTAGGATCCATAGATGGATGGATAGATAGATAGATAGA
>BLBF01000020.1:34651123-34685900 GCA_015471245.1 Laticauda colubrina | reverse complement strand
TGAGGTAATTTAGAAGTTGATTTAATATAACAGGTAATACCTGTATATAGTGAGGCATTACTCAGGAAACCCAAGGCTAAAACCACATTACAGATAGTCCTTGATTCACAATTGTTTATGTATTTATTTATTTCTTTATGATTAATTGTTCAAAGTTACAACATCCCTGAAAAAAGTGATTTATGACAGTTTTTTATTCTTACAACTGTTGCAGCACCCACATGGTCACATGATCCAAATTTGGATGCTTGACAACTGGTGTGTATTTATTGATGGCTCAGGAATTCTGGGAGTTGAAGTCCACAGGTTGTTGTGAAATTGCCATAGTTGCTCACCCCTGATCTACATTGATATCTGCAGGAAGTTGCTCCTTACAAGGGGAGAGAGAGGAAAGTGACGAAAGCTAGGCTTATGTTATTCTGCAGAAACACTCACTGTTATGAGAGATCAAGAAGCTCTTGGAGACTTTTAAGGTGAAGGAACCTGCTTCCTAGGACTATGGGATTTGTATCAGAAAAAAATAATCTTCTTGATAGCTAGTCATCATTATGGGAGATGAGACAATGTGATACTGGAGGGCAGCACTCAATTGAAAACAATGTGGCACAATATTGGAAAACACTTGCATTCTTAGGCCTATGATTGGGTGTATATTGCCCAGAAGAGAATAAGAAAGCATACTGCACTGATTTATGAATAGATTTTGGTCATTATTAGTGATTTTAGCTTAGTTTAAACCGATACAGTGATTATCTTTTTATTTGAATTTGTCTACTGAAGAGCAATGGAAAGCTCTGAGGGGAATAATATTGCTTTGCAACATGACAAATGCCTGACTAACTTTTTTTCCTAAACTCAGTTTACACAACTGATATGGGAAATGGATTCTGGTTTCATAACAGAAGTGCAGTGAAAACACTTGACTATCTCTATGCACCTAAGGTAGTTTTGGAATCTTTTTGAAAGTATTTAAAAGAATGTCCAAACTCAGTGACCAAGAACACCAAGCTTAGTTATATCTTCTCTCATTACATAATGCTGTGTCACTGGAAATATCAATAGCACTTAGACATATACTACTCCACAGTGCTTCACAGCTCTCTCTAAGCAGTTTACAGAGTCAGCATATCATCCCCAACAATTTTAATAGTTATACATGGTAGACATTTTATTTTGTGCACTTTTTGATATCTCTAATCCTGAAACATCCAATGATTGGTGTAAGAGAAGAAATGGCAGAATCTGGGGGCAGAGTAAAAAGGGGGATTAGACTAGAATTATTATGTAGCCACAAGCAAATTTAGTACAACCTCCTCTCTTGAATGCCATTGGCCCTAATTTAACTCAAACCAAATGCTGACCATTAGTTGATAAGATTCTTATGTGTAGGCTTTTTGCAATAAATCAGTTTAATTGAATCTTCTGACCATTACTGGTGTTGATCCTGTGGTGAAATTCATTGATCTTAAAACAAGTTTCTTACAAAAGTTGTTCTTCTGTGTTTACAGAAGAAAATAAATTAATGGGCCAGAGGAAATTGGATGAGGTCCTGTATTCTTGCTGCATCTTTACATTGACCTATTGAATAGGAACATTCATTTTATCTAAGCATTGGCAAAACATATACTTATGTTGAAGCAACCTAGCTCTTTTTATTTATCCAGCTTCTGGACAAAGAATGATTTTTTTCTAAATCTGGTTTGAATGTTATTCACATCTTTTCTCAATGCATTGGAGAATTTGTTCTCACCTGTGGTATGTTGATTTGAGAGATATCCAAATTGGATTCTAAATGGAACCAACATGAATCTGAATCCTTCTGTATCTTCAATGAGACTTCCCTTCAAAGTAGACCTGAGCAGGAAACCAAACTTGTGAATGCTAATTATTTTATCATACGTTTACAATAACAAAATCTTGCAAGTCTGAATGTGCTTTATTCTTCCCTCCCTTAATCTACAAGAAAAAAAGGGGGGCTCAGTCCTGAGAAGCTGTCTCAAATTACATTTTCTGTCTTGGACTCAAATTCCTTTCGTGTGATCTTTGTCTTGGTTGTGACTCTTGCTCCAGTTCCTTCAAGGTTACCCTTATAACCCATTACAATTACTTTTTACACTGTTGAAGGGACCTTGAGATAGAGACAGCCTGAAAAGAATAGGTACAGTTTTCCCTAAAATTGTTATATAAAGTAACTTTCAGGGTGAATCAAAAAACAAAGAAAGAGAAAGAGATTTAGTTTTGTGACTGCCCAACTTTAGTTTCTATTTACAGTGAATGATTTGTTGGGACTTGCCATCCAAGTGCTGCAGCGAAGAATGTAGAAGCAATTTATTGCAAGGCCGCTGTGAACCAAAATGGTTTTTAATAGTTTTATCTCCCGGAAGCAAAAACAGAAATATTTTGAAGGAAGTTGTATTATGTGGAAGTGTGTATTATTGGATGATTATTTGGAAAATGCTGAATGTCCAGGTTGAACCACTGTCATATATCCCAATCAGGGGTGGAATTCCTCTTGTATAACAATCAGTTCGGTGATCGCATGCTCTGCGTGTTCACACATGCTTTGTGCGTGTGTGCTCCACATTTAAAAAAGCTCTAATACTTACCTTCTATTGCAGTCCCTGTGAATAAAACAACTGAGGCACATCAAACCGCTCTGCTGCATGAATCAGCTGTACTCTGAAAAAGGGAAATAAAGCTTAGGAAAGAGCAGGGGCAGGCGGGAGGGCCCACATGCTCATCACAGCGAACCAGTTCACTGCCAGCTGACCTTCAAAGCAAGGGATTCACCTGAACCAGTCTGAATTCACCCCTGATCCCAATCCAGTAACTGAGCTGTAGTCTGCAATCTTTTATTGGGAACTGAATTCAATCCTGGAAACAGCATGTTTTCCTGATGAATGAATACCTCACATTTAGATATATTCACTTATCATCCTTTTTTAAGCTTATGTGTGCCTAAAATTTATTAACTGTAAGGAAATAATTTTTTCTTGATAAAATGACATTCAGTGTTATTTTATTGATAATACACATCATAGTTTGTTTTTAAAAGAAAAGAAAATGCAAAGATATAATGATCTTTTTAAAAGGTGGCTAAAAATATAACAGGTGTCAAACACTATTAATATATAATCTATTTATAGATATGAGAATTGTAGGGGACCTGTTCCTTATGTTCAGGTCAGAATTACACATCAGTAGGTTATAGGCTATTAATAAAGGACCTAAAGCAATGCAGCTACTTAAAATTATTAAAATTCCTCAAGCAGATAAAAAAATAAATAAATTAAATTAAACTTTTAATCTTTCTGCTCTATCCAGCTACTCATTTGACAAATTATAATAAATGACATAAGCTGATTATGTTGAAGTTAGCTGATTATGTTCCATCTTCTGTTGTAAAATAAGTTTTTAAATAAGTTTTCTTATATTTTGATATGATTTTATTTGAAGCTGTAGGTTTCTGAAAATATTTTAGTTGTGAATCAAACTGTGAGTTTACTCTTTTTAAAACACTGTCTCTAAAATTGTTGTTGGAGAGAAAAAAACCAAACTGATGTTACAGTAACCATTGTAGTTGTTCTGTTTATGAATTTGGTGATGTATTTTCTTAGAATGCAAAGTGGTTTGTATAAAGTTAATAGTTCTGAAGGTAAGAAATTACCTTAAAACCATCCATGGTTTTACCATCCAAAAATCCATGTAGCTTTCTCAGAATAGATTGAAATATTGCTTTATTTTTGTGAGCTTGGTCATGAATTGAGAGGAATTATTTTTTTTCTAAGAATTTACAGTGCTTCTTCTCCCATAACAAGATACAATAAATTCAATAAAATGTTTTTGCTTTCTTGGTCAAAATATATTGCAATTTATGTTATATACTATAGGACTTTGTATCCGATGGTGAACTTATATTGTAGGCAGTTTAAAATGAGGATATGGCTTCTACAAGACCTTTTTCTGGGAGAAAATGCAGGGGAATTTTAAAAGAGTTGAATGACTGAATTTCAGCTTTAAAAATCCCAGAATTTAAAACAGTGGGGGAAAATAATCATATTTAAGTTTTTACAGTATAAATACCCAGAATTCAGGGAGAAAAATGATACATAATAATTATCCTTTCATGCCTAGTTACTCAGAGGATGATATTACCAATATCTATTCTACTTAGTGATTAAAGGTCTACTGTACAACAGGAAAAAGTCCACTGAGACCCAAATGTACCAAACAACAAAAATATCAACCTCATGAGCAGAAGTCTCAGCCCTTTCTTTTTCTTTTGAAAAAAATATCAGTGTTTCTTCAAGAAGAGTATTCTGTGCATAAGAATTGTAATGATACAATTGAAGCCTAGCCATCATTTAAATATCTCTTAATTTGAGTCCAGGTTAATTATGGTAGCCAATATGACCTCTGTTAAAAGTCAGTATATTTTATTTTTTAAAATAGAATATTTATTCATTTAATTTTCCTCTCAAAAATCAGAAAACCAGATGAGTACCATACTAATGGAAGACATTTTTTGAAAGCTTCAACAAAATACACAAATGTATTTGGTTTTATATAATAGATGCTCACTGACTAGCGTCTAAGCCATAAAACAATAAAAGTTAGAGCTTGATTTTTTTTTTAATCTTAACTTTTTTTCTTTCTGTCTCTTTTTCTTTTCTTGATTGCAGCCCTTAAAATTGAAGCGAAAAGTATGTGAAATTCAGAGGACTTCTTTGAACAGATTTGAACTCTTGGCTAAATGTCAGTTTTTCCCCAGACTTGTTTTCTGTCTCAACCAGACTGCTCCATGTGGCCGAGATTCTAAAATTTAATAAAACAGCTGGTTGTGCTTTGCAACATCACTGTTATTAAACTTCTAAAAGAACAGCTCCTGAGCAGCCTTTCTCAGTTATCTAGTCCAGTCCAACCCATCTAATCTAACCTGCAGCTTTGCAGAGTGACAATTGTTTACATTATCCCTGTGTATACTTGCCTGAGCAGAGTATTATACAAGCTCTACAGCAAATGGATACCTAAGCGTAGTTATGCCTCCTTGGGACTCCAGTAATACTGCATTCTCGAAAAGCTAAATGGGCATGCATTGCAGTCCTTGAATTACTAACCCAATAGAGCCAAAATGTATGTTGCTAAGTGAAACATTTGTAAAGTGAGTTTGTCTTATTTTACAACTTTTTTTCCCACAGTGAATCATGGCATTTGTTAAGTTAATAACATGGTTGTTAAGTGAATTTGGATTTCCCATTGACTTTGCTCATCACAACTTTGCTCGTAACTGAGAAGGTTGCAAAAGCTGATTATATGACCTTTTCTTTACAAACAGACTCAAACTGACATGGAGATTACATGTCGTCCTAAATTTGCTTTATAAACTTTAATGGTTGGGCTGACATTTCACCCTAATATTTTTTTTTATACCAGGGTTTCCCAAAGTGATTATTCTGGATGCTTAAGCGGTGATAGAACTATCCATTATTGTTGTTATTTTCATATGATAAATGTTTGTGAGTTGATGAACAATCTGAAAGAGTTGGGGGACCCCTGATCTATAGTATCATTAGAAAATTTAAAGATGACTCTTCTCAATATTTGCATGTGTGTTTTTGAGTGGTGACCAGACATTTCCCATAATATTCCAAAATCTAAAATTAGATTGTACTTCTACTTCATCCCTTTGCAGTGCATCCTGGGAAACTGCTGTTTGCGAATAACATGTTCAAAGTAACCTTGGACTCATGATATGCCTCATTCCCATTGAAATGAAAAATCAATATCAACAGTACCATTCCAGAATCTAGGTTGAGAACTTTCATGATTTGTGTTCTTTGATTAAAAAATAGAAAATGAAGACAGAAAGGTTTCTTTTCTTTTCATTGTCCCAGACATACTTTTTCCCCCATGTGAGGAAATTTGTTTATATTTTGAATGGAAATGCCCCACCTGCGACCCAAAAAATATCCACAGTGTAGACTTACCACTTCTCAGTGAAAACCTGACCTTCGTTTCACAAAGTCTTTGGATCCTGGCCATTGCATTTAGTCTGGCTATCAGTGAAAACAGAATCTGTCAGTTTTGAAGAGCACAGATTAGAAAGGAATGTGCACGTTTGGAAACGTGGCAGCTCGCAGTACTGTGTATGATTTGAATTAAACCTTTTTGAGAAAGCCGAATAGCTGCAGGCCACATTTCAAGGAAAAGCAGCAGTACAGAGGGTTGTCTGTGGTTTATTCACTGTGTAACAGACCAACTTTCTCTTGTTTTAACACAGGAGAGAAAAATGGGACTGGTCTCCTTCAGACCAACCACACAGCTTCTCAGCTGACCACAAAAAGGAAGCTAAGCAGGCAGAATGAGGATTAATATCCACTGTCTCTTAAACCAAGAGGGTGTGAGAACTTTTTATGGGGAACTTTTTTTCCCTTCCTTGCCTTTTGCCAGACTGACAGTGTGGTCAGAGTTTAGACATCTTGAAACAAGCACAAGTTTGCATTACACTATATTCCAGGCTTCTTTTTTTAAATTGCATCTTCAGTTTGTTTATGCCCATTGCTGAGCTTTTAGCAGGGCAAACCACTAATAGCTTTGTGCTACATGCTGGAGGAGTATGAAACATTAAACAATATGTCTTGAGCATTGTAGGCAATTGGTAGATTCTGACTGCCTGACAGACTAGAGCCATGGTTAATGAAATAATAAAACCCAATTCTTTATTCCATGAAAAGAATAAAATTAAAATTATGGAACTCAATTATTAAATGCAATTCTTGAATTAGTCATTCAACCATTTGTAATTTGTTGATCTTCTAAGAAATATACATAATGATCTCGTATTTCTTCATTGTTGTCTATTTTGTAGTTTGGACAATTGTTTGAATTTATAGACATGTTATGACAGCACAGTGATATATGAATGGTTTCTTTAAAACTTGCATTCCTAAGTTGTACTTCTATTCTAATATTAATATCTATTCTGCAGTGTATAGTTATTAATTTAATGATGTCATAATAAATCTAAGGGTATAATTTGGATCACTAGTTAATAAGATCATTTTGTTCATGGAAAACTATACACCATAATTGGTAATTGTACATATGTTTAACCAAAAAGTAGAGGGTGTTTGACTGGCTCATCCAGAATTATTTTTGATAGAAAAAAGCAAACTTGATTTCCATCTTAGTATTATATTTCAAGGTTGTTATTAAGAATATTATATTGAAGAAATAATGCTCCCTGAAACAAGTATACCGCACAGAAATCTCCTTCTTTTCAGATGTTCTTTGATTATTTGTTCTTTGTTTATATTTGACTTATTGCAGAACAGGAAATAGAAAGTAAGTTGAAGCTTTCTGTTAATTTATTTGTGCTGAATTGAAAGGCCTGAGATGAATTCTAATATTTTTTTCATTGTTGAAGCATTATACTATAATAAAAGGAATCCATTCGTCAGTGTCTTATTTTAAACTCTTTTCTGAAGATACATTGCACAGGTTTGAATACTTTCGGTAGAATCACCAAAAACAATAACTAAGAGAATTAAGACAGGCTAATTGTATTCTTTATAGTATATAATGAGGAAAATATAAAGCAACCATGTTGCACATAATAAGATAACTATATAGTCAGAGAGAGAGAGACAGAGAGAGAGAGAGAGAGAGAGAGAGAGAGAGAGAGAGAGAGAGAGAGAGAGAGAGAGAGAGAGAGAGAGAGAGAGAGAGAGTGTGAAAGTGTGTTGGTATTTTACTGAAAAGGATCATTATTAACATGAAAATAATAAGCAAATATAATGCAAAACTTTGGTACAATATGTTCCAACAACTAGGACCTCAATAAGACATGCATAGGACTATGTATAGATACCTCCTTTGGCATTCAGTAGGCTTTATATTACCTGATTTGATTTTTATATATTATTTTATTTCAAAGCAATTCCATGAAAAGTTAGTATATTACAAAATTGCAGCCTAAAAAGTTTATTAGTAAGCTTCTTTCAAAGCCAGTAGGCATTTTATAAAATGAACAATGATAAGAATTGTAGCCCTGTGTTTCATTTGAAAGAGTGCTTACCTTCCCTCCAGGAAACAGAGGTAAGCTGAGGTGGCAGAGAATGGCCTAGAAAGCTAGTTGGGATGGTGAGAAGCAACTTCATCAGTTTATTTTCTGGTAAAAGAGAGCCTGTGATTTGCTCTTGGAATCCAAATAACCCATGCTTTTGGGGACCTTAGTTTTAGTCAATTGATTTAGACTTTATCTAGTTTCTCTTCAGATTGTGTAAACCTTTTGCCTTTAGAATTGATTGATTTGTTATTTCTAAGGAGAAAGTTACAAAAAAATGATTTTCCTTTAAGATTCTATAGTCAGGCATTTCTAAAAGACAAAATTAACAATTATATATTTTCGAAATAATTCAAGAGATGCAGCTTTTTATCAACACATGCTAACTTACAATACAATGAGTTAAAATACATTTGTTATCTCATGACTATATAGAAAGCATTTGGGAGACAGTGGGGTACAGTTCAGTAATATAGTCCCTTTGCTCTTGTTGTATAGGCTTTGTAGATGCTTATGTAAAGAGTCAAGAAATCACTTAGTGTTAGTAGATTCTTTCAGGCTATTATTTCTCAGCCATTAAAATTTGCCATCTTGATACTTGGTTATTCACTATATACTATAAAATATTTATTAAGGTTATAGAACTAGTGCACTAGAAAAAAACATGTGGAACAATATGCTGGCTGTACTGGATAAGAACATTTCTGCTGGGTTGCATCACTGTCTGTAAATTTTATTGATTATAATTAAGTTCGTCTGTATTGTCTCTGAGAACACACATAGGTTTAAAATCAATATATTCATTAGAAAACCAGCTTGAAGGGAGGTTTAGTAGAAATAAGCAGCAAAGCTGCAGCTCTGATGCATTTATAAGCATTAGAGGCTCATCATATTTTTCTATAAGAGAGAGGATTGGAATACTATTTTGTTAATTTATCTTCGTATGTAACTGTTAACTCATTATCCATATTATTTATTTCAAGCCTCCATTAAAAAAGAACTGTACTTTTTGTCAATTGCAGGTTAAGCTCTGATTTCAGGTATCTAATTTTCATCCAAGTGGCTTCAGCTGTATTAATTTGCACAACACATCTGTCCTGCATCTGGATCGTCTACTTTGATGACATATGGAACTATTATATACACACAGAATTGCATGCTGTCACCTTCCTGAAATTTGTGTTGAGTTAAATGGGCAACATTCTACTCTTTAATCTCTTGCAGCACAAAAAATAATGTAGTTGGGCTCTCCAATTTCATTTTTTAAAACACTTCTTTTTAAAAATGTTTTGATTCTATTATGGAATCTATGATTCCATTATTCTCTATATAAAAACAAAGACCTTTGTACATTTATCTATTTTTGTAGCATTATTTTAAAAACACACCCAATAAAATTATAGTCAAATTGCAAGGTATTTTGCAGCACAAGGACTGTCTAACACATGCACAAAAGAAGAAATAACCTAAAAGGAAGCTTGTGGCACACAAATTAGAATTGTAATTATACATTGCATAATCCTTGATTCGATTAATGACAAATTGGTAAATAAATGACATTTGATGGTTCATACATAACTAGGCAATAAACCATATTCTAAAAAATATTGAGCAACAGAGATTATTAGCATAGCAAAAATTGTTTTATTCCAATTTAGTCCTTTAAATTGCAGTAAAGCTAAACTAATCTGAGAACAAATAGTGATTAGCAGAGTTAACTACCACAGATAATTGTGTACTTCTATATCTCATATTGCTAATCCTGAACCTTAAAATAAAACATAAATCAGACCTGGAAGTAGTATTGAATAAGGAAGATAGTCACTTACAAACAAGAGGCAGACAACTAAAAAGTTGGCTACTGTCAAAAGCAAGACAAATATTGGATAGGAAACTAGATGCTAATAGAGACATTATTATGTACCTGAATCCCTTTATTAAACTCATTTTTACATTTTGAATTCCTTAACAAGACAGATTTTTAGTCTGGCTTTCCCAGCTTTTTATGAAAGCATACTTATCATACAACATTACTGGAGAGAGGAAATGGATGTCAGGATTGGCTTGCCAGACATGAGGAGAGGAAGACATGTCTTCCTTTATGGCTTCAGGTCCTCTGTAGGACCTTCTTCTCTGCTATTCAATTGCAACTCAATTTATAGCCCAAATTTTGGCACTTTTGTGAGAATAGCATTGACTATTTATTGTTACTTATTAGAATTGCCTCACATAGGTCTGGGAGTCTTAAGAACACAATGTGACAGATGTAGGATTTTCCCGCCTGATTTTCAAAATTAGTTCAAACCAGACATGTCTTGTTCTATATTTGTCTATGTACTGTATAATCAGTCTAGGTATTTAAGATTTAAGGGTTGTTACTATTGCAGTATGTTTTATTTGCAAAGTTCTTCTCTCTGTCCTTAGAATATGTTTGTCTACCGGGTGACATTCTATACCTACAATGCAGCATGATCAAGTATACCACAAGTTCAAATGATATAAATCTTTCAAAATGTTGAAATTTAGCATGTTTTAACAAAGGCTTACTCTGTAGCAAAGAGATAACAATGGCAAAACCTGCAGACTAGGGTTTACTTAGAAATACAATTTCCTTCTCTCACTACCCTCAACCCAGGTATTAAGAAAAATGCTTATTTTCTGTAGAGGTTGTACCTTAGTAGCCATTGGCCAGAGCAAAGGTACCTCAGTATTTTTTAGGTAAATTGGAAGAACATTGATTTACCAATTTTATTCCTGGCAACAGTATACAAAGAGGCCTGGAAGCATCTGCTATAGCAATATCTCCTTTGTTTTGTATATTTTCGGTTCATTAAAGCAGATGTTAATTGTGGCTGGTAGTGGAGCATCTTTCCTTTAAAGTCACTTATCAGCAGTTTGGTTTTGCATGGCTGCTTAGCTGATGGGGAGCTGTCCATGTATTTAAAAAACAAGGCCTCAGTTATTATATTGTTTAGTGTAGGGTGGAGAAATGAAGCATTCAGATGTGAGCAAGAGTAAAGGCACTACCAAAATCATTTTTTTTTCTTATCAACATTTGTAATGTTAGTAGATCAGTTCAGTGGAAAAAGTGTCATTGTTATTTGTTAAATATTGAAATGTTTTTTTAAAAAATATTTAGAATTTTATACAAAATCAGATATCATTAATTTTCAACTTTATTTGTATCTATATGCAAGACTTGTTCCAAAGATCCTAACTGGAGGGAAAATCTATTACTATTTTCTGTTTAGAATACTCCTAGAATACAAAAGGCACATGAGGTCTAAAATATAAAATATAAATAGAATCTAAAATATAAAATAGAAATAGAAGCAATCATAAACAGTTTCTCTGAAACAATAGAAATTCTTATTCTATTCAATACAAGTTATTACTGTGCACCATTCAAAATATATTAAGTAAAATAAACATGGTTGCCATATCCAACATATAACATGTCTAAATTAAAAGAGTTTATTCAATTTTAATCAGTCTAATATTGAAAGTGCCCGAACTGAACTTGATATGTGTTTCATATAAAATCCTTCTTAATTTCCAGTCTGAAAACTCTTATTTATACTCATGAAAATAGACACTCTGAGAACCAACTGGATTATCAGATGAAGCAAACAAAAGTGTGTCTTTCTGTCCCATCTGGCTTATTTTTGCTTTTCCTGTGCAAACCAAATGCAACAGATAATGTGCTACCCACAGATACCTACATTTATATACATCTGGTCTCAGTTGATACCTGGAGTTTAATAATAAGAACAACATCAATAATAGCTGTCTGAAAATGAAGAGCTGAAAGCCAACATCCTGCATTTATAGTTCACATAGAACCCAAAACTAATTAGAAAGTAAAGATTGTGGGAAGCTGGAAATGAGTCTGTTAGTCAGAAGAGTTTAACCTACTGTAAAACCTAAAGGAAGGAAGGGATAAACTATGAGGTTTGGACATGACAGTGGAGATGTATATTCCAGTAGAAAAATAATCCAGAAGATTCTGGAAATGTCCTGATGAAGTGAGAAAGGAAAGTTGGAAGGCATTTCTAGGCTAACAGAGATGAAAGGAGGGAGAAAACAGGAAAAATGGGGACTGCAATCAAGAAATCTACCAAGAGCAATGGCAGTTTTAGGGGTATCTGTGAAGTAATCAAAATACAGAGGAGGAAGTAAAAGATGAAATCAGATAGATTTTCAATGTTAGTGAGAGAGTGAGATGTGATGTTTAAAAAGAAAAAAAAACGAATGATGAGGCTGTTATGTGCATAGAATGTGGGGTGTGAGAAAAAAAGGAGCTGTGGTAAATTAGAATGAAACAAAGTCTGCGACTTTGTGGTTGGAAACTCAGGGCATCTGTCATCTATTCCAATAGCAAATAAGTTTAAAACACTTCCCAATTGTCCATTCTATGAAATGGATATTTTGTTACTAACTGAATCCATCGTAGCACACATTTTGTGAGAATAGCCATTGTCTGTTGCATGTATTGTCGATAATGCCCACGATGTTTCAAGATGTGCATGAATTCAAACAAAGTTGAAAGTCTCACTCTATAACATATATGCTGTCCCATAATATGTAGTAAAGTCCTAGAGAGAAGGAAGATTTGTAATCCGTACTGCACTGTAAACTTTTATGCATGTTGAGGTGCAATAAAGGTCTGAAACCAAAAGGCAAAAAATATGATGGGTAAAGAAATCTCTTACCATTTGTTTTTGTGATTCATAAATTGGGAACATGGGACAAACCTGAAGGAAACCCCTAGCCAGTGCTTTCCCCTTTGGAGCTATTGACATGCTTATTAAAACAGAATTTTAAACACTGAAAAATGTTATGTAAAACAATCTGGACAATATAAGAATGAGTGTGTCATTTTAATATTTTCTTCTACTTTTCTATATTTTTTTAAAGTATTAATAGGATTGTATTTTATACAATACCTTGGAGGGTCTCTGTTGTAAAAAGTGTCTCAGAAAATTATTTGCTGAATTCATTAAATTGATAAATAGAATTGCTTACTATATAAATAAGTTTGGGAAAATATTGCTCTGCAAATTTCACAATATGACATTTATTCATAATAGGACATTTTTCTATACTAAAGTTATAAACAATGTTTCCCATTGTTAAAATAGTGGAGATATTTTGTACTATTTGTATACATTGCACTTTTCTTTAAAAAAAACATGGAAAAGTCTTTTGGACTTAACATATCAAAAGTTAGTACAGTAAATGAGGTTAATATTAAAATATCTAACATGGAACTTAAGCAGCTTTATTGGATTCTTTTTAGCTTAGTATCTTTCAGTAGTTGCCTTTGTATGTGTGTATGTATTTGTATACATACATTTTTAACAAAATCCACAACTAACACATAAATTCCCCTTAGAATTTATACATGCAGTGATGTGTTGTAGCTCAGAGAGTAAACTCCACCTTTCACTTCCCAAGTGTTAGGTAAGGGCAGGGGTTAAGATTTTCTTCCTGTAGTTCCTCTCTTTTCTTCTCTTGTTCTCAGTCCTGAGACTTGTACATGATTTTTATATCCAGTGTGGTTTGGTCATATAATCCTGTTTCAACATTTGTTTTATTTTTGGCAACCAATTATTTTTAAAAAACATGACTTCTTGTTGCCATATGGCTCTTTGCTTTAAGCACGATGCTTGACCTTGTTTTGTCTGTAGCCATATGTGTGAATTTTGATTTGACTTGTTCAACAGTGGTTAAACAAGTCTTGGTTTAGCATTATGTATAAAAATGGTTGTTATCTTTGCACTTGTAGAACAGCAAGAACTTGTCCTTTGTTGCATGGGAACTGCAGGGAAAAAACCCCCAGAAGATATCTGGGACGCTGGTGTTTTTTTTGTTTTTTTTTTAAGGAAATGTCAGTGGATTAGTGGGACAGTCCATCCCTGTTCTGTTTCTATATAGCTCATTTGTTTCCAGTTGAAGAAATTGCAAAGATTGCTATAAAATCAGAATCACAGAATTGCTTCCCCATACCAGAGAAAGAGCAGTTCTCTTGACACTATCTTCAACCTTGACTGTTTACATTTATAAATATCATGATACTATGTGACATCCTGAAGTGGAAATTTAGGATAAGCAGTAATTCCCCCCATCTGTCTGTCTGTAGATATCCGTAGATATTTACATGTCTGTCTGTCTGTCTATCTATCTATCTATCTATCTATCTATCTATCTATCTATCTATCTATCTATCTATCTAAATATCCATCCATCCATCTTGCAATCTGACTGTTTATGGAAATTATGATTATTGAATAGACAGTTCTCAGTAAGCTCTAGCCACTTATTTAAATATTAATAACCACAAGAATATCTTGGTAGTGTGGCACTCCTACTTGTTATATCTATGCAACATTCATGTCATTGAATTGACAATTAATATTCCTGTAACTGAATTGTTAATCAATAAAAGTCTCAAAAGTCCATAATTAGGATTTTTAGGATATAAGATTTTATTGCTAGTGGTGGGCAAAAAAGGAACAAGAGCCCAAATAAGGGCTATTAAGGGAAAATGATATAGATACAGAGTAAACTGCATGTAAAAATAAATAAATTACAGGGTTCGGATCAAATAATATGTTCAAGAAGAACCATGGAAGGGTATAGTAAGCCTGATTTCATTGTTTCATGAAGACCATAGATAAAATCTAAAATCAACTTTGGCTGACACTAATGGTTAGACATAGATTTCGCTGTTCCTGAAAGTTTGTAGATACAAATACATATAATACACGTCCCTCTCACAAACCAATATTCCATCTTGTGTATCTTTTGGCTTATTTATGCAATAAATAGGTGCATACTTTAAAAGTAAAATTTAGAACACCTGAATCCTTTAAATTGTCTTCCAGCTTGTTGTTTTTGTTATGCAAATATCTTGAGCAATTTCAATGAATAAGATTAAGAAAAAAGAGGAAAGATATTCTATGGATAAAATTATTTCTATAAATAAAATGAATTTCAGAATATTCTAGAGTACATAATTGGATGTTTGCAAATCTTATCTGCTGTATAAGAAAATGCAAAAACTGCTCTTCTGATTAGAAAAATCAGAATATTTTTTTAAAAAGTTGTTTTAGTGGAGCACTGTCTTATAATTTTCCTCTCTTTTTTGTGTTTTAGTTACTGGTGAAATTGGTTTCATTCAAATATACAGATAATTCTAGACTTACAGCAGATCATTTAGTGCGCTTTCAAAGTTACAATGGCATTGAAGTGAGTTTGCATGTATAACATGTGTCAATGCACATATAAAGGTCTCATGTATTCACTATTTTAGCACCTGCCATCTTGTTAATGTTATTGGGTTCTCAGGAATAATGTTTAAGCTCTGAATGGCCCCCGAAAAAAGATGAATGATACTAAGAAATTCACTGTAACTTCATAAAAACATGTGTATTCTAGCAAGTTATATTGGATGAATACAAACAGCTGCACACTGGAGAGAAAAACCTTATTTATCTTATTTAAACCCGTTTATTTCTTAAGATTAATTTATAATGGAAAGTGTCTTAGTATCTTATTTACTGCCAATTGTGTTGCATCTATAATACAATGTTTATGCTGCACATTGAATATATGAAATGTGTTAGGTGAAAGTTCTTCAACGTTCTTATAGAACCATACAAATGAGATTAGAAATCCAATAGGTCAATATGTTTTTCTCTTGAAATTGTTCCATACAGTACATTTTTGTCCAGATTTCCCTTTTTCACCATTTCCCTTGTGAGATTCTTTTGCAGGCCATTCTATCATGTTGCAAGGACAACTTTCTTAATCTCCTGAATGATTTTTTTCCTTTTTTAATTTAATAACTTGGTTCTTACCTTTATTATCTTGTATTACTCTTCCCGATGTTTATACTATTAAATATTTAGAGCCATCTTTGATGTTGTTGCATAATCAAGCTGTAAATGTTTAGCTCTTTGAAGTGTTAATCATTTAATCCATTTCTCTAGTCCCCTAATTAGTTTGGTGGTTGTTCTTTGATATTTTGTGTAGTGGGCTACAACAGTGAGCATTTTACTGAAGGATTTGGAATTTTCAGCAGGCCTTTCTGGGTGGTTGATTAGAGATAATTCACTTAGTGCAGTGGAAGAAAGGGAAGTGTGAAAGTTCATTGAAAAGGGAGGCATTTTTAGACACTCGATGAATCTTGTTAGAGTTTTCTCATAATGTACAACTGTTTGGCCTACCTATTTTCTTTTATCTCATAAGATGCTTACTCATTTGAATGTTATACAATGTTATATCAGGTGCCTTTTTTTGTTCACATTCTTCAACATGCAAACAAATAAGATCATTTCCTTTTGCTGAAAGGGAAACAAGAGAAAGTGGAGTTCATGAAGAAACTCAAAAACATGAAGCCTATTTTCTTTTTTTTAATTATATTTATTTATTTATTTATTTTTACAGATTTTTATTGGTTTTAAAACAAACATAAACAAACAAAACATAAAAACATTAAGCCATCTTCCATATATATACATACAGTGTGCCGGTTGGTTTACAGATTGTTTTGTGCTAACATTTCGTAGTCTTCAATTAAAATTACATTATATATCCTCTCATACTTTCAATCAAATATCAAGTACATTAATATCTTTATTAATCAATCATTAACTATACTTTTATTCAGTCATGTTTTATAAAAAATCATATTTTACTTGGTTTATTTTATAAAAATTCATATTATCTTCCCAGATCTATCCAAGAATCATTTTGTAGATATAATTAAAAAAAAAAGAAAAAGAAAATACATCTTTATAGGTTTATTATTTTCTAAAAATCTACATATTTCATGACTGTTTTGTTATCTAACCATTGATAGAATAGATCCCAAATTTTATAAAATTGTTTATCATCTTGTTCTCTAATTTCAAATGTCATTTCAGCACATTCCAATATTTTCTTAATGATCTCCTGTGATGGTGTCTTCTCATTTTTCCAGTTTTTAGCAAATACAATCCTAGCCGCTGTTAATCCATTTACAATCAGATATTTCAAATCTTACTGTATAGTTCAGGCAAAATTCCCAATAAAAAAATCTCTGGTTTCAAATCTATATGCTTTTTCATCATTTTTTTCCAACCACCTGTGGATTTTAGTCCAATATGTTTTAGCATCCACACAAGTCCACCACATATGGTAATATGAACCAGGTATCTGATGACATTTCCAACATTTTTCTGATTTGTTCTTGAACATTCTTGCTATTCTTGTTGGGGGAAAATGCCACCTGTAAAATATCTTATACAAATTTTCTTCATATGCTGTTGACATTGTCATTTTATAATTTTGAGGCCACAATTTTTGCCATTTCTCTAGATCAATCCCATATCCAAAATTCTTCCCCAAGCAATCATTGTTTCTTTAACTTGTTCTTCTTCTAGTTTAATTTCTAATAAATATCCATACAATTTTTTAATCACCTTTTCATCAGTACCTGTCAAAATCTTATCTAGATCAGTCAATTTATCATAAAAACCTTCTGTTTTAAAATCTGTATTATACCTTGATTGCATTTGCGCATATGAAAACCAATTCATCTTTATACCTTGTTCCTCTAATTTTTGCAGATTTAAGTTCACCCTTTTCATTCAATATTTCACCATATCGAACTGTTTGTTCCTTTTTATACATTATAGGATAGGAAAAAGCTTCAATAGTCGATAGCCAGACAAGAATTTTCAAATAACATTGCCTTTTGGTCTTCTCCCAGTTTAACCACAGAGACCCCTGTATTTCATGTCTTCTAAAATACCCCTGTGTTTTAGTTCCTTTGTACCACAGAAAAGCATGCCACCCCAACAACAGATCATGTCCTTTTAATGTCAACAATCTAGTGTTTCTTAATGTTATCCATTCCTTAACCCACATCAAATTTGTAGCTTGGTAATACAACTCCCAATTAGGCAAACCAAATCCTCCTCTTATTCTAGCATCTTGCAAAAGTTTTAACTTTATTCTCGCTTTCTTACCTTGCCATATATATTTCAACACAATTTTATTCAAATGTTCAAAGTAATCTTTTCCAAGCTGAATTGGAATTGTCTGAAACAAATATAAAATTCTGGGTAATATATTCATCTTGATTGTTGATATTCTCCCTATTAATGACACTGGTAAATTTTCCTATTTCTCCAAAGCTAACGCGATCTGCTGCTTAAGTTTGATACAATTATTCTCTTTTGGTGTACTGCATCTTACTGTCAAATGTCTCCCCAAGTATTTGATCTTATTCATGACCTTGATTTTCAATAGGTCTGCCAATTTTTCCTTTTGTCTTGATAACATGTTCTTTGTCAGAATCTTTGTCTTATCTTTATTTATTTTCAAGCCAGCCACTTTTCCATATGTCTCTATCTTTTCTATCAGTTTTGATGCTATGTCTAATGAATCTTCTAAGATGAAAACCAAGTCATCTGTGAATGCTTGAAGTTTAAATTCTTCCTTTTTAATTTTCATCCCCTTTATATCCTTTTCTTCTCTAATATTTCTGTTTAACACTTCCAAGGTTAACACAAACAACAAGGGTGACAGTGGGCACCCTTGCTTTGTTCCTTTGCTTATATCAATAGAGTCTGTCAATTCTCCCTCTATCATTACCTTTGCTGTTTGCTTATGATATATAGCTTCTATTGCTTGAGTAATTTTTTTTAGTAAAGCCCATCTGTTCCAGCAGTAACAACATGAATCGCCAGTTCGGCATTATCGGCATTATCAAATGCCTTCTGTGCATCTAGAAATATCAAAGCCATTCATTTTTCAGGATGAGTCTCATAGTATTCCAAAGTGTCCCAAATTACTCTCATATTGTCTTTAATTTGTCTCTTTGGCAGAAATCCATTTTGATCAGGATGAATAAAACTGTTGAAATATTTTTAAAGTCTTTCTGCCAAGATTGAAGCAAAAATTTTATAATCTGCATTTAGTAAAGAAATAGGTCTATAGTTCTTAATTTGTCATGGATCGGCCTCCTCTTTTGGAATAAGTGTAATATAAACTTCTTACCATGTTTTAGGTATCCTCTTCTTTATCATAACTTCATTCATAACTTCTAACAATGGAAGGTTCAGCGATTCTTGTAATTTTTCATAAAATTCTGCTGGAAGTCCATCTGGGCCTGGCGCCTTTCCATTATTTTGCTTCTTGAGTGCTTCTTGAGTGATAAGTTATCATCCTTATATTGCTTTCTAACATTGTTTCAATCTCTTTAGGTATCTGGGGTAGATTAGCATTCTGTAGATACTGTTTAACTCTTTCCTCATCAATATTATCTTGTGTATATAATTTCTCATAATAGTCTCATATGATTTCCTTCTTCTCTTTGCTACCATAGCAAACTTGGCCTTGTTCATCTATTAATTGCAATATTTTCCTTGATTCTTTCTCCTTTCTCAATTTATATGCTCATCATCTTCCTGGTTTATCTTCAAAATAGTTCTGTTTAGCACCTCTGATTTTTTGTGCTAGCTCTTCTTTTTCTATTAGACCCATTTTATGTTTGGTGATATCCATTTTTAACTTGATATCCTTTTTCTGTGGCATTTTCTGTAACTCTTTTTCAAGTCCTTTATACTCGTCCTCTAATGCCTTAGAGGCTAATCTTTTCATAATATTTCTTTTCCTTGTATAGTCTATTGTCAAGCCTCTGGCATATACCTTCATTTTATCCCATACATTCTGAATTGATGTATCTTCTTTTTTGTTTTCTCCAAAGAAAAAGTCCAGTTCTTTCTTCATCCACTGTGTAAAATCTTTTTCCTTTAGAATAGTATTATTTAACGTTCATCTAGATCTTCTTCTTTGTCCTTTCCATTTAATTGTCATTGGATTGTGATCTGCCCAAGTACTTGTTTCGATGTTTACTTCTTGAATATTGGTTAACAATTCTGTTGACTTCCATATCATATCTATTCTGGACCATGATAAATGTCTTTTTGAATAGAAAGTATATTGTTTAGTTTTAACATTTCTTTCTCTCCGTGTATCTTTTAAGTTTATTTCATCCACCATTTTAAAATAGGATTTAGGGAGGATCTTTCTGCTTTGCTTTGTTGTTTTCTGTGCTGTATAATCCAGTTTATCTCCCATCATAACTATATTAGCATAGTCCAGTTCAATTATTTTCATGTGTAATTTTTTATAAAATTCTTCTTGATTGTCATTCGGGGCATAAATTGCAATCAGAATGTTTTTATATTATTACCATTAGTATTCTTCCATCATCATCAGTATATATCAATTTCATTGGGATAATATCTTTAATATATCGGACCACTCCTCTTTTCGTGCATTGTGTCAAAGAAGTAAATATTTTCCCTAATTTTGGCTGCCTCAGCAATTATTCATGTTGTTTTTTAATGTGTACTTCTTGTAGACAAATTATATCAAATTTTAATTTCTCTAATTTATGAAAAAATGCCTTCTTTTAACAGCTGAATGAAGTCCATTTATGTTGATTGTAATTAATTTTTTTCTTCCATGGTTAAATTTTGTAGTTAGATTTAACAGCTGGTTCACATTGTTCTTTAGCCTCTTCCTTTCCACCTACTGCACCTTCTTCTTTTCCAGTCGTCATTTGGTAGTCCTCTTGGAATTCAGTTAGTGAAATTTCTTTTTCTGCCTCTTTCTCCTCTTTAAAAAATTCTACGAAAAATGATTCAGCTTTCTCAATTGAGTCAATTCTATATCTCTTTTCTTGCCATGTGAACATTAAACCTTCTGGAATCAACCATCTATAATTCACCTCTTTTTTCAGTAACAATTTGGTCAAGAATCGGTATTCTCTTCTCATCTCTCTCAGTCTTCTGGGCACTCTTTTCAAGACCACAATCTCATCTTTGTATTTCAATGTTTTCTCTCTTGCCACTTGCAGTATTTGCGTTTTAATGGGTTTCTTTTTAAATCTGATGTGATCTTCTCTTGATAAACTATTTCTCATCGCATATCTTGTAAAGACTCGATAAACCTCATCTATTCCATCCATCATCTTCTCTCGAGTTGTTTCCAAAGCTTCAGCCAGTATTTCTATCATTATCTTAGCTAGGTTTTGTCCTTTTTCTTCCTCTATGTTTTGAAATCTAAGATATAATTCTGATTTATCCATCTCCCATCTCAGCATACCACTTTTATCTTGTCCAATCACAGTTAATCTGTTCTTAGTGTCTCCAATCTTCTTATCTCTTTGTTTACCTTCTTCAATTTCTTGGAGCCTCTCATCATACTTCATCATCATTTTTTGGATGCTCTCCACTTTTTCATTGTTTTTCCCTGTTCTTTGTTCAATATTCTCTGTTCTTTGTTCAATTTTCTCTATACTCTTTTCAATATTCTCTGATCTTGTTTGAATATTTTGAATTCCTTGCATAATCATCTGCAGGTTCACTTGTTCTTTTTCTTGCTTTAACATTGTCTGTATTGAGCATTGTCCTCCAGATGGTGGAGAGGAGGAAGCAGAAGTTGAAGAACCAGGAGTTGTTAACTTCCTACTCATTTTGAGAAATTCAAGATCTTTCAAATTCTTCTAGATCTTAATCCAGTTGTGAAATAACCAATTACAATTCCAAGTTAAAATAGTGAAAAAAAGAAAAAGAAAAAAGCAATTAGTAATCATAATAAAAAAGAAAAAAGGAAAAAAATTATTCAGGCTCTTGTATACCTTAATCCAATCGATTAATTAGATAACAATAAAAATTCAAAAGTAAAGAAAAAGGGTATAAGCACACCATAAACAGACACAATAAAAGAAATTATAAAGTCCCAAAAAAGGCAAAGAGGTGAGGAAAAAGACTATAAAAGAAGGAAAAGGAAAAGATTCTTCAGGTTCTTCAACACCTTAATCCAATTAAGAGATCTCAAATATAAAAAGACACATAAAAATGGACCAAAAAAAAAAAAAAAACCAATATGAAAAGTAGACAAGTTCCAGAAAGCCAAAAATCCAAATAGCTATTACAAAAAAGAAAGAAAGAAATAAACTGATGAGGGGGGTTAGCACAGCTTAGAAAAAAATGAAGGAAAAAAAAGGCACACTGAACTTTGTTTAAGCCCATGTCACACAGCACCAATGGATGGAAAGAGGATGTAAAATGGAGAGAAACACTTGTCATCCGTTGGTTAACGCAATGCATCCGTTCTGTACTCACTGCGTCCGTTTTTCATACTTTCTATCCGTCCAGCATCCGTCTACTGAGATTTCATCTGCTCAAAAAGTTTTGAGCTGCACAAAACTTTTTGAGTGGATAAAGTATCCAATGCGTCCATTATACATCCGCTACACATACGGGGAACATCCGTTATGCGTCCGTGGTCATTCGTTACGCGTCCGCTATATCTGCTAGGCATCCCTGCACACCTGTGCAACTCACATCCGCTCCAGCGGAAAATGGACACCGGGAGGAAGCGAAACGGACGCGGAACGGACATGCAGCGTTAGTAGCACGGACATAGAAAGGATGAAAGCGGATGCAGCTCGCATAGAAAGCATTAAAACAGAAAAAACGTTCGTATAGGGGACGTATCTCGGATATTTAGGATGTCTGCAGGATGTCTAGAGGATGCAAAAGGACACCTAGCGGAAAACCAACATTTCCTATAAAAAGGGGGAGAAATCACCAGGATCTCACTTTCAGTCCAGCAGCCCTGCTGTGCAGACCTCTGTAGCCTTCATCTGGCTCTTGCTCTTCCACAGCATCCAGTCATCTCCACCATGGATCGTCGCACACTCCTTTTGGTAGCCACCATCGTTCTACAACAGTGCGAAGCCCTCTACAGGCTCTTTCACCTGTTCTATGGGAAGAAAAGGAGGTGGCCAAGAAGTGTCTGGGTCCGAAGATGGATCGCCAGAAGAGCAGAGTATGGACTGTATAACAAGCTGATGGTGGAGCTGAGGAATGAAGACCCTCGTGCATTCCAGAACTTCATGAGGATGCCGCCAGCCATGTTTGACGAAGTTGTGGAGCGGCTGAGACCCAGGTTGACCAAGGCAAACACCAACTTCTGGCCCAGCCTGGACCCTGGGCTGAAGGTGGCACTGACTGCGCCACCTGGCCTCCGGGGCCACATACAGGAACATGCAGTACGCCTGCAACGTGCCACACAACACCATCAGCATTGTGGTCAGAGAAGTGGTGCAGGCAATCATAGAAGAATACTGGAGGAGCTCCTCCAGTGCCCCTCCACTGAAGAAGGATGGAAGAAAGTTGCAGAGCAGTGGTATCAGAAGTGGAACTTCCCCCACACCGTTGGAGCCATAGATGGCAAGCACGTGGCCTGCAAAGCTCCAGCCAACTCAGGGTCCACTTATTTCAACTACAAGGGCTTCTTCAGCATCATCCTCTTCGCCATGGTCGATGCTGACTACAAGTTCATGTACATCGATACTTCAGGCAACGGCTCATCTTCAGATGCCCAGGTATACAATGCCAGTCATCTCAAGGAGGGGCTGGAACGCAACCTCATCATGGGCTTCCCAGATCCAGACCCCCTGCCCAACAACACACAAGATATGCCCTATTTCATCGTGGGGGGTGACGCCTTCTCCCTCAGAACCTACCTCATGAAGCCCTACACTTCCAGATGCCTCACCCTTGAAGAGAGGTTCTTCAACTACAGGCTGTCCAGGGCAAGGCGGGTGGTGGAGAACGCCTTTGGCATCCTGGTCAATAGGTTCCAGGTACTTCTCATCACCATGCAGCATCACCCACAAACCGTGTGAAGGATCGTGGAAGCTTGCCGCATCCTGCACAATCTCATGCGCACCCGCTACCCAGTGTTGCAGAACAGGCTCATGGACCGCCAACAAGGCAATGGGGACATAGAGCCTGGTGAATGGAGGCAAGGGTGAAACCTGATAGATACTGTGGATGTGCAAGGCCCCAACAGAGCTTCACGTGAAGGGAAGAAGCAGCGCAACCTCCTAAAACACTGGTGCAACTCCCCAGCTGGAGCAGTGGAGTGGCAAGACAGGATGGTAGATACTTAATGGATGCTTCCTTCAGCCTGTCTCATCACACTGATGAGATTGTGCCATGTATGTTGAGTGGCCCTACAATGAACAGGGCATTTAATAAAGAGTTGTGTTTATGTTGAAATGTGTTGATGAATGATTAAATTGTTATTGATAATAAAGGGCCATAGGCACCTTTATGTGTGGCACCTGGGAGGGTGGACCATACAGTCCCACGATGTTTGCACTGGAGGTTTATCTATCCCATAGCTATTACCCATCCCACAGGTATCCTAACCCATCCCACAGCTATTACCCATCCCACAGCTATTACCCATTCCAAAGGTATCTCTGCCCATCCCACTGCTATCCTTACCCATCCCACAAGCATGCAAAGGCTTAAACCATTTCTAAAAGTTTCCACCAAGACTTTATTGACTAAAAGAACTGAACCAAGTGTGTGAAGCAAAGATAAACTTTATTAATAACAAACTGTCAAAGCAAAATGACCCAAGTAAAGTGTCCCAAGAAAAGATAAAGTCAACAGGTAGCAACCCAGTCTCTGGCATTTTTCTCAGTCACTCTGAGGCGTGCCCATCGTCTCAGGGGTGAAGGGTCCAGGTGCTGTGGAGGTGGCTGCTGTTGGAGTGCTGGTCTGAGGTGCCATTGTGGTGCCTGGCCCCGAGAGGACAACAGGGGATGGTGTGTGGAGGAAGCTCTCAGAGAGCTGGCTCAGTCCTGTGATGTTGAGAGCCCCTTCCTCCATGACATGGGGTGTCAGTCCAAGACCGATGACAGGGCTTCTTTGTTGTAATGTATGTAAGTAAGTATGTATGTATATTTAAAAAATGAAAAATATTATCAATTGGTATCTCAGATGTTTCATTGCTGTCTTTTAAATAAAACTTAATCCATATTAAAACATATTTTTAAACTTCCCCATCCTTGCTTTTTATATATATTCTATTTATTCACTTAGTACTGTCCAATTTCTACCGATGTATAGTACTATTTGTTTCTTGACATTTACCTGATTTTGCATCTTGATCTTCACCTGACCAGCTATGCATTTTATATGAGATAAAATTTGGGAAAATCACATTGTTCTCATGGTTACATATAAAACAGAAAAAAAAAATGCCAACAAGAAATGCCTCTGTATAGTCTAAAAAAATAAGGAATACAATTTCATTTGAACGGCTTGGCTTAAAAGTATATTTGATCCTGAAAAAACAAAACCTTTCAGTAGTGTGGGTTTGAATGGTGTTTTGCACTGAGTGATAGTTCTTGTTTGGCGCTCCCAGTTCCCAATCTATAATACATTGCCTAAAATGTCTATTCAGAAACTAAATTATACTAATTTCATAATATCTAGAGTTGCAAATTTTAGCTTGTGTTAACAGATTATTTTACAGCCAAAAGTGACAATGTTTGATTTAGCAAAATATTCAGATCAGGAATATGGTGCTGCCATATACTCACCAGTACTATTGTTAGAGTCCATAGAGAATCTTTAGAGTGGATGGTGCTAAATTGTTTATCCTTTATGTGTTTGGGCTGTGAGGCATATAAAGGACAAACCTGTTCTTTAGGTAGTGATGTTGCCTCTAAACTCCTTTAATTCTCCTCTCTCTCATTAGTAAAACAAATTGGTCTCCCCCATGTCAATAATATCATGAGCTCAGCTGCATTTGGGAAATACAAACAGCCCCAGTTTCACCTCGCAAGTGTGTTGATGAGGTGGGCCAATATTTCCTTTTGGATTCATAATAACGTTGTAAAGCAGTTTATTTGTGGTATCGTATTTGTACTATCACATTTATTTAATGGGTTTCTATATCTTTTAGATATAGTTGATCTCAAAGAGGTTCACAATAAAGTGATTAAAATACAGTAATGAAACTTAGATATTAAAAAGAGGGGAGATATGGAAGACAAAACCAAAATAGGATTATTCATTCCTCTGACAAGTCTTGAAAGATGAGGGGTCCTATCGATCATATAACAGTGACCAGACTGCAGGAGGGAGAGCGATTCTGAGTTCAGGCATCACTCCTGATAAGGTTTATTTGTGAGTAACGACTGAACAAGACTCTGGTTCTTGCCATAAACCTCAGAGTTCTTCTTGAATGACCTTTCGGGTCATCCAGGTCTATAAAACAGGGCAGTCATTGTTTGAAGATATAAGTCTTTAAGGCCCTGTCACACTGCCCAACGGATGCAAAACGGACACAACGGACGAGAAAAATGTTCCATCCATTGTTATCCGCTCTCAGAAGGGGCAAAAATTTGCATAACCGGAGCGGATAACACGGACGCGGGGAGGACACAGGGCGGATGGAAAGTGGATGCGGAACGGAAGCCCAGCGGATGGGAGTGGATGGCACATCCGCAAGGCTTCCGGGGGACCTCAGCAAAGTGGATGCGGAATGGATACAGCGGATGCAGAGCGGATGCAGAGCGGATAAAGCGGATGCACAGTGGATGCACAGCGGATGCACAGCGGAAGCCTAGCGGATGCCAAGTGTTAATTGCGCATGCGGGGAGGATGCATTGCATCAGCCCTGCAGATATAACGGAAGCAACTCGGAAGCAGGTCGCCATTCAGAGGAAAGACCTGCTTCCAGACACATCGACTGCCTTGCCTGTCCTGCCTGCATGTATGCCTGCAAGCCTTGCTGCCAGCCTCCCTGCCAGCCTTGCTGTCTGCCTGCCTGCCAGCCTCCCTGCCAGCCTTCCTGTCTGCCTGCCTGCCAGCCTTGCTGCCAGCCAGTCTGCCTGCCAGCCTTGGTGCCTGCCTGCCTGCCAGCCTTCCTGCCAGCCTTGGTGCCTGCCTCCCTGCCAGCCTTGGTGCCTGCCAGCCTGCCAGCCTTCCTGCAAGCCTTGGTGCCTGCCTTCCTGCCAGCCTTGGTGCCTGCCTCCATGCCAGCCTTGGTTCCTGCCAGCCTCCCTGCCAGCCAGCAACCCCACAACCATGCAGAAACACAGCAAGCCTCAGCCATCTGCTGCCAGCCCTTGCAAGAGGGACAGGGCTACCACCCCGCCCCCTGGCCCTCACTCTGGTTCTGCTGGGGCTTCTGCAGCACGGGCTCGCTCTTCTGGGGCTGGGGCTTCTGCTGCTTCTGCTTCTGGAGGAGCTGATGACAAGCACTCCGGCACCAGCCACCTCCACAGCACCTGCACCCTTCACCCCTGAGACTGAGCGACCAGGAGGAGTGCCAGAGACTCATTTTTGTCTTATAGCTTGTTGTTAATAAAGTCTATTTTTGAGTCACACACTTGCTTCATTTCTTTTTTTTAATAAAGTCTTGCTGGAAACTTTTAGAAATGGTTTAAGCCTTTGCATGCTTGTGGGATGGGCTGAGATAGCTGTGGAATGGGCAGGGATACCTTTGGGATGGGTAATAGCTGTGGGATAGACAAACCTCCAGTGCAAGCATAGTGGGTCTGTATGGTCCACCCTCCCAGGTGCCACACCTATGGCCCTTTATTATCAATAACAATGTAATCATTGATCCACACATTTCAACATAAACACAACTCTTCATTAAATGCCCTGTTCATTGTCGGGCCACTCAACATACATGGCACAATCTCATCAGTGTGATGAGACAGGCTCAAGGAAGCATCCATTAAGCATCTATCATCCTGTCTTGCCACTCCACTGCTCCAGCTGGGGAGTTGCACCAGTGTTTCAGGAGGTTGCGCTGCTTCTTCCCTTCGCGTGAGGCTCTGTTGGGGCCTTGCACATCCTGAGTGTCGATCAGGTTTCGCCCTTGCCTCCATTCACCAGGCTCCATGTCCCCATTGCCTTGTTGGAGGTCCATGAGCCTGTTCTGCAACACTGGGTAGCGGGTGCGCATGAGATTGTGCAGGATGCAGCAAGCTTCCATGATCCTCCTCACGGTGTCTGGGCGATGCTGCATGGTGGTGAGAAGTACCTGGAACCTGTTGGCCAGGATGCCAAAGGCGTTCTCCACCACCCGCCTTGCCTTGGACAGCCTGTAGTTGAAGATCGTCTCTTTACGGGTGAGGAGTCTGGAGGTGTAGGGCTTCATGAGGTAGGTTGTGAGGGAGAAGGCGTCATCCCCCACGATGAAGTAGGGCACATCTTGTGTGTCGTTGGGCAGGGGTTCTGGATCTGGGAAGCCCACGATGAGGTTGCGTTCCAGCCTACCCTTGAGGTCACTTGCGTTGTATACCTGGGCATCTGAAGCTGACCCGTTGCCTGAAGCATCAATGTACATGAACTTGTAGTCAGCATCGACCATGGCGAAGAGGATGATGCTGAAGAAGTCCTTGTAGTTGAAATAAGTGGACCCTGAGTTGGCTGGCGCTTTGCAGGCCACGTGCTTGCCATCTATGGCTCCAACGGTGTGGGGAAGTTCCACCTCTGATACCACTGCTCTGCAACTTTCTTCCATCCTTCTTCAGTGGAGGGGCACTGGAGGAGCTCCTCCAGGTATTCTTTGATGATGGCCTGCATCACTTCTCTGACCACAATGCTTATGGTGTTGCGTGGCACCCTCCAGCCGTACTGCATGCTGCTGTAGGTGGTCCCTGAGGCCAGGTGGCGCAGAGTGAGTGCCACTTTGAGCCCAGGGTCCAGGCTGGGCCGGAAGTTGGTGTTTGCCTTGGTCAACCTGGGTGTCAGCCACTGCACAACTTCGTCAAACATGGCTGGAGGCATCCTCATGAAGTTCTGGAATGCACGAGGGTCTTCGTTCCTCAGCTCCACCATCAGCTTGTTGTACAGTCCATACTCTGCTCTTCTCCTGATCCATCTTCGTACCCAGACGCTTCTTGGCCGCCCCTTTTTCTTCCCATAGTAGAGTTCACAGAGCCTGTAGATGGCTTCGCACTGTTGCAGAAGGATGGTGGCTGCCAAAAGGACTGTGTTATGATCCATGGTGGACATGACTGGATGCTGTGGAAGAGGAAGAGGCAGATGAAGGCTGCAGAGGTCTGCAGCAGGGCTGCTGGTCTGAAAGTGAGATCTAGATGTGTTGCTCTCCCTTTTTATAGGCAGTATAGGTGTCCCTTTGCATCCTCTAGGCATCCTCTAGGCATCCTCAATATCCGAGATAGGTCCCCTCTGTGAAGGTTTTTTTCCGTTTTAAATACTTTGTTTCCCTGCTGCATCCGCTAGGCATCCGTTCTGCATCCATTCCGCATCCGTTCCGCTTCCTCCCTGCGTCCGAGCGGATGCGAGTTGCGCGGATGTGGAACGGATGCCTAGTGGATATAGCGGATGTGTAATGGATGCAGAACGGATGCCTAGCGGATGCGTAGCGGATGCAGAACGGACGAATTGGATACATTTTCCACGCAAAAGTTTTGAGCAGCTCAAAACTTTCTGAGCGGATGAAACATCAATAAACGGATGCTGGACGGATAGAGAGGAAGCAAAACGGAGGCAATGAGTAGATCCCGTTAACCAACGGATGGCAAGCTTTTTTGTCCGTTTTACATTCTCCTTGCATCCGTTGGTGCAGTATGACAGGGGCTTTAAGTTTTTAGGGTATTTATTTCACTCACCAGCAATACAATTGTTTCAGCAGAAGCACAACTAACTCATGGGTAAGTGTTCCACTCAATAAGAATCATATAAATTCTTAGTTTTTAAGACTCCCGGACTTCCTTTCCACCACATCATCAATGGATGAATAGAGCTACCTGGAGCAATTATGAAAGAATTTGAAAAAAAAATGTGGCTTTTTTTCTTACTTGTTTCCTTGTCACGTTATCTTAGTTTCACTTAACTTCTGTGCTGCTTCCTCAGCCATAAAGCTAGTTTGCATTGGGTTTGTACCTCCAAAGGTCTTTTCCCAAGGTTTTCTTTCTTGTTGTTTGTAAAGTGCTTTGGGAACGTGCCGAAAGACATGCAAGGAATCATTATGGTTAATAATCCATTATTTAAAATATTTAGGGCCATTGAGAAAAATAATGGCACGTATGTAGTGAAGTGGTTAATGCGATTGCATCTCTTACAGGTTTCACCAGATACATTCGCTGTACAATGGATAATTGTTAGCTCTTGTTGTGCAGATGCTGCTGCAGATGGAGCCCTGTACCTGCATGCATAGCAAATGAATTAGACTGGCAATCCCCTTTATAAAGCATAAATATGTAATTTGTTCAGCTGTTGTAATTAAATATGTATGTGTGAAACAGCCACCATTCAGGTCATTAATGATGCGCTATGCCAAATTAGAGCTTACAGACAGTAATGTACATTGTTGTGCAGTAGGGGAATTGCAAATAACATAGCTAAGCCTTTTCCTAGTAAAATGATGGATTCAGTGGCATTAAAGGGAATATTTATATTTCTGGCATTTTAATTACTTCAGACTATATTGACATTAATGTACAACGAAAAAAAATACAATTGGATGCTGTTAGTTTTATTTGATTCTTGTTTGAACATTTTAAAATGCCCTTTAGGTGCACATGTTGCAGGACTTTATGGAGTATAGCATTTTGTATCCATTCAGTACATATGCTGATTCAGTAATTAAGACACATAAAAACCCCAATCCATACAGTCTTGTGGGTGTGGGCATTGATAAGCCCACAAGGCATGCCTGCACATAGGCTTGCCCAAGCCCAGCAATATTAAGTCCAGCAATATTAAGCAATATTAATTTTAGATATGCATTATTTCTTGCATCATGTTATATCTGACAATGGGGAAATTACTACTGTATAAAAACTATGTGTGTACATTGTACGTGCATATTTCAGACTCTTCATTAATAGACTAGTGGAATTAGTTCACAAATTACAATTGCTAAATAATTTTCCATTTCCTGATAAACCTACAGGATTTGTTAATTATTTCTCATTAATATATTTATGGCAGTTCAAAATTCTTTCTGTGTTGGTCACCTGTAGTGTCTTCCATAGTTAATAGAAAGAGTCCAATGATCCATTGGATTTCAGCAGATTGTCAAAACCAGAGTATGATTCTTATAATCCCTCAGCTTTAAAGAAAGTTTTTTATTCCTTTATCTACTATAGGGATGGAATATTCAGGTACAGTTTTGAGAACTATATTTTGATCATGACATGGAAGAATTAAATCAGACCTTTTGTAAGAATAAGGCAGAAATATTAAGGAACAAAATGAAGAAAAAAATCTATACTATTGCATTATATCTATAAATCTATACTGAGCATTACTATTTTCTATTAATATTTCAAATATAGACCTAATACACAATTAAAAAGCATATTTTCATTTGCCCATGTTGATGTAACTCAATTATTTTCTCACTCTGTATACTTGGTCTGTAAGTAGTTTTGCATATGTTTTGTTTTGATTACTCGTAGTGAGTATATAAGCTCCAATCATGTTGACCTTTCTGACAACAGAGTAACAGAAGGAAGAATCTTCCAGAATTAATTGTATCTTGCTCTCAGTGGAACAGGACATTTTTTTTATTATTATTCTCTGTCATATGTTTCAGTTTGGCTTCCTATTGGCAATATTAGTGGTGGGATACCTAGATTTAAAGTAGACTGACATAAGTGGCATCACATACATGTATGATTTGGGGAAAGATTGGACCAGCCAAGTAGTGACATTAAGAACTATTTCATAAAAGCCAAGTAGAAAATTAGATTAAATACCAGAACATTTTCTGTAATACTTTGACTTTGCAGCTATGCAAACTAAGAGTTAAGAAGTTGACTTGGTAGTTTCTTCCCTAGGAAGTGCCACAGAGCCTCACCCATTGTATTGTCATTTTTTTACAACTATATGACCCCCTTCAGAGGGGTCATCAATCAATTCAAGATGTGCTGTCAGTACCCAGTTTTCAGTTCCATCTAAGGCCAAGCAGTGAATAAACTTTTGTAGATGGAGGTCCTATTTGTGGAAAACCTGTCTGTATTTTGGTCGATCCTTGATTCTGGAATATATGGCACCACTCCTGAAGGATTGGATCCACAACTTTGAATTTCTCTTCAACTCATACAGTAGCTACTGCTAGATTTGCAGATGAAATCTGTAATTGAACAACCATTACAGATTATTCTATCAATTGTAATTCAACTTGAAGTAGGAGGTCAGTGCATGTTCCATTAGGCTACTCATGAAGAGTGCTAGTAACCTGCAATTCAAACAAAATGGGTCAACCAATCTGCTGCACCCCAGAGCATTACTGTTATAGTTATGAGTATTGCCGTGACTTCCAGTAGGTTTCAAAAAATGCTGATTTTAAACTATAAAGTCTTTAACCTATAACTTCTTTCATGGTTTTCAGGTTTTTTTTTTCAGGATAGTATTCTTCAAATAAAAGCCCCCTTTTCTGAAGACTTAAAACAGGACTGGACAGTTAAGTTTCTTCTCCATTGAAAATATTAATGGGAGGTCTGGTAACACTGTTCTTCATTTACAGCCCTTTCTCTTTGGGACAGACTTTCCCTAGACATTGGACAAGCATCCAGCTTGACACTGTTTAAGAAGGCTTTAAAATTGGTAGAGTTCCAGGAAATATTTAAGATGTAATTGCTACCATTGGATTGTGTGTCAGGGTGCATTTTGTTTAATTTGTTATTTTTAATTAAATTTAAATTAAACTGTAAACTGTTGGGAATTTTATTGGAAATACTGTGAATATATAAAGACTGTAAAGAAATAGATAAATTATAATATAAAGCTAACAACTTGATTTCATTAACCTGATAGTGAAAGTTCTGTATTAGTCTAGTTTAATACAAGTTAATTCATGTGGACATATTAAAGTATTAATGTGGAATTTATGTAAATGTTATTTAAATCATTTAATTGTGAATTAAAGAGTTATATTTATTTAAAAATGTTCATTCTTTCTATTGTTATAAGACAAAGCAATTACATTTTAAAAGTAGATTAAATTGATTTAATATATTTCAAACATAAACAGATTTGGGCTTTGTCTCTCCCCCCCCCCCCCCCCCTTGGTACATCACAATGAATGTTGAAATATAGAAATATTTTTTCCAGGTTGGATGTGAATTTTCTAATAGGAAAGTTTCTGCATTTAAATTCAACTTTACTGAGATCTGCTGTTTTTATAATGATTTATTTTCTTTTCTCAATTATCTTGAAAATATAAAAATAAACCTTTTTTGAGATGATTGTCGTGCTAATGGGAAATGTAAATTTTGTAAATGAAGAGTGTTCTGTGAGATAATTGAAATCTTTTGGGTTTGCCTTTATTCATCTTGGAACTACCTTTTTCCCTCTGAAGTAACATACTTTTCAATTTCATGCAATGATGTTGTTTTTAAAACAAAGTATATATCACGAGCTTCAGAGTAGCCTTAATTTTACGGAAATTTAAATGAAAGTGGGCACCTCTCTACTGATAAACCAGCTCTGAACCAATCATTTCTATAATTTTCATTATATTTATTATAATTTTCCAAATACCTATTTACTAAATAAGAATTATATATCCTTATTTTTTTCTCTGACAGGACTAATTTTTCTATTTCCTATTACTTTTGTTGCAACCACCTTTTCTTTCACTTTTGTTACTGTTGCCTCTCATGCTACTTCTAGTTATTGCCTCTAATGCATTGGGAGGGTTTTTTAAAATTTACCTACAACATTTGATTATTGATTTAGCAGCCTTCCAGTTCCAAGGGCTCCAAAGCAGTTTATAACTGAAATGAAAACTATTTAATTCAACATCTGAAAATATATTTAGAAACCAAAAGTCAAAAATGGCAATAGCAACAATAGGGGGGAACAATTCATATAAAATAATGACCAGTGAGAGAGATAGCAGCAAACAATCTAACTTCTAAATTAAGATAAAATGTTGATTATCTAAATAAGAGGACAATTGTTTATTGAATCTTCAGCCAAAGAAACATAGAAACATGTGGGTAACATTAAAACACAGTGTAAAAAAACAGACTCCCTTTACATTCTCTGGAATATTTAGCACTTGACAATAGTGTATATCCTTTACAACCCCACAAATATACAACTATATGCAAAAGGTATTTCAATTAACCATGTGTTTGGGACTGCAAAAGTGATGGAAACATCACTGTTTCCATCAATGGAAACACTTGAGGGAGAGTTAAAGGGAGCTGGTGTCTCAACAGAGCAGATAGTTTCCTTGACATGATGTTAATCTTCAACCTTCAAGGCAGGGTGTCCCCAAACTTGGCAACTTTAAGACTTGTGGACTTCCCAGAATTCCTCAGGCAGCTGTGCTAGCTGGAGAATACTGGGAGTTGAAGTCCACAATGAAGTCCACAAAGTTGCGAAATTTGGGGACCTCTGCTTCAAGGTAATCAATATAAGAAGCACAGCAGGAGTAGTAACATTATCTTTATTGTAAAGTTATGTTAACAGAGGCTACTTTAACTTGCAAGTCTGAAAGCATTTAAATAAATATATATTTATATTTATATATATCTATCTACTAGATAGATACTACACAGGCATCACATCAAGACTGCCTTCAAAACAGACAAAAAAATAGCAGCCATCCTGAGGAACCCCAAAGACAAAATTGACCTGGAAAACCAAGGCATATACGAAATTCCCTGTACATCATGCCCGGCCACATACATTGGACAGACCAATAGAAGAATAAGTACCCGCCTAGATGAACACAAAAATGCAGTAAAAAAGCTGGAACACACCTCCTCACTAGTCCAACACATGAAAACCAGGTCACAACATCAACTTCAATGGCACTAAAACCCTAGCCACTATA
>BLBF01000020.1:34612666-34651023 GCA_015471245.1 Laticauda colubrina | reverse complement strand
AGACAGAAGAAACCAGAAACACCAATCAATCAAACTCCAAGTCCAATGAACACATATCCAGGCTCCCAGCCAATCAGAATGGACCAGCCTCAAATTTGAAACCAGGAACTAACTCTATACAGAAGCCTGAGGATGGCAGATGAGATTCTGCTGAAACGTTGCTACAACTTTAACAGAACTACAATGACGTGGGATAATACCCGAAGGAAGCTAAACAGCACACATGTAAGTACCTGCGAAAACCTAAAAAAACATACATACATACATACATACATACATACATACATACATGTATGTGGAACAATGAGTTCATTATGACTTGTGGACTTCAACGTCCAAAATTCCGGAGCCAGCAAGCTGGGTCAGGAATTCTGGGAATTGAAGTCCACAAATCATAAAGAGCCATCGTTCCACATCCCTGATCTAGATGTACTATCCACTGACTGCAACTAGATATGGATATGAAATTAGCTAAGGTTTGTATTGAATTGGAGACTCTTCAGAAAGTTAACAAAAATATTCCTTCAAATTAAGACATGTAGCCGCAAGGGTTGTTCTTAGTCAACTAGTATATAATTCAACATTGTGTCATGAGGGTACTGTCATTTCTCCCTCAATTTAAGAAGTAAACACTCTACCATCACCCCAGTGCCAAAGAGGTCCTCCATCAAGGAACTGAATGACTACAGACCAGTTGATCTAACATCTGTAGTTATGAAAATCTTT
The DNA here is from genome assembly GCA_015471245.1 of Laticauda colubrina. NCBI lineage: Eukaryota > Metazoa > Chordata > Lepidosauria > Squamata > Elapidae > Laticauda > Laticauda colubrina. Next base: position 34,650,297 of record BLBF01000020.1, on the reverse strand, counting down.
GAAAGGCTTGTGCTGTCCCACCTGAAAACCATCATGGATCTGCTGTTAGATCCCATGCAATTTGCACACCAAGCAAATAGATCGTCAGATGATGCAGTTAACATGGCTCTGCATTACATCCTACATCCTACATCACCTTGAATCTCCAAATATCTACGCAAGGGTCCTCTTTGTAGACTTCAGTTCAGCATTCAATACCATCATTTCAGACACTCTTCTAAGTAAATTAAACCAACTAGCGGTACCTGAACACACTTGTAAGTGGATCATAAGCTTCCTAACAGACAGGAAGCAGCAGGTGAAGCTAGGAAGAATCACATCTGATACCTGTACAATCAACACAGGGCCCCCCCAAGGCTGTGTGCTATCTCTACTTCTCTTCTCCTTATATACCAGTGACTGCATCTCAAACAATCCATCTGTTAAAATACTGAAGTTTGCTGATGACACAATAGCGATTGGTCTCATTCAAAACAACGAATCTGCATACAGACAGGAGGTTATACAACTTGCCTCGTGATGTAACCAGAACAATCTGGAACTGAACACACTCAAAACCATAGAAATGGTGGTAGACTTTAGAAGAAACCCTTCCATACTACCACCTCTTACAATACTAGACAATACCATATCAATAGTAGAGACCTTCAAATTTCTAGATTCTACTGTACCATATGACCTAAAATGGACACCTAACATCAAAAACATCATCAAAAAAGCACAACAAAGAATGTTCTTTCTGTGCCAACTCAGAAAATTCAACTGCCCAAGGAGCTGCTGATCCAGTTCTGCAGAAGAATCATTGAGTCTGTCATTTGCACCTCTATAACTGTCTGGTTTAGTTCTGCAACCCAACAGAACAGACACAGACTTCAGAGAGTAATTAGGACTGCAAAAAAAAAACAATTACTACCCACTTGCCTTCAATCGAGGACCTGTATACTGCACGAGTCAAAAAGAGGGCTGTGAAAATATTTACAGGTCCCTCATATCCCGGACATAAATTGTTTCTATTCCTTCCCTCAAAACAACGCTGTAGAGCACTGCACACAAGAACAACTAGATACAAGAACAGGTTTTTTCCTGAAAGCCATCACTCTGCTAAACACATAATTTCCTCAACACAGTTCAAGTGTTGCACTGTTCACTCATCACTGTCTAAACTACTATTACTGTTAATCTTCTTTCACTCCTTATCACCCATCCCCTCCCATTGTGATTGTAGGACTGTAACTTTATTGCTTGTATCCTTACGATTTATATTGAGTGTTTCCTGGTATGATTTGATTGCTGATTGTACCCTATGACTTTCATTAAGTGTTGTTGTACATTATGATTCTTGATTCTTAATGAATGTATCTTTCTTTTATGTATATTGAGAGCATTTACACCAAGACAAATTCCTTGTGTGTCCAATCACACTTGGCCAATAAAGTATTCTTCTATGGAATGAGAATTGTCTATTTGTTAAAGAGGGGACTTGTACTTAAAAATGGAAAGGTCAGACAATTCTTTTTGTGAAAATGTACTGGGCCTTGTAATTCTTAATTCTCTTCCTTTAAGTTGATGATGTTCGTTTGCAGAGGAATTATTTCTAACTCTGTACCTGCTTCTATAAACCGAGAATCAAGCTCCAAATCTATATTGATATATATACAGCTGTTTTCATGTGACTCATCCTATCTTCCTGAACTGACAAGATGTGTAAATGAATTGGTCCTAGCTATAAACATATTAAGCATGGAAAAGCTGTGTTAGATAAATCAGCTATTAATAAAAGGGGTGGGGACATACAGGTGGCATCTGGCCAGATCCTTTATGATAAGTCTTTGCAGGCATGGGCCAATCCGGGTTGATAGTTTGTTGGCATTGGTTTCTTTAGCCAGTGCTGCAGTAAACACTTTTCCTTGGAAGTTGGTTTTCTGTTGTGTCTGGCAACCACACTGGGCTGCTTGAACTTTAGCCAGAGGCAAATATTTATTCATCAGAGCATGCAGTGTTCAACTGGTCAGGCCTGCAAGTAAGGGGGAGAGCAGTTGGGCTCTTTGGCCGTAAATGATGTGTGTCCTTTTTTTATATAATGGCATGCATGACATGGTGAAATGGAACCCCATTTGAGTCTGTTTCAGTATCAGCTGTGTATCTTGTAACATAAACTTTGCAAATTTGTTTAAACATCAGGCTTAGATATATTTTTAAAAGAGGAGCATCCTGATCTGAGCTCTGTTCCTTTAATTCCTGTTGGAAAGTTTACAGTTAATATTTTCCCTGGAACGCTGTCAAGCTTTTGACAGAGCCTGAGTGTATGCTGAACTGTGAAACTGAGAAGCAAAGCAAGTTGTGAGAAATCTGTTTCTACTCAAATCTGCAAGGTTTATAAAAACTTCAGAGAGGCAGAAAGAGGGGGAGAAAAAAAATTTGAGACTGGCTCTCATTTTGCTTCTCATGGAGCGCAGCAAGTCCGCCATTTTAAGAATTCAGCAAAGGGCGAAGCTTTCAGACTCCTTACATGGCGGCTGTATTTACTTCAGTACCGGCCAATCACACAGTCTGTGCCAAATCATGTGACATGCCACGAATGCACTTACAGTCATTTCCTTGTTTCTAAAACTTTGTTACCTCGATAGATTACTTTACCTTGTTTTTGATGCCAAATGTTCTTTGCCGAACGTGTCTTGCAAGCTGGCATTTGTCCATAAAGTTATTTTAGTAGGTTAAAAAAAATCTTCACTTGAGCTGTGTGCATTCTTTATGGAAAATGGATTTCCCCTCCTGGCCTCAATCCAAAAGCACAGAATACTCGCTGGGCGAGAAGAGAGCTTCTCTGCAGAGGAACTGGTGGACTGACACACTCTAAATTTTTGGCACTTGACCAGACGAGTGAGATAGATGCCAGAATTCAGCAAAATAACACATTATTGTGTAATAGGAACAGGACTCAAAATGAGCAAAGGCTTATAAGAACTGAACACCAGTACTGCTTTCTTTTCTTTTCTTTTTTTAATATAACTGAAGCTCAAAATGGCACTTTAAAAATGTTATTTCAGAAGAAGGAAGGAAATAGAACTGTAAAGTATTGAATGAATACAATCATACAGTTTCAACATAAAACAGAAGGGCTGGAGAGAGGGAGGGAGGGAGAGAGGGAGGGAGGGAGGGAGGGAGAAAGAATGGATTAAAATTACTTCAGTGAGTTTTTTTTTTTTTTCCTCCCAAACTTGCACTGTATTATTCAGGTTAACCCAATGCTTTCTGATCCAGAGTTCTAATTTATGTGGAAAACATTTTAAACAACATGCTTATTTATTTAAGAGACTACAAACTCAAAATCTTAATTTTAGTGTTAAAAATAAGTTTTAACTTCTTAAGTAGTCAGTGAAAAAAGACAAAAATGGAATACTAAAGCACGCATGTTTTTATATTATTGACATAACAGCTAACTGGCCTTAAGTTAGATCTGCTAGAGAGTGGAATAGTCAACATTAAGTTTAATGGATTAGCAGAAGAAGCATTACTATATCTCACTAAGGTCAATATGTGCTACAGTACTGTGGTACTGACATAACTGACTTTAGTACTACTGGTTAGGAATGAATGGCTATTTTTCTCAGAAATCATCACCACCTCCAGGAAAGCATAATTTTATTGAATCAATGGGTAAACCCAGACATGTTTGCCCATAACCATCATAATTAGAATGTAGGATAGGTCTAATGTGCAATCACACAATTCAGATAGCAGTGTAATGAACCTAACTAGTAGACATAAATCTCATACATCAGGGGACAAGGTTGCAATAATCTCCTACAGAACATGGAATTTATAAATGGGAACTTTTATTTGATGAAGCTGAGAACAACTGGTGAAGTATTTCACTGAAACTGTGAAGGTCTAGGGAGGACATAATTTTAATACTTGATTTCTCAGAACTCTTAGAAATACTCTACCTCAGGACTCCCGATAAAAGGACAGAACTGGAATTTCAACTTCAATCCTACAACTGGGGCTGCATTGATAAAGTTTCCCACAGAGGTAAGTCAGTGATTGGGGGAATGTCAAGGAGGAAAAACTGCCTTAGGATAATGATGAGAAGACACAATACTAATTAAACCTACTAAAATAACAAGTTTTACAAACGGGATGTAGGTCAAATGTCTTGTACAGAATGAAGGGTCCTAATGGTCCCCCCAACTTCAAATGCAAGTAAACTTTTACTGAGGGCACTGGGATTTATAGGGACATGTATGGGTGAGCATCAACACAGTCTAGACTTTTACAACTGCTAGCTACTTATAAAATTATTTTCTTTGCAGAAATATGAAACACTGAGCAGAAAAAAAAGTCATTGCCATCAGAAATCCATTGCAGCTCTCAATGTACAGTATATCGGTAAGTACCACCTTACTACCTCATCTGTTACCTATAGAAAAGCCATCAAACAGAAATTAAAAGGACAAGACCAAAGAAGAAATCACATCAAATAACAAGAACTTATTTGACCCTCTCATCCACCTGTTTCCAATCACATCTAAACACAAGATTTACTGCATCCAAAGGTCATTGCTACTTCATATGTATCCTTTCTCTGCAGGTTACCTGGCAAGCATCAAATTAAGAGGCAAAGATGTTCACTACTGTAGTGTAAAGCACAAATAAGGAAGCTTTGTGGACAAACCTGAAGCAGAAAACAAGCAGTGGAATAAATTCTCCTTTGAGGCTGCTTCACACATTCTCCTTTCAGAAGGCCTATGCTTGAATAACATACCATTATACAGGATGGGCAACTTACTGAACATGGAACAATAAGTGCTGCAGCTGTTGTCTTTCTGTCTATCATACAGGTGGGATAGAGCTGCAGTTCCTTGTATAAGGCTGTCACAATTTTCCAGCTTAACCAATATTGTTCAATAAAAACTATATTTTACCTCTATGGACATGAGAGTTAGCTGTTTTTTTTTCCTTTCAGTTATTCACTTGGTGAGTGGAATAGGGCACATAGATTTGAACAGATGCTGGGCTCCTCTAACATATTTTAGTAGGAGTAATCACAGAAACATCCAAATGAGAAGAAAGATATTGTGGGCCTTACGATTTTAGTAGATCAATTCTATGTTTCACTTCACGACTTGATACAATAAACCAAGTGTGTATATATGAGGAAAAGGTACGATGAGGAAGACTGATCTCACTTAACAGGCAGTCATATTTTGTGTTAGGAAAACAACAGCATAAAAAATGTGGCAATGAAACACTGGGGGCTGAGCAAGAATTCTTTTTCTCTTCAGTATTGTCATAACTACTGAAAAGTGTAATTTACAGTAATTGGAGATGGTCTTAGCCTTTTGTGACACCTCTAAGGACAGCTAATAGGTTTAAAAGTACAGTAGAAGTGTGAGATATCTTTAGGGAATTGACAGGTGTATGAGCCATATATATTTTGCTCTAATTTAGTCTACATTTGCATGCAAAAATTCAGACATTCCTGATCAATTTCTATGTATCTGAATGCTGAAATGAATAGGAGCCTAGCATAATCTATATAATGTAAAATTAAACAAAAAAATTCTTCAGATTGGAATACGTACTTATTATCTATGTGCAATTCCTTGCAAATTAGAGGTAAAATGTCTTTCACAGTCCTTAGATTTGAATGTTATTGAGAGGCTATATTAAGATCTCAGTCATACAGTATTATCAAAGGCCACTTACAGATGTTAAGAAAAGTTCTGCAAGGAAGAGTAGGGAAAAATTAAAAAAAACATAAATGAAAAGATCTTTAGCTGTGACAGGAAATATTTAGAAGTTATTATTTCCTCCAAAGAGGGTGTTACGTAGTATTGATTGAACAGGTGTTCATACTTTTAGACCAGGCATAGTCAATGTTTCCTTATTTCAGGGGTGTCAAACTCATGGCCTGCAGGCCAGATGCATCATGTGCTAGCCACGTCCCCGCCTAGTTTAGCAAAATGTCCTGTTACATCATGTGATGTCGCTGTGATGATGTGAGTTTGACACCCCACCTTATTTTTCTAAATGATGTCACATAAATGTTATATAATTAGATTTGTAGAAAGATTATGTATTTAACTGCACCATGTAATAATTATCTCAGCTTCTGTTCGTGAAGCATATGGTATGGCCAAAAGTGCCTAAATATTTGCATTTACACTTACACCTCACCATGTGTGATATTCACAACAATGTACTCTATATGGGTCTATACTTGAAAAGAACTTGAAAGCTGCAACTGGTCCATAGTGCGGTGATGTGGGCTAAGCCCATGCAACACCACTGCTCTGTGAGCTGTACTGGTTCCCAGTAGGCTATCAGGTGCAATTCGAGGTGATGGTTTTCATCTACAAAGCTCTCCATGGCCCAGTGTGTAATAGTATGTGGGAGTGAACTTGGGAGATGGGAAGAGCCACAACCAGGCCAATAGCCATATAAAAGATAGCTTTACTATTTAGCAGGTATGTGGGCATGACAAAGTCTCAAGAGGGAACATCCCTAGTTTCATTGACTGTAAGAATGACAGCAGAGAAATGTATTCTCAGATTTGCAAGATTCTGTTAATATAGACTTATCAAAAAATAGAATTAATTCAACTAGATGTGCTTCTTGTCCAGACTACTTCACCTGTCTATAGGGCCAGGCTATTTGCAAGATTGCCTTTCTCCCATTGTTTCTGCTGGTCCTACAGAGATTAGAGAAGACATGTTCCTTGTCCTTTCTATTAAACAATGCCATCTTGTTAAACTCTGAAATTGTAACTTATAAGTGACAGTGCCTGACTTATGGAACACTCTTCCCCTGGAATTTTAAATGGCCTTGACCTAGTTATTTTTTGCAAGACATTGGAGATCTGGTGTTTCCTCAGATATTTATCTCACTTTGTTCTGACGTCTTAAGGGAAGATAGACATCATATACCATACTTTAGAGATTAAACGTTTGCATATAACTGTAAGGTAGCACAGTGAGTGTTTGATTTATTGTAGTTTATCAGATAACTAAAAATACAGGGGATATTTGGAAGATTCATTAAAGTGCATTCATTTGGAAGATTCATACAAGTACAGGGGATATTTGGAGTGTCTCATTTGGAACATTCGTGAGGAGTAAAAGCTTTATGCAATGATTTTTTATGTCTTAGTTTAGATTTAGATGGCAGTTGTTCACAAAAGTTGCTTTTCTATCTGTTTTACTTCTCTATTCTAATACTAGTTTAACATTAGTGATCGAGGGATTAGGGTTGAAAATGCTTGAATTCCAAAAAAATGTTCAATTTATGGTTGAAAATGTCTGAAAATTATCCAGACTTAGGGTTGAAAATATTTTCTTTTTCTCAGTTGTATCCTCCCAGTAGTTGTTGAAGCTAAAATACCAACTTCCAATAGACAAGGGGAAAGAAATTGCCTCTTCATGTTGATGAATACACTGGGTTTGAATATCTATTATCTTTTTTTTAGATAATGTATGTATGGCAGAAATCCTGTCGCTATACTTTGTTGTTGCATTGTTCTGAGTTTATAGATTGCATGGCTGATAATAATAATAAGACCAGAAGAATTGCCCTGCTAGATCAGCTGAAGGCGCACAATAGTCCAGCAATTAGTGGAAAACCAGATGTTTTTGGATTCCGATGCAATAGAAGTATGCCGCTCTTCCACTATTGCTTTTCTTCAAAAAGTATTTGAAGGATCCTAAGTCAAGTTTCCAAGACAGGTTTCTGTACTGCTCTTGACAGGAGCAGTATAGGTAGGTAGCTGAAGATTTATCACCTCGAGTGATATTTAGATTCACACAACCTAACAACTTCATAGATAGACTTTCTCTGGGTCAATTTTCCCTAGCCTTAGTCCTTTAGATCTTTTCATGGTGCATTAGTTGCCAGAATAATTGATTCTATCCACTTTATTTATCTATATCCTGCCTTTATTATTTTTACAAATAACTTCACACAGTGAATGTATTCTACATACCTTCCTTCTATTGAACTGAATGTAATACTTTAGTTGTCCAAGTGTGATTACACACACAAGCAATTTGTTTTCCAGTACAGAAGCACTCAATGTACGTGCAAAGCAACAGAGAAGGCAGTAATAATAACACCATAAAGGAGCTAAGTAAAGACATTAAAAAGGATAAACAAAAATACCATTTATTCTTATTATGCTTTATTATTACGGTATTTTCCTCACAACAGCAACAACCCTGTAAGTTGCATTGGGCTGAGAGAGAGTAAATTGCCTAAGGTCACCCAGTTTAGTTTCATGGTCAAGGTGGAACTTGAACTCATAGTATCCTGCTTTCTAGCCAGTTGCCTTAACCAGTAAGACCAGTGGCTCTCTTTTGCTGCTGGTTGTCCTCTTCTTCATTTTTCTTCTGTCTTTTCCAACATTAGAGCTTTCCTAGAAAGCCAGATCTTTGCATAAAGTGTCCAAAGTAGGATAATTTTAGCCTGGTCAGTTGTGCTTTGTGTGAGAACTATGGGTTGATTTTCGGGGGGGAGGGGATAATCTATTAGTTTGTTTTCTGTCTGTGGCCTCATCAGGCGAGTTCTCCAATGCCAAAATTCAAAAACATCAATACTCTATCTATACTTACATTCCAAGTTTCACTTCCATGGATGTCATAGGGAATATTATAGCTTTCACATTTCTGATCTTTTTAATTTATTTTATTGTCATTGCACCTCGTACAATGAAATCAAACACCATCTTCAGTGCACATCATGACCATGAAAATAAACACAAACATATCCTTCACATTCCATACATTGAACCAAAAAACCCCAACACTGCACCAATATTGCACTGTACAGCAGAATTCAAAAGAGCTACTGCCCTGGGATAGAAGCTGTATTTCAGCCTATCTGTGCTTGTTTTTATTATTCTGTACCGTCTGCCAAATGGTAATAGTTCAAAAAAAGTGTTCCCAGGATGAGATGGATCTTTGAGAATGTTTTGAACTTTCTTAAGGCAGCGGGAGCTATAAAGCTCTTCCAAAGAGGGGAGAGGGCAACCAGTGATCTTCTAGGCAATGACATTAACCCTCTGGAGTGCTTTCCTATATGCCACTATGCAACTGGCAAACCATACAGAGGTGTAATATGTTAAAATGCTTTTTATGTATAGCCACATCACAACAGTATGAATATCTTTTGGAAGGCCTTCATGGCTGTTCTACCAAGGTCTAGTCTGCAGAGTATTTGTTGACTGCTTTTTCGTTTAGTCTTGGGGGTTGATCATAAAAGGCACAAGCACTCCATCCTTTGATATCTTCATTGCCAATTCTAAGGCTGGTTTGTTCTGTTACCATTAGTTTATCTTTTTTTACATCTAATTTTATTCCCATTTTTTCACTTTGCTTTATTATTATTATTATTATTATTATTATTATTATTATTATTATTATTGTTGTTGTTGTTGTTGTTGTTGTTGTTGTTTTTAAGAGCTGTAACCATCAGAGGAGAACGCTGTAATTCCCCTTAGTCAAGTTTTTGGTGACCAATTGTTCATGATTATTTTCCCATGTTCTTCTTTTGTTCTCGTGTTTTGGTCTGTGACCACAAATAAAGTATTATTATTATTATTATCTTTTATTATTATTATCTTTTATTATTATTTATTATTATTATTATCTTTTATTATTAGAGTTTGCAGACTCTTTATGGATTGCTGGCTGGCTTAAAAGAATACAAACAAACAAAAACGCACTCAAATGCCATAAGAAAAGCAACCTTTCGGAGGCAACGAGAGTTGCAGAACTCTCCACCATTTTGACCCATATGGCTGGCAAAAGAGGCAAGTTCCAAGAGCTCTTTTGAACCAGCCAAGGTGGGGCCAGACATATCTCAGAGTGAGTTAAGGGAGTTTTCAGCTTTATGTATTCATAAACCCTATTGAATTGTTTAGGAACACTGGTTAGTAATTCTTACTTACTAAAGAGTCACCTGATTGAGACTAAGGGAACCTGTAAAAATATAAGACTGTATATATAGTACTGGCTGTTAGGGAGTGGGCTTGATTATCCATCAGTATCATTACCCTATAAAGTCTCACAGTTGTGATAGAACGATAAGAGTAGATCTTTATAGTCCTTTGGTGTGTGTGCATTCACGTATGTACCAGCCTTGGTAATTTTTGTTTTATTTTAAGGATTGAAAATGAACCCAGGTGCAGTTAAAAATAGCTGATACCAAACAAACAGTAATTCACACTTAACATACAGGAAGGATAAAGCAATGTCATGTACATAAGCAAAAGACAACTGACATTAACGCAGCAGGCAAGGTGATTACTTAGCAATCTAGTAACTATATGTGATCATTATTGCTGGTTGGTGGGTTGTTTAAATGAGTACCTGAAGGTTAAGTAATAGCTGTAGGAGGGAGAGAAAGGAATAGGGGGAGAAAAAGAAGAAAAGGAAAGGAGGTGATAAGAAGGTAGGCAGATGTGCATGAGAAGCTATGTGGATATCTTAGAAAAGAGATTATTTTGTCTGTGTTTTAGTAAGTGATACTTATGGTCTTTGATTGTATTTGTTAGAGACTCCTGGGGAATAATAATAGATTTTGAGAGGATTCTTTTATTTCTTTAAATCTCCTACTGTCAGTTAAATGTTTTCATAAAATATCAGCTATTCTGACCTGTTTTAGCTTTTTTTTTAGCCTATTTTGGGTCAATATGAATAAGACATTCACTGTGTAATTAACAAGGAGACAAGGTTTTGATTTCTCCCTATGTTATGGTTCAGAGTCTTGTGTTATAAACAACATGAGAAGGGCTATTCAAATTAGTGTTAAAAAGAAGTCAGCTGCTGTTTTCTAGAGTATCCAAAAGTTCTATTCAAATAGCTTTACCCAAAATATATTTTGACTTTTAATCTGTGATTATGATCTAAAGTATAAAAACAGAGCTTTTGATGTGAGATTTTGATTACCTGAATGTACATTCAGTGTGAGAGGAGCCTCTGTAATTCTGATATAATTGCTTACATTTTTATTTTCTAAGGACTGCTATATGAAAATATGTAGCAAAAAATCTTTGTAGATTTGTAATAATGTCCATTTTATTTGTTTTTCAAAGAAAATGATCATGAAATATTTATATGTATGAAGAAATTATTCTTTCATAATGTGTTATCTTAATGGAATAAATATGTATTTATCATTTTTGATTTTTGCATCAATATGATTGAAAAGCATATTTATTATTATTTAGTTGTCTTGGCAATAATGGTCACTATCTCATTGAATATGTAATTGAGATGTATTCACAGATTTTTATAGATGCACGCAGAAGTGGAAATTTATTTAGGGAATATGAGAACCAAATATGTATTGCTATCAATCCAATTTAACAGATTTGCAATTATTGATTTTTATTTCTTAACTTGTAGCAGTGGCTTCTCAAGTTTGAATAAGTAATGCTAAACTCAAATTTGTTCCATGGCTTTCCAAAATTTAACTTGAAACAAAATACAACATTATTTAAATCAGTTTATTTTACATGTCCAATGCAAGGAAACTGCAAAATCTATTTTACTTTTTAAGTAATTCAGTGCAAGATGAAAAGTTGAATATGATAGTATACACAATCTGTTAATTATAAACTTGGTGTTAAAGTTTACTATTTTGGTAGTTATTGTAATGAAGTATGTTTAAAAATGTTTTTATTAGGAGTACAGTAGGGTAATTAATCAACTAATATTTTAAAAGCTGATTTAAAATTGGCATTTGAATTCAGAGCATGTTAAAATCTGCCCATATGAGGGTAAGGTATCTAAATGCCTTAATTCTATTTTCCCTTGACCAGATCTGTTAAAACAGAAGTGGAAGTGCTTTTCTTTAAATTTGTCTTTGAGACTGGCAGAAAATTTAAAATGAGGAGAATTAATAAAATTGAGTAATTATTCCAAACTCTACTGAAGTTAATAAAAATACTTGCTTAAATTTTCTCTCCTGATATTTGTCAAGGTAGGTTTACAAAGCCACCATTATGTCAAAATGATCAATGATTAACAAATAGACTGAGTAATAGAGAAAGAACACTTTCTTAGTATCTTTTTCTGTTTCAAAATTTAAAGAAATCAGTTTGGTTTTCTCCCTATATCTGGTAACCCTGTGTTTTCACACCATTACCAAATAAATTCAAAAACAAACATGAAGTAATCACAAATAAATATTCTAAACTTCCAGAATCATTAGAGATCATAATGGGTTATTCCTTGTTTTTCTAAAATAAAGATTCAATTTAAAATTAAAATTAGTAACTGGGAATTTTAATATCAAATTTGTAATTGATTTTGTTGATATCTTATTGTGAATATTACTCAAGTATCTGACATTTTGCTTCCATTTTAATTTTTTTATTTTTATTTTTGCAGAAACATAGCTTTTAACAGTAGCAACAACATTGTTAAATTCTGAAATGCATTCAGTTTGTTTTCCATGTGTAATTTTGAAACAGTTGGGAAGATCAAACTATCTTCTTATATTTCCATCCTTTAGCTTAATAGGAGGAATACAGATTATAAATTCTTCAATGCAGATTGCCTTATCTTATTTTTCTCCTTGCAGCTGATTGCTAATAGAGATTAATGCTTACACATAAATCCTTTTTTTTTTTCTGCCTCTCTTGCTGAAGATATTCTTTTTGTGTGTGTAATGTATTGGGAACTGTAAGTGTCTGCACACAGTGTATATTCCACGGACATAATAACACTAAAAGGTAGATTGTTGGTGGGTCTAATCATTTTTTCTTGCATATACCTTCACCCTACAGGGCATGCAGGCAGCCTGATATTGTGAAGTAAATAATGCAACCAGAGGTGGTTCTTTTTTCTTTTTTTTTTGGCAGAACCTTCCTAAACCAGTCTGACCTAGCACCTAGCAATGTTCTTGGCTTTGCTCAGCAACAGCTTGGGAACCCAAATCTCCTTCTGAACCCAGATGGCAGTGTGTAGCCATATGTCAACAGCATATGCCACCCTGATTTCTTTTTTTTTTTTTTAAATAATCACATCAATTCTGCCAGCTACACAAATGGATCTTAACCCATTGTGCAGCAAAAAAGTCTCTTCCCTGCCAATCCCATTTGTCCTCCATGGACATGTGTCTGCCCAGGCAGCATCATTGAAAAAGTGTAATTATAGACGCTATAGCAACATTTTTTTTACCAGGCATTGTGTTTCAGGTCCCTTTGTCGGTCTTCTGTTGGCCTTGATGTTGGGGGGAGAGAGAAAATGGAGGAGAAAGTTTATCTATATTTGAGTTTTTGATTAGAAGAAGCAAACGGGCTTTTAATTTCTTCTTAGAATCTGTTCACTTTCAAACCAGTTGAACTGAATCTTTTAGAATGAACCATTCTCAAATACAGAGCTGCAGGGATTGCTTTTCCAGTCTCCATACTGTTAATTGCTTTTTCCAGTAATCCACAGCCATTCAAACAGAACGACAAAATAAATATAAATTTGCTGTCCAAGTCAGTATTTCCATAGTAAATATCCCAGGTACAATTATCAAAACCAGCTTCTCCTAATATTAATGGTGCAATTCATGGTTAAATTGAAATAGCCTTTGCAAACAGCAGCCTATTTTGGATTAAGCAAAACAAGGAAGGCTGCACTGGGAAGCTGCTACATCCTTATCATCAACTGAAGCTTCAGTTTTCAGAACTGATGTTCCATTCCAACATGTTAAGCCACACATTTTCTAGATTTGTCCAGACGTAAAATCCACAGTGAAGTTACATATGGGTTTATTCAATAAGTATGATGAGATCCATATGCAACAAATTGTAAAAAAAAAAAAAGTAAAATCAAGTGTCTGATGGATTAGAACAGACATTTTCAAGCCAATTTTTTCAAAATTCAATTTTGGATGAGAACCACTTTATAGTAAATGCAGGAAAGAAGAACCCTGTATATTTTGTTCTGTAGAAAATTAGGTGGTAAAAGACAATTATCAAAACCTTGATGACTAAATGCTTCATGACCTTTGACAAGGGTTAGGAGCTACTGAGGTCTTTGTGGTAAAAACATTGGCTTCTGACTCATATCCTCTACATATTTCCCTTTTGCATTTATTCTGAGAATCCTGTGAGTTCTTGTGAAAACTACATTATTCTGACACCAGGATCAAAAAGGGCTTTTATTTTTTCATGGGGTTAAAAATCTTCTGACATTTTATTTTTAAAGACATGTACTCTATTTTTGGAGCTTCGATAGGAGCTCCCTTTTTATAACCCTGTAATCCCTTAATTTGGGGTAAAGTCAGAGCAACTGGATGGAGTTGAGCGTTTACTGGCCAAATGCCCTTCCAGATGCCAAGCTACTATAGAAGCCGTTCCTCCCTATCTTTGCATAGGTATACATAGATATGCACTCCAAAAAAAAGCTTCTGTCTTCAGTAGGAATAACTCATATGGCCACAAATAAACAATTTCTTGCTGTATGTTTGTATCAGTAAAGATACATGTTGAATATGCGTTGAGTATGTGAGTGTAAATAATATTCTGAATTAGACTAAAGAGTTCAATCAGAAGCAAAACCCAAATAAAAATACTTGTTTTCAGTGTAGGTATAGCTGTGTTGATATTATATTAGATCAGACTGAATAAGAAAATGGAGCATCAGCTTGTATACATGCTAAAGTGGAATAAAAGATTTATATACATAATCCAATACAGAATAACCTTCTCATAACCTGTGCTTTTAGAGGGCTCCATTGAGTTTCTATGGCAGGAATACTGGCTCCACTGAAATCAATGGTTATATTCCCATTAACTTTTATACAAGCATATAGTTTGAGGTGTGAAATAAGAATTATGGATGACATAAACAAAAAAAAAGCCAGAGTGAAAGATGACTCCTTTTACACAAACTAGAAAAATGTTTATAGAACAATAGAAATATATTAATATAATTTGCTTAATATAAAATCCATTTATTATTTGATTCCTGTGACAAAGATTTTGGGATAATGAAATTGGATTACTGTAAAATTATGCCATTAAAACTAGTGATAATCCCAGTACCCTTTTGGTCATTAAATTGCAGAGCCAAACTCTGGTTGTCAGAAATGGAGGTTGCCTCATTGACTTCCCTGAGAAATCAAGCCTGACACAACATTGCTTAATTTGCATTGGTATTGATTTGTCCTGCAGTATTAAAAACCTTGTCACAGATAACCAATGATGTCCATTCCAGGGCTAACTTATTTGTAGTACATCTATTAATAACAAAGTGAGAACGTAAGAAACAAATGCGCTGTTCTTAATACAGACCCACATTTTTTACTCCAATTTGATATTTCTGTGCACATGCACACACCCACATGCACACACACACACACACACACACACACACACACCCCTAAAGACCCAGTGCATTTGATTGCATTTGAGATTGTTTTCCATCCTTTGTGGCTTTTTTCTATACATATATTGATGCTGAGGTGGCAAAATAGTTCTTTGAGGTTTCTTATTGTTGATTCAGATCCACTGCAGTTGGTGGCTAGAATCCAAATATCTACTTCAAGCATCTTTAAGTGTTTTTAGCTTGGCCACTAGAATTTTTATTCCCTTTTCCCTTCTGAAAAATAGATCAACGTACACATTGCAAGCGATTTTTAAAAGTTCCCTCAATTTCAAAATAGACATGGTAGAAATTCAGGCTGTACAGGGAGGGAATAGAGAACTAGTTGAAAATTTTGAATGCTTCCTTTTTCAAAAATTTGGTCCACAAATATATGTGCCCTCCCCTTGAGATGTTAATAAAAGTTTATGTTAATTCAAAATGATGAATGAAGCTTGAGGGTATTGATTCTTCTTTTTCATTAAAATTGTGTGGGACTGCTTACATAGACATAAACACACACACTTTTTTTCTTCTATTATTCTCTTTTCCTAATTATTCTGTAAAACAAGGTAAATAAAAAAGCAAAGGTCACAATGAATGCTTGTAGAATGAAAACAGCATATTGTAACCTTTTTTGAATATATTTCCTTTCATTATTTTTCTATTTGAAAATCCATTAAGTGTTAAAGAACTACACCAGAAACTGTGAGATCAAGAGTTCTAGTCCTATATTAGGCACAAAACCAGTTTGTGACCTTGGAAACAGATGGCGGCAAACTTCTTTCGAAATACCTATGTCGGAAAACTGCAGGGACTTGTTGAGGGAGTCACCAGAAGTCAATACAGACTGTAATAGATATACACACATCTTTCCATTTGAATAAAACTGTTTCTTTATATTGGACATTCTCTAATACATCTAAAAGAGCATCATTCCATTTGCATTAACCAGAACTCAATGGGTTTTAACCTCCAGCTAAATATGTATTGTAGTACAGATAGTCCTCAACATATGACCATAATTGAGCCCAAATTTTTTGTTGTCAAATGATGCAGTTGTTAAACGAGTTCGACTCTTTTTACAACTTTTCTTGCCAGAACTGTGAATTAAGTGAATTACTCCTGTTGTTAAATTAGTAATATGATTGTTAAGTGAATTTGGCTTCGGGATTAACTTTGTTTGTTAGAAGGTCACAAAAAATGATCACATGACCTTGGGACACTACAACTATCATAAATAAGAGCCAGTGGTCAACTGACTGAATTTTGTTCATGTGACCATGAGGATGCTTCAGTCTTAAGTGTGAAAACCAGTTGTGTCATTCTTCTCAGTTCTATTGTAATTTGAACGGTCACTAAACAAATGAATGTAAGTCAAGGAGTACCTGTAATATGTCTTCTTCTCAAATGTAGATGGATACAATGCAATGCACATAAGCCTCATTTATGTATGGCTTGATGATTTGATTTAGCTGAAAATAATAATTTATGCACATAATTTTTCATTTTATCTTTTTTATGTTGTATGAAATTCAGTTACCACCCTTTTTTTCCTTCAAATTTTGCTGTGCACAGCAGAACAGCTGTGAAAAAAAGAGAGGAAAAATAGCAACTTACCAAAGACAGGCAAGTTGGATGGTGCACATGCCAGGTAAGGAGTGAGTGGGTGGGGTGGGGTGGGGCGAGCCAGTGGAACGATTTGCCGGTTCTCTGAACTGCGCAGAATAACAACCGGTTCTATAGAACCGGAGTGAACAGGTAGAATCCCACCCCTGGGGCAAGCTGTGCCATTGGTTGATTGTTCTCACTGTCAGAAAGTTTCTCCTTATTTCCAGGTTAAAATTTACATATACTCTGTTTGGAGTCTATAACTTGGTATTCCATTGCAAGATCCGTAGATTTGAAAAGGGAGGAAAAAAAAGATGACTACTTTAAAAAGTGTCACTTATTGATATGGGTGGCTATAGAAATCAAATAAATAATTTAAAAATATACTGCATAGCCTCCCCAAGAGTCCATTGAACATAGCAGGGCATAAATCAATAAATAAAATAACTCATATGTCTCAAAATAGTTAGTAGGACTCTCTACAAAACTGGCTATGTCTTTAAACATAATGGCTACAAAGAAAGTATCTTCATAAATTCTTATATGTGCGTTTTTCTCTTGAACTTGTAAGGGGAATAAAAATTCACTTTCTGAGGAGATGGCATAAACTGTATATCTGATGAAAGAAGATAAAGTTTCTTTTTCTCTTCAAATAATTTTATTTGAAACAGGAAAGTTTATTCCCAAGATTTTAGTCAACAAGGCACTGAAACATAATGAAAGGATGGAAAGAACAGAGAACTTGCTGCACATAATGAGAACAAATAGATGGAACAGAGGCAAGAGGGGAAATACTACATCATTATAGCCTTATTATATAGCTCATGGTAGCCTTACTCCTATCATGATCCATGTGTATATAATGAGGTATATATTATAGGATCTATCCATTAGAAAAAAAAATCAGGATTCTTAACTGCATAGGGAGACTATATGGACAGAACATATCATTGCTGTTCACATATAATGTGTGAAAATTTGGAGTTTCTCTATCCCTTTGACACCATTTAATGGTTATCTGGATTTTTGCAGCCCAAATCAGTTAGTCCAAAGTTAGATGAAATTCATGAAGCAAAATATGAATTCCAACCATTATAATGACACCACCTATTTCTGTTTATTGAATAGAAGACCATGCATACCTCTTTTTGTTTTTTATCACAATTTGATCAATCAAATTGTGTTTTTTGTCTTGCTTTTCACTGCCGCTTTCTCTTAAATGCAAAAAAAAAAGACATACCATATTTCTTAATGTTGATGGTATGTATGTAGTGCAGTTCAGCCTAATTGTTCTACAGTATATATATATATATATATTAATGAGTGTCTCTTTGAAGTGTAGCTAATTCTGAGGACTTTATGTATATTTCTGCGTACCTTTTTGGCAATGCTATCTGAAGGACCAGGGCAATCCAGATCTTCTGGAGAAACTATGTGGTTGCTAAGATTTAACTCCAACTTAGTAGCACATAATCAGTTCATCAATAGAAGTTGCCTGCCATGGTCAGTGTTGAGATTCAAATTTTTTATTATTGGTTCCGTGGGCATGGCTTGGTGGGCGTGGCAGGGGAAGGATACTGTAAAATCTCCAGTCAGAGGTGGTATTTGCCGGTTCTCCAAACGACTTAAAATTTCCACTACTGGTTCTCCAGAACTGGTCAGAACCTGCTGAATACCATCTCTGCGTTCTGGTCATTTTTTTTTTTAATTTGCCAATTTAATTTGCAAGGTAAAAAATGACAGAGACTAGAAATGAGAAGGTACTTTTCATTCACCATTTCACTATATAGTTTTTCCATTGACCAAAAACAGAGTGCAGGGATATCTTCGTATTTGAGGAAATCTGCAGTACCTTTGAAGCAAGGAAGAGAAGAGAGCTCTGGGAATAAGTGAATGGGATAGAGATAAAATACATTACACATGTATGAAGATGACCAGAGACTTCTGAACAAACTTTTTTTAAAACAGTGCAATGGGACTTTTCTAATACTGTTTTCCTCCCATGTCAAGAATCTTGTTATTATTGCTAGTCATCCTTCTGCTTCATCTTGATTGTATTGTTCGGAAAGAGGTAAGCCCTTTACCTCCTCATACAGTTCAATTGAAGCCACAAAAAGAGATGCAACTTCTTTTCAGATACTAATGGGTTTCTAGCTGCCTGTCTTTGGTTAAATATTAGTTAAACATTATTAGGGTTAACAATTCAAGGCCACAGGAGGGGAATAAAATTTGACCTTATATGAACTGTTAGTCTTATACTGTACAAACAGTGATGTGGTTTGGTTTGGGAAGTGTTCATACTCCAGCGGCAGCGTCTATCTCTTCATGTAATGGCTTATTTTGCCCTTTTGTCCTTTGTACATCTGTGACTCTTCCAAGACAATTGGCAAAGTGTTCCGAAGAACAGATGTTAAGGAATTGTTCATCTGTTATCTGTAAATCCCACTAGTGAGTCACTTGTAATCACAAAATGCTTCCAGGAATATTTCTTTCAAAAATTCAAATTATGAGCTGAAAGCAAAGCAAATACATAATTTAAAACTATGGTCCTTGTTTGATCAAGGATTATGATGCATGTTTTAAAACTTTGTTACAGTTAGTGTTCAGGTACATTGTGATTTGCACCATCTTGCTATGTGTGCTTTCTACTGGTGCAAGGTTGGAAAAGAAAAAGTGATAAAAATGTGTTTGGTTCTGACAGAAGAAACCTTCTTTGTTACCGTTAGGCATAAAATTTGGTGGTGTTTTTCTGGACTTGGAAATTGTAGTTTTCCCTTTTGTATTAAAAGCAAGAGGTATACAATAAGACAACATACTGTCTTTTCTGATCAGAATGTGTTTAAAATCCAGCTGCCATGATTCCTGGCCATTTTATGCTAAATAAAATAATTTTAAGATTATTTATGCACAAAGGTGTTATCTCGTTGATGCATGCCAAGTTTATCTTCCTGGCTATTAGCTGTGTTTGGCACTAGTGTGCCTGAAACTGCTTGTGGAGATTGTGTTTAGTAGAACATATAAGCATCTCATAACTTTAACTACTTTTTTCCCTAATCCACCCAAATCCTTATATCCCATTGTGTGTTATGCCTCGTATTTGGCTGGCTGGCTGGCTATGGGAGCCAGTTTCAGAATGCTGAATTGTGGTCTATAACTATTTTGGCTAATAAAAATACATGGGGGGGGGGGGGAAGGTTGTCATGATTAATGTCTATATTAGAAAATGTTATAGACCTTTCCAATTATTAATACTCATAGCATCGTACAGTGCTTATACTGTATGTATTTTTTCACATCTTTTGTTGTTTTTTTCTTAGTTTGTACAAAGTAAAAAAATTCTGAATGTTCTATACTTACTATGGTGAAAGATTCAACATGCAGGAGAGAGAGAAAGAAGGAGGGAGGGAGGAAAGGAGGGAGGAAGAAAGAAAAAGAGGGAGGGAGGGAGAGAGAGAGCAAGTGACTGACCTCATCTTCTGTGCCTGCCGGTAGCCTCAAGGGACTGTTCTATTAAGTCCAGGGATGCCAAGGCAGAGGGCTTTTCCTTCTGGCCTTGACTCCTTGTGTTCTCAAGCCAGAGAGACAGTGGCTGAGTGCCACAGGGATTTCCCTTGGACTTGGAACACCAGAGCAGGAAGCTTTAGCAGGTCATTAAAAAAAAACAACCTGAAACTGAACAGATAAACAGAAGCTTCTCTTAGGATAATAGAGAGAATTCATCTGAACACAAAGCACAAGCAGTTGATTACTTAAGCTATACTTTTATGTAGTGGAAAGCTTTTAATCTGGAGAAAATGTGATTTGGACCTTCCCCTGTTGTATAGGTATATGAATATGTATATACTTTGGTTATTCCTAAAGCAGTCCTCTGAATTCCCATTTTACAGATAAATCAAGACTTATTTGTTAAAAATATATATTTTTATTTTGTTTTGTTAATTCTGTTAATCGTATATTCTGGTATTATGAACTGTCCACCCAGAATTTTTTGGGGAATGGGCAGCTATAATAATTTAAATAAGAATAAGAATCTAAAGTCAGAATTTGAAGCAAGGAAATGGGAAAAGACTTAAAGACTAGTTACAAACTGCTTTTCTATTCTATTCTATACTGTTCAACCCCAAAGCATGTTCTTAATTATTGATTCATTTAACATAAACATAAATTTTATTTCTTTTTTTGAAGAACGGTTTGCTGACTGAGGCAGAAAAACAAATGCTACCGTCTTGATTCAAGGCTATTTGGATCCAAAGCAAAATAAAGAAATATACAATAATCAATTAAACAACCTGTTTTGTTCAGAAAACACACGAGGTAGACTGGGTTCCAACAACAAATGCTTTATTCTTTAACTAGTCAGTAAATAGGAACACTTGGCTGAAGTCGAGGCCAGCCTTTTATACAGGCTGGCTTGCCTGCTTGTAGCCAATGGCAGTTGCTTAAATTTGCCGCCTTTCAGCAGCTCTTTGGATTGGTTCCTAGTGAACCAATCCAATGCTTAGTTTATTTGACCAATCAGGTTTGCAGATTTGGAGTCACTCAATTTACAAATAGAACACCCCTCCCCTCTTAGTTCAGTCCTACGTGGTGATGTAATCTCGCAGGTAGGTGGGGTTTTTCCGGACTCGACTTGATTTGCGCGGTTCATTCTTAGTGAAGTCTTCGATCGGTTCGGATGGGGCTGCTGTGTCGTCCGTTCTTCTCCCTGGAACCATCTGGAAGGGTGAGTCAGCCATTTTACCGCCGCCTGAGTTTCTTAGGCTGGCGGTTTTGCCGCTCCCTCCCGTTTCCTCCGGGCAGGTCGAGCTGGCCTGGCTGGCCCCTTCCGATGGGCTCTTCACGCAAGTCTCTCCAAACAGTGAGTCTCTTATTTGCTCTTTTTGTTCATATGTTTCATTGATTTTATTTTTTAACGGTTCTTTATTTAATTCTCGTGTTTCCCCCCCACACCTTAGTTGGCAATTCATCGGTTTTTTCGACGAATGGTTGTATGTCTGTGGTTCTTTCTATATTTCGGGATCGAAGCTGGTCTATGTGCCGCTTCCATTCCCTGCCATCATCTACTGTTAACCGCTAGGATTTGGGGCCTGTTATTTGGGTAATTTGTCCTGGTAGCCATACTGGGTCCCCAGTGAAGTTTTTGGCATAGACTAAATCGCCAATTCCAAATTTTCTAAACCGTGTAGAGGAGTCGGGGGGGGGTTTGGCGTGAATTCTGGGTGCAATCTATCAAGGTGTGACCTTAGTTTTCTCCCCATGAGTAGCTCTGCTGGGGACTTGTTGGTTGTGGTACTGGGTGTTATGTGCTGGAGTGTGAGCAATCGGTTAATTTGTTGCTGTACATCTCCAGTGTCCATTTTTTCTAACCCTTCCTTTGTAAATCAGACCATTCTCTCTGCCCTACCGTTTGCAGCCGGATGGGCCGGCGCTGTTAGGGCATGTCTAATACCTAGGGAGGCTAGGTATTGTTCAAAGTGTAGGCTGGTTAGTTGTGGTCCATTATCGGACACGAGGACGTCCGGAATGCCATGGGTGGCAAAAAGGCTGTCCAGTTGTTTTATTACTAATTCAGTTGTTGTTGATGGCATAATTTTTACTTCTAACCAGTTAGAATAGGCGTCCACAACAATCAGAAAGGTATGTCCTTTAGTTGGACCAGCGAAATTGATGTGGATTCGTGACCAGGGGCCCCGTGGAATTTCCCAATCTCTAATGGGTGCTTTGGGTGGGGATGGTCTAATTGCTTGACATTTGTTACACGAAGTTACCCAGTATTCTATGTCCCTATCAATACCTGGCCACCAGACATAACTTCTAGCAAGGCTTTTCATTTTTACAATCCCCGGGTGACCTTCGTGTAGCATACTAAGTACCCTAGGTTGTAGTTTGTTAGGAATAACCACCCAATCACCCCACAGTAAACAACCTTTTTGAATAGAAAGTTCAGTTTGTCTGGTCCGGAAAGGTTTAAAGTTTTCAGTTTTTTGATTTTCTGGCCAGCCTTTACCTACCCAGTTAAGAACACAGGCAGTCAAAGAGTCTTTTGCGGTGGCTCTGGCGACATCATAAGCTGATATGGGTAGATCGGGGCAAGTCTCTATTTGTAATGCTGTCATCGCTGGTGCCGGGTCTTTTTCAGTCGCTGGCAAGGGTGCTCTGCTTAAAGCGTCCGCATGTGAAATCTGTTTCCCCGGTTGGTGTGTCAGAGTGTATGAGTAGGCTGCTAGGAACTCTGACCATCTAGTCATTCTTGGGGAGAGGATATTTGGTGTCGGTTTGTTTCCCGCCAAAATTCCTATTACCGGTTTGTGGTCTGTTATAATTTGAAAAGTCCGCCCGTATAGGTACTCGTGGAAACGTTTCACTCCTGCGACAATTGCTAGTGCCTCTCTGTCCAATTGGCTGTAATTCCGCTCGGTTTTGGATAAAGTCCTTGAATAATATGCGACGGGCGCTTTTCTGCCATCAGGTAGTTGGTGGCTTAGGATGGCACCTACTCCGAATGGGGAGGCGTCGCAGGTCACTCTTAAGGGCAGTGTGTTGCTAAATTGAATGAGAACGTTTGATGATGTTAGCAAGCTTTTAATTTTTTGGAAGGCTTGCTTTTCACTGTAACCCCAAGTCCAAATTGCTTTCTTGTCTAAAAGACGGTGCAATGGTTCTGCTATAGTGGCCTTATTTGGCAGGAAGACATTATAGAAGTCAATTAGTCCTAAAAAGGCTTGTAGTTCGGTCTTGTTTTTTGGTTCTGGTGCATCTTTAGTCGCTTTAATCTTTTTGTCTATAGGGTGTATACTCTCTCCGTCTATTAAATAGCCCAGGAATTCGACGCTATTAGGCAACACTTTTCTCTTTTCACTTTGAGGCCAGATTCTCTGAACTTAGTTAGTACTTCTTTGAGTCTTTTTTTAAATTGGGTTTCATCTTTGGCTGAGATCAGGACGTCGTCAAAATATGGTACGACTCCTTGTATGCCATTTAGGAGGCGTTCCATTAGACTATGGAAAACGCCTGGGGCCACACTCACTCCAAATTGGAGTTGGTGACACTTGAATGCGCCCTTATGTGTGACTATAGTCTGGGCTTCAGCAGTTTCTGGGTCCACTGGGAGCTGTTGATAGGCTTGTGCTAGGTCAAGTTTAGCAAAAACTTTTCCTTTTCCCAGGGAGTGAAGCAAATGCTGGACTACAGGCACCGGGTATGCGCTTGGTTGTAATGCGTGGTTCAGGGTAGCCTTATAGTCACCACAGATTCTAACGGACCCGTCGGGTTTGACAGGTGTGACTATAGGCGTTTCCCACTTGGCATGGTCCACAGGTTCTAATACCCCTTGGGCTATTAATTTGTCCAGCTGTTCCTCTATTTTTGCCTTTAGTGCAAAAGGAACTTGCCTGGCTTTTATTCTTCGTGGGGCTATTTGGGGGTTTAGACTGAAAGAAATGGGATTTCCCTGATACTTGCCAAGTGAGCCGTCAAAAACGTCCTGGAATTCTTGGATGAGGTCGTCTTCCCAGCCGGTTGTAGTCACTCGATCGATCCTGGTCATCCCGATGCCCAATGGCGTGAACAATTCGATGCCCAGGAGGCTTGGTCTGTCTCGGTCAACTATGGTCAGCGGTAGCACCTTGATGTGTTGTTTGTAGCGACTCGGAAATGTCCCATGCCGACTAGAGGGATTTGGTTTCCCTGGTAGTCCTTGAGAGTTAGGTGCTGCTTCTGTAATTCTTTGGGTTTGATATCTGGGACTAGCTGTTTTATTGTGTCCCACGATACCATGGAGAGGAAGGACCCCGAGTCCACTTCCATCTTGCAGTGCTTTCCTTAGATTTTTACAATGACTTTAACTTTCTTCCCGCTTTCCGTCTGAACGCTCTTTATAGTGACAGTTTGGTGTGTATTGGCTCACTTCTCTTGTTGCCACTTTCTCTCAGCTCGTTTAGGCTCAGCTCGTGTTGGGGAATTTCTGCGTCTCGTTGGGCTGTAGTTTTGTTTGTTCCTGCAGACTTTCTCGATGTGCCCTCATTTCTTGCAATGCCTGCAGATGGCATCGAGAAATCTGCATTCGGCTCGGGAATGGTTTCCTCCGCAGCCAGCGCATTCCCGCCAATTCCTTCTTTCGTGCTCTTTTCTGTTCGTGAGCAAACGGTGGACCTCGTCGTCTTCTTCGCTCGATTCGAATGTTTCACCAGACTCTTCGTAGTGGGTTGTGGTGGCAGGCTGCTTTCTGTCTTTGGTTGGGTTTGTTTCTTCGCTGTGTGTGTTCATCTTTTTCATTGCGACAGCCGATTTTTTCGCGGCTTCAGCAGCTGTGGCTTCTGCGATGGCTTCGGTCACGGTGATGTTGAGCTTGTTGAGTAATTTACTCTGTGCGGTCGAGTCTCTCATACCCAACACCACGCGATCCCTCATCGCTTCGTCAATGTTCAGGAAATCACACTCACCCCCTAATTGTCTAAGGGCAGCAACGAAATCGGTGACAGTCTCTCCCTCTCTCTGGTCTCTGTGGTAAAATTCGTGTCGCTTTATTAAGTTTGACACCATCGGAGCGTAGTGTGCTTTGAGAATTCTTTGCAATTCTGGCCACGTTAGTTGTTTAACATTTCGGGGCTTCGCAAGGGCCTTTGCCATCTTGAAAACCGTTGGCCCGCAGTGAGTCAGGAACACAGCTCTCTTGCGTTGCTCTGAAATGTCTTCCATTTCATTGCTCTCCAAATACATCTGGAAGTGGTCTGCATAGGAATCCCAATCCTCTTCGTTGGGATTGAAGAATGCGGGCGGTGCATTGTTTCCAGGCATCTTGGTTGTCATCTGGACTTCTTATCACCGCGTGCAGGTTTTTTTTTCGTTCAGGACGATCCCATCCTCGTCGCCAGTGTTTTGTTCAGAAAACACACGAGGTAGACCGGGTTCCAACAACAAATGCTTTATTCTTTAACTAGTCAGTAAATAGGAACACTTGGCTGAAGCCGAGGCCAGCCTTTTTTACAAGCTGGCTTGCCTGCTTGTAGCCAATGGCAGTTGCTTAAATTTGCCGCCTTTCAGCAGCTCTTTGGATTGGTTCCTAGTGAACCAATCCAATGCTTAGTTTATTTGACCAATCAGGTTTGCAGATTTGGAATCACCCAATTTACATATAGAACACAACCAATGATTTCTTGCCCCACTGTGTCACTAACAATCTACTACCTAGGCCAGCAGACTCACTCTTTTTTAGTGACCCTTAATATTTTCAGGATCATAAACAAGGCTAGGAAATCTACATCTTTGCTAAAATGAACCAACAAAAAATGGCAATAGATTTAAAATGCAGAGTAATCCATTATTTACCCTTATATGCACAGGGAGACAGCAGGCTAGGCAAAACTTGACAAAGCAGGGGTGTCAAACTCACAGCCCTTGGGCCGGATGCATCATGCAGTGGCCGCACCCATGCCTGGTTTAGCAGAGGGGGGGAACTTGCAATACATCATGTGACACCACCATGACAATGCGGGTTTGTCACCTCTGACTTATAGTGTCCTCCATTCCTGCTCATATCATTTCACTTTCACTGACATGAAAGTCTTCATGAACTAGAAACAGCTATTTTAAGTAAATACTAAACTGTTACTAAATGGAATTGCCAAGTGCAACACTCCTGCTTTATATCTAAGTGTAAGCCTAGAATTAACAAAATAGAAATCTAGCTTATTTCTCATGGTAGTATGGACATGGAAGAAAAGGGATCATCCAAATCCCTTTACTTTTAGATCTGTGATATTTAGGATTATATATACATTATCTGGTAGGGACACGGTAGCTCAGTGGCTAAGACGCTGAGCTTGTCAATCAGAAAAATCGGCAGTTTGGCGGTTCGAATCCCTAGCACCGCATAACAGAGTGAGCTCCCGTTGCTTGTCCCAGCTTCTGTCAACCTAACAGTTCAAAAGCATGTAATAATGCAAGTAGAAAAATAGGGACCACTTTGGTGGGAAGGTAACTGTTCCGTGTGTTTAGTCATGGTGTTTAGTCATGCTGGCCACATGACCACGGACATGTGGTCTTCAGAGAGCTCTGGCTCTTCGGCTTTGAAACAGAGATGAGCACTGCCCCATAGAGCCAGAAACAACTAGCACATACGTGTGAGGGGAACTTTTATCTTTACCTTATACATTATCTATATTCTGAATGTGAAATGAGATTTGTATGAAGGGAAAATGGACAAATGGGTAACTACATGTTATTCAAATTAAAGCTATTATACCATAAATTTTCTTCACTTAAAATATCAACATCTTTTGATTATTTTGATTATTTAAATCAAGGTCTTCAAACTTGGCAAGTTTCAGACTTGTGGACTTCAGAATTCCTGAGCTAACATGACTAGAGGAGGAATTCTGGGAGTTGAAGTCCACAAATCTTAAAGCGATCAAGTTTGAAGACCCCTGATTTAAATACTAAACCTTCATAATATTTAAAATTATTTTTGCAACCAAATGTAACATATTCCAGAAACAGGAAGAACATAAAAGGTGAACAGTTTTCTTAAGGTTTCCTGGTGGGTCCTCTTCATAGATTTGGATAGATTTAATACACAGTGTTAAAGTTTGAGTGGTTTCAAAGCAGTATCTGGGTAAAGAAGATTTTAGAAAACACCACTTTGGGCCTTTATGAAAAAGTTAAAGGTATAATGATGCAAGATGCTACCAATTTTCATTTATTCTGCTTTAATGACTGCAAAGTATTTTAGCTGGGATGAATATCCTTTCAAACACAATCAGAACTCTAATAAGGGAGTGTTTCTGTTCCTGAGGAAAACATTCTTCAGCCCTGGTCTTTTCATCAATCAGCGATGTTAGGACTATAAAACACAAGCTGCAGCCATTGTTAACTTTAGTATTGAATTAGGTATTTAAGATTCATTTGCATATTCTTTTTAGTAGTGAATAAACTATTTTTACGACATGAAAATCCCTCATATTATCTGTCTTTGTTTTGTATTCGAAATGACTTATGAGGACTACAACAAATTAAAGATGTACTGAATTTACCCATTTCAGGATTTGTTTTTCATACTATTAATTGATATTCTAAGTCTAAGTTTATTTCTAGTCGATGTTCTCAAATTCTTATTAGATTCCTAAACACAGATTGGTTTACCATCTGGATGTATTTCAATAAGATACTAAAATCACTAGGGAAAAAAATCTGCACTGATTTATAATAGATTGTGTTATTATTCAAAATGATCAGAGTGTACCTTAATGTAAATCTATGTGTCTTTAGATAATACTTTCTCAGAACATTATTAGGTTTAAAATGGACCAGGAAGGATTATACCTTTTAGCATATTTTACCTAAAAATATGAGATACTATATAATACACAATTTCACATGGTAGTTAAACTCATATGCTAATCATGGTGATTTCTTTGTATTTAAAGAACAAGATAAACATGTGGACTATTAAGCAGAAATTTTGAATTAATATGTATGAATCCATATATGCTGTCAGTAAATCCACAATTAAATTTTCCACTGTTGAATTTTAAGGAAGGCAGATGAATCATCATATTAAGGTAACTTTTCCAATTCTTCAGGTGTGCTGAAGAATATGTTTTGGAATTCATTGGATGTGTACCATGCCAGGGAAGGTTACTCTACACTTCCTCTAATGTAGAGCTGTCAAACTCCCAGCCCATGGGCCAAATGCATCACGCACTGGCCACACCCACACCCAGCAAATGGGGAGAAAGTCCTGATGTGTCATGTGACACCACCATGGCGATCGGAGTTTGACACCCCTGCTCTAATGAGAGAAGGTGATTTGTGTCATTTCAGGTGATTCCTCTAAAGTAGCTTGTAGTGTGAAACATTGCAATCATATTACTAGACTTCTGTTACTTTCTGAAATTTGTACAACATAAGTTATTTTTCATGACTCATTTTATCCTTAGTGCTGCTTTAATCACAGATGTAAAATAAAAGTATACCTGCAATAAGAAAATGGAATGTAAATAGATGTAAAATGCATGCGTGCAATAAGAACACTGAATCCTGGAAAATTTCAGTGAACTTCCTGGTATTCTTGATTATTTTTCAAATTTGATTTGCTGCAGAGATTGGCTTTTTCATCCTGTTTGAAAACATCCTGCTTCAATGGAACAATCAAATATACTTTCTTCATTTCAAGATGTTGGTTTTATTTTTGCAAGCATAAATAGTCCACATATATTACAATTCTCATTGACATTTGGTTTCAAGCCATCTTCTCAGCATCAGCTGTGGTTTCATGTGTTTTCCTTTAAATAAAGCCCACGGCATCCATATATGGAGCACAGAGTTCACAGCTAATGCCACAAGAGACAAATCTACAACTTGTTCTAAGAAAAATAAAACCCCAATTTCTCCCATTACTCATTTCCAAAGATGAACTTCATGGCATTCTTGTTCCGTAATATAGATGCATCCTGTGAAATATTAGTAGAGAATGGGCTATACAGACAGGCTTTTATTTAGTATATAGGTTCTGTTTCATTTGGTTTCTTTCCATCCTATTATTCTTCCGCAATTACAGAGCCAGAAAAAAACAGAAAGTTTTGCATTTCACAGGAACAGTTTACTTGTCTATCCCTTTCTTCACCTTATTCAAGCCAACTAACACCAACACAAAGACAAACATTAGAAACAAGAACAGATAACAATGATGCATAGTAGATACTGGAGTGCAGGGGTCCCCAACCTCTGGGTTGTGCCCAAGGGTGGGATTCTACCAGTTCGTACCTATTCGCTAGAACCGGTTGTTAACATTATAAGCAGTTCAGAGAACTGGTTGTTCGAACAAATTACTGGCCTAATCCTGTAAGGAAAGCAGGAAGGAAACATTCTGGTGCTGCTTACAGAAACTGCCTCTCCGTTAACCCTTATTACATTCTTGGCAGGAGTAGATTTCCAGTCTTAGGCACTTCTCTGGAGTTTTTTTCCCCTCCTTTGCTGGTACTTTGCTTGTGTAGAGTGACCATTCAAAGTTACAAGGCACTGAAAAAATTGACTTACGACCATTTTTCACACTTACGACTGTTGCAGCATCCCCACAGTCATGAGAGGCTAGGTGAAGAGATGCATGCCTCTATGTGAGTGATATTGAGTTGGCCAATAACCTGACCACCAATCCACGCCCATTAACTAAGCTACACCCACAGAACTGGTTGTTAAAAAATTTGAGTCACAACCCCTGGTTGTGTCTAACAACCAGGTTGTGGCCTGTTCAAAACCAGGCAAGGGTGGGATTCAATCGGTGTCATAACCAGTTCGGTGAGCGCATGCTTTGCTCTCAGATAGTTCAGATAACACCAGTTCTGATAAGATAGCATTTTTATATTGCATAGAATTTTATTTTAATATTGCATAGAATTTTCACACAAGTTCATCCATGCATTTGTAATAATTTGTTGGAATAAAAGCAATGAATGGACTTTCCATCATTTTAATTTTTTAATTTTCTCTTTGTATAGTTTATATAGTTATATATAGTTACAATGAATCCATTTTTCCCCAGAATATATTCAGTTGTAACTGGTTTTTATATTGTAGTATTTTTAAGCTTTACAGCAACATCAACTTTACTAGACAATTAACCAATTTATTATGGCAAGTGTGGTGTTAATAGTGCTGATTGAGTGATGTATGCAGTACAGTTAAAAGAAATTAAAGACACCATCATTGCTAAATCACTGCCATCAAATCTGAACTGTAAACATATGAATTCATTTACTTATAACAATGTCAACTATAAGGGAAAATGTAATACTGAAGGAAAGGCTTACATGTCATTATTGTCATAGGAATAACGGCAAGTATTTATTTTGGTTTGGCAAGTTAACTTTTTGTTTAAATAGTTGACTTTGCCTAAATAGAATGTGGTTTCCTGAAACCCACAGTAACTCCTGCCCCCCTGTCTTGTGTTATTGCACAAATGCTGAACCATAATCATGTGGTATAAATGATTAATGTGGGCAATATTATTGAGGTTTAAATAATGTCTTCATTTTCATTCTTTTCTTGGCCACTGTACATACCATCATTAAATGGTAACCATTTGATAGTACATGGAAATGCCTTTCTTTTCTGCATAATACCCTCACTTGATTCTAATGTCTTGATTGATTCTAATGTCCTTCCAATCTTACACACACTGCCTTGAGGAATCCTCCTTAGGACTGCTTCATATCCCTTAAAATCAAACATGAGACAGAGTGAGTAAAACCTCAATTAAAGCATAACTATGCTGTATGTCGCTAATAATATTTGTAACTCAGTATATGTAATTAATGTTCAAACATCTTTAAGATGAATTCATGAATTTGGTCATATAATTCCTAAACAACAGTGGGAAATGGGCTGCCATTTACAACTCTAGCATTTTCTGTAAGGAGCACTTGTAAGCAATCCTGGTCTTCTCATGACAGAGAGAAGACCCATTCACTGGCTCCTCTTTCGATGGTGGTCATCGTCTACACTCTGCAGAGCTGTCTTCAGTCTATCGTTGTTTCCCTGTTTGTTGAAGCTATAATGATTGACCCTTTTTAATAAGTTACTGCAGCACAGTATCTGTTAGGACTGATTCATAAACCCTAATATATAGCTGTATCAAAAATAGTTTTAAAATAAAACCAGGTGGAATGATATGTTTACAAATCTTAAATGTAAAAACTGTTTTATAAGAAATATCAACTAAAATGCAAGATTAGACTTTTGAGAGCAATATGTTGTCTGCCTAAATGTTCCTTTGGACACACTGATCTAAATCACTAATATGTGCTCCATGACACAGCCTTGTCACAGTGAGGGAGGGAGACAGGCCTGGTTCATATTGTTGCTAGAAGAGGGGAGGATCGTTGAAGAAATTACACCCTTGGATTTTTATAGCTGATGGATTCAAAGTAAGACCAGCACATAGCCACACTTGTGACATGCATACAAAGAAATTCCATTGCTGGCATTAATGATTATTAGCAAGTTTCAGTCTTGGTGAGAGTTAAATGTATTACTTGGAACATGATACTGAAATTATGGCTAAAGCAGGATATGGGCTAGAGGCTTGATTATCCTTTTATTGATAAATAAGAGTGGCATAGAGTTAATTTCAGCACTGTAATTGAGCAGTGCATTCTGGGAGTCAAAAAAGCACGGTAAGATGAAAAAATATTTTAGAGACTAATCATGAGAAGAAAGAGGCCTTTCATAGCCCATATGATGCTGCTGTCAGAGCTAAAGGCAGATAATGATTCTATCATAATGGCACATTGTGAATATTTAAGCTGGAAAGATTGGGAAAAATGAATAGACAGTGTTGGTTTGAAAACTTGAATATTTGTTTTCTGGATTCCAGAAACTTTCAGAACCTAACATAAGAACGTGTTTACTTCAAAAGTTGATTGTGGAGACACATGGCATTTCTCTTATGCCATATAAAGGATTGCACAAAAATGTGGGACCTGACAACCATTGTATCTTCTTTTTTCCTGACACATTGCAATAGTCATGATCTTTACACCTCACTCCCTCGGTGATTAATTTTTAATGTCTTCCAGAGGG
The DNA here is from genome assembly GCA_015471245.1 of Laticauda colubrina. Lineage (NCBI taxonomy): Eukaryota > Metazoa > Chordata > Lepidosauria > Squamata > Elapidae > Laticauda > Laticauda colubrina. The sequence continues at coordinate 34,617,751 of BLBF01000020.1, read as the reverse complement.
TTGCAAGGGGAGGGAATTTTTCCTTATCAGTGGCAAAGAGAAAACACACTCCTACTTCTACCAGTAAATTAATGTGTTTAATACAAATAGTGCTATGTATAAGACTATAAAGACATCTCACAGCAGGATGCTATGTCTATGTTCTTTATTAGTACATTTCTGCTTTCATAATTTCCCATGTGTCTGGAAATGTTACTAAGAGTAGAGAACAGGCTTCCTTTACCAGCTGTTTTCCAGATGTCTTGGACTTCAACCCCCAGAATTCCCAGCCATCCTAAGCCAGTTGGGAATTGAGATCTAATACATCTGGAGGATAATAGTTTGGAGAACTTGACTTTAGACTTCTTGGATTCTCAGCATTAATTTATTTCATCATTTCAAATGGTAGGAATTGAAGATTAGAGGTAATTTTGTTTCAAAAAATGAATGACAAAATACACAGATTTCACTTAACCAGATTGACAGATACTCTAGCCTGAATAATTTCCTTTCTTTAGGAAATAAATAAAAGGCCAGCTGAGATCAGTCATTTCTTTTACCGGTCCCAATTAATTTAATGGTAATGGTTTTGTACCAATAACTGGTTCACTGAGCACAATAAGAAAATTATATTTGTGTAAACTCTAATTAAATTAGCTCAGTTTATTCAGTAGCATAAGGAATTCCCTTTTGAATTGAGTTTTTTGTACCCGTACAAAAGAACAGAAATGTCCATCTAGCCTGCTGTTTTCTTAAGATCTTTAATTCATTAATAATGTCCAGAAAAAGGATTTTAACAAAAAAAATTTAAAATACCTCCAACCATGTTGAGTTCTTTCTTAATAACAAATAAGTTTGCATTTTGGATTAATAAAATGCATGAATTAAGATACCAAAAGACCTTCTGAAGATACCAAATGATATAGCTTTATCAAATGGGAAAGGAAGATAGTTCAGCTTGCTTTGGCCCAGGTTTGGGCTTGCTTACATCTATACATCACTCACCAGGCAAATGCAGTTAATTTAGCATATATATCAGCCAAAACCTCAGTAGGTCTCCTGTTTTTCCCATCTGGCTGTAACTACAAAAATAGGCAGGCAATGAAGCATCTGACAAGTCATCATCAGTGGCTTGTTGGGTCAAAGTTATACTATTAGAAAGCCCACTGGAGAAGAAGGAGTATTGCATCCATGAATAGGAAGAACTAACCTAAAAATTCAGATTTTCTTCTGAATGTAATATTAGGGAAAGTGTAATATTTCATTTATGATGAAATTGGAGCAGATGGCATACCCTTTTCTTACTGGAACTTTAATAAAAATGAGTGGAAAAGAAAGGGAAGAAATGTTTTCCTTCTTCAGCAGTTATAAATATAGAATTAGGTATTTTTAAGAGAGCTCAACTGGATCTGTATCACAAAGAAGATACATACCACACAGCTTATCAAATGGTAAAGGCAACAAATGACCACAGCTCATCACCTCTACCCCTACTTTCATATCCTCCTCATTAGCATTCTGGAACTGGTTCCTCAGCTCACTAAAGAAGTTTCCAGTATCCCTGATGCCCTCCCTCATAACTGTAGATTTATGACTTTGAGATTTTAATACATCAAAGTGGAAGATTAAGTATCTTCAGTAGGGCATATATTCCAGTAGACTTTCATTCTGAATAATACTGTATCAGATTTGGTAGTACAGATAGTCCTCAACTTACAAAGCTGTGACCATTCAAAGTTATAACAGTACTTAAAGAAGTGACCTATGACCTATTTTTTACACTTAAAATAGGTAAGTGTACATAAAATAAGTGTATTTTGACACTTTGTAGCATCCCCATGATCATGTGATTTACATTTGGATGCTTGACAAATGACTCATGTTTATGATGGTTGCAGTGTCATAGAGTCATGGGATCCTCTTTTGTGACATTCTGACAAGGAAAGTCAATGGGGATGCCAGATTCACTTAACAACTGTGCTACTAATTCAACAACTACAGTGATTCGCTTAACAAATGTGGAAAGAAAAGTCATATAATGGGGCAAAACCAGGGGTGGGATACTACTGGTTTTGCCTGGTTCTATAGAGCCGGTAGCTCTGAAGAGCAGCAGACACCGAACCGGTTCTGTGTTTGGCCCACCCGCCTGCCTGGGCTCTTACCTCTCCTTTATTTCCTGCTTTTTCAACCTCAGCTGCTTTGTGTGTCACAGCTGAGGTTGAAAAAGCAGGGGAAAAGAGGCTCTTCAAATACTGCACACCTGCGTGCCAGGCTTTTCAGCTGTCCGGGCGGCACAGCCTAAGGTTGTTTTACATGTGCGTGCAAAACATAATCATTGAACCAATAGTAACACCGGCTGAATTCCACCCGTGAGCAAAACTCACTTAACAAATTTCTCACTTAACAACATAAATGTTGGGCTCAATTGTAGTTGTAACTTGAAATATAACTTGAAATTTTTTACACATTTTTTTTTTAATCAGACCCCACCATACACACATGTTTTAAGTACACATTAATTTAAACCAGGGCAATTCAACCTTTTCTAAAGGAAATTGATTGAATAAAGCAGGTGTGGTGTTGGCTTCTTATCCATGGATGTAGGTAAAATAGATGTAACCATTGATCAGAAATAAAATTGAAGAACAATGTTATGAGATATTTAGCAGAAAATAAGTTACCAATGAAAAAGAACATATGTAGCTCGAATCTGAACTGTGGCATTTACTGTTTGATTTTCTGGTGTGCTCCTGGTTTAATCCCTGTTTATCTTGATATTGATTGCTGGCAAGGAGGTGTTCTGATATTTTTGTTTCCTTTGTAACTTTTTATATTATTCCTTTTGAATGATATGTAAATATTGTTTATCTACATGTGCCCATGGATTTATCTGAGTACCAAGTTTTCAGGAATTGCCTAAGATTTTGGGATTTAGTTTTGTTAGGATGCTCAGTTTTCTAGTTAAAATTATGATAAAGTTTGTCCATGTCTTGTGAAATTGAGGAAGCTTTTTTTTTAAGGAGTCAGTGTCTTCTGATTGCTATCTAGCTAGCTAGTGTTCATGTATGTGCAGTACAATTGGCTAAATTAAAATTTATTCTTTTATGTTACAGAGAAGAATGAAAGTTCTTTTCCTTTCTTCTCCTTTTGACCTGTGTGTGTACAAGAGAGAAATATTAAACTAATGGGCGATTGAAGGCTTAACCTTCCTCAACTTGCTAGGAATACTTCAGATTTAGATCAATATTATGAACTTTTACCCAGCAATTAAAAATGTATCCAATACATAGTAACTTATTACATAAACTATAGTTTTAACTCTAATTTCATCCTATCCTTTCATTTGGACACATAAAATACAATGGGAAATTCATTGAGGCAAATATGAAAATAGACAAAAAGGAAGAAGAAAATGTTCTGGGCAGAATGCTTGAATCATTTGTACGATGGTATGCTTGCTTACTTGGTCTTATCTATCAGGCTGATGAAAAAGAATTAAGGTCACCTTTTATGGGTTACCATTACATTAAAGGCTTTTCATGAACTAGTTTAGAGAGGACCGTAATTGAGACAATTAGAATGGTATCTCACTTTCTAGCAAAACTGGTCAAACATTTTTATTTGACTGATTCAAGTACCTCTGAATTATACAAATCATATAAACAAACTTTAATGATAACCCATTAAAATAACCTTAATTACACAGCACAATTGCTGTATAATTCTACTTTCCATTAGAACAGATTTGGTAAGTGAAGCAATGATTGCTTGAGATTAGTAAAGACTTGCAGAAGGTTAAAAAGTATGGAATTTATTCTGGTCACTAGATTCTCCTTGGTGAGCACTTCCAAAGTCAGAAAAATGTCTATTTTGGATAGCATCATAATTCCCCCATAAATAGGTTTTCTGCTTCTGGACTCTGTTCATTACTGGATTCTGAAAATACCCACAGTAAGGTGATCAAAGAACCGAACTGTTATATAACCATACCACAAACATGCATATACAACCATACAACCATAATCACACATATATCTTATAACAATAACAGTATAACAGTAAGATGATCATTTAACCAGATCTGGGTTGCTATTTATGCTTTAAATCTAAGCAGAACTGAAGAAACTTATTGGATGAGAAGTGAAAGGTTTTTGAGGTAAAAACCTAAGAAAGTCCAGTTGATTTCTGGAAAATCACCTTTGGGAAAACCATGACCTGGATGATTAAGAAGTTCCATAGACATTAAGTCTTAAGATTGTTTTGGTTGTGCTACTTTAGGCATGACTACAGAGCTTCAGGTTGACAAAAAAGAAAGATGGGAGTCAAATTCTGGTTCAGCGGAGGGCCTGAACTGATGGCTAAAATACTAGAACTCAGGAAGGTCTTGGGAAAGGGGGAAATGAAGTCTAAAACTGAATGGTTGAAGAAAACTGAAAAACATGGTGAGAATTGTAGTAATGCTTTAAGCAGGCAGAAGAGCTCAACACAAAAGATAACTAGCAAGGGGATCTAAAATAGTATACATCAATCGTATTTTGTGCTTGCTTTATCATTTTTATAGTCTTATAATCCTTTTGTTTGATTTAAGACATATATTTTAAAAATATTCTCTGAATGAACAGATAATTACTGAGGTTATACAGTTAATGCTCAGTGTAAAACTGGTAAGAGATATCAAGTAGTGTGTTACATTGTGTGTGTGTGTGTGTGTGTTTACCTAATGCCAAAATCTCTACTATATTGTTCTTTATAAATGTTAAAAAAGAAGAAAAGGAAAAAGACACCGGCCTTCCAAAAATAATGTAGATAAATGTTTAATATCTGATCTCGCCTTTTTTTTTTCCTTTATCCAATTTGCAGCACCTCTTGGCATAAACTTTAGAATCATATTCTAAATATTTGTAATTACCTTGCTGAGTAATACATAATATCTATGGAATGGATGGATGGATGGATAGATAGATAGATAGATAGATAGATAGATAGATAGATAGATAGATAGATAGAAAGATAGATAGATAGATAGATAGATAGATAGATAGATAGAGATAGATAGATAGATAGATAGATAGATAGATAGATAGATAGATAGATAGATAGATAGAT
>BLBF01000020.1:34595100-34612656 GCA_015471245.1 Laticauda colubrina | reverse complement strand
GATAGATAGATAGATAGATAGATAGATAGATAGATAGATAGATAGATTAATAAAACATATATTCCATATAATTTTACTTTTGCCACTCTCCAAGCTTTAGTTTCTCAACATTATATTGTTGGTACTATGTCTTTTATCATGTCTTGTATGTGTTTTGTTTCTGTATCATATCTAAGTATGAATTCATACGAGCAGTCTTGATTTTTGAAGTCAGACTTTATTTTTTTCAGTAATTTATATATAGCTCAGCTATTGTATGTTCTGGTCTTTGTTAATTCTTCGTATATTTTTTTATTGTTGTTGTTGTTCTGAATTCCTGATTAGCATATATTATATTGTATGTTGTAATATTGGGTATTTGCAGCATCCAGATAGAAAAGACTGGCCTTAACTTATTCAAGTGTGCTATTCCAAAGGTGGAGCAGGATGAATAACCAAGTCATTTAATCTTTGAGTAGGCTTTGATATTTACAGTATCACAAAATAGTTTTTCCTGTTAGTGTTTTTATGGATACAATAATATCTTCTTGATACATCCATATCTCTTTTACTGTCTTCTATTTTGAACAATGTTTATGTAAAGGAAGAGGATGATGCCTTTAAAAGGCATAATCAATTAGCAGGTTGCTTTTTAGTAAAGGCAGACTGTATTTAACAATGTCTGTAGTTGGGGTAGGGTTAAAAACCCTGTTCTTGTAAAGTTTCACTTCTGAAGCTTAGATTCTTGAATACCAACAGAGGAAATGAAATGAAATGAAATGAAGAGAAAGATTGTCACCCAGGGAGCAAAGCAGCAGTCAAAATACTTTTAAAAAGAAAAGAGGAGAAATGCACACATCTTCACTTACCTTTGTGTAAAGACAAAAGTGCAAGCTGACACAAATTTGGAGGGAACTTTTCTTTTAAAACTGGAATGCATGGATTAAATGCCTGATTGAGAGTCTAGGAAAGCTTTAGGGGAGAGCAAAACAATTCCAGCCATATGTATCAGGCACTTTGCCAACACATCTAAGCCACCTGGCTACATATGCAGCCAAATATGCCATTCTGACTAGCCAGCTTTAACCTTCAGGCGGCTTTTATTTTAAAGCTCTTAGAAAGCTCTAAAGGTTTGCCCACCATGTCCCATGTCTCTACTGTCAGTAGTTTGTACACATTTAGACAGACTCTGTAGTTTGGGCCAGGCAGACAGTTCCCAGCGCCTTTTGTCTGGAGTGCAGTTCAGTCAGGTTGAACTGGGGCCATAATATGAGTCTGGGAATAACAAACTGAAGCCCTCATCCAAATGCCACAATTAGATTAATTAACTGACAAGCCACTGTTTCATTTCTAAAGCAGTGGAAATTCTGTGTTCTATATCTTTAGATCCTACCAAGGATTTTTGTCAGTTTTGCAACAGAATATTTTCATGTCCATTTTGCACAGGGGGTGTACCTCTAAATTGTTTGAGCCCTATGGATGCCTTAATACTTTCTAATTCAGTTGTGATTTATGCAGTGCACGACTTCTGAGAACAAAGGGTGGAATTAGGACACTTCAGTTCAGCAAGTATTTGATAAAATAGAAGGAGGAGAAATGCTGATACAAGTGGGAATAGTAGTTTATCACTGTGTACAAAGTTATGTATTGTGTCATTGCAAAATGCTTTGTAGGTCTTAACTACACAACACCAATGTTTTTGCATAAAATTGCTGCTTTCCCTGATTTTTTAAAAAAATACAACTTATTTTTTTCAGAGGGATAGACTATTGGAGAAATTTATATGGGAAAGTTAACCCACCAAGAATTTTATTGGCTAAACTGAGATGGTCTTTTGACAAAGAAGCTTTGAATTTACCAGACTTCCAAAATTAACAATGGGCAATTATTTTATTATTCATATTTATGGAAAATCAAAATGTAACTCATTATCGGCTTTTATGAGTTTTAATTGAAAGTTATTACTTATTTCTAATAAGAGCTTTGCACTTATTTGGATTAACCTATGCTTAAAAAGCCCTTTTATTTCCTGGTTTGGGGTTAGATTTTGATGCTGAATCTTTGGGATATTTCATGGAAGAATTTTATTGGTAGTCCTTAGCTTATGACCTAAATTGGAATTGGAATTTTGGTTGCTAAGTGATGCAATAGCACTTAGACTTATAAAACGCTTCACAGTGCTTTACAGCTCTAAGCGGTTTACAGAGCATATAGCCCCCAACAATCTGGGCCCTCATTTTACCGACCTCTGAAGGATGGAAGGCTGAGTCAACCTTAAACCGATCAGGATCAAACTCCTGGCAGTGGACAGTGATTTAGCCTTGCAGTACATTGGTTCAGAAATGTATGTGCAGAAAGGAAGGAGCAGAAATGCCACTACTGAAAAAAGATTTAAGCATAAGTCATAGCAAAGCTCAATGATTTGTAGTGTCTTTGTCCATTACAGTAATAGGCAATGGCATGAGTTAAGTTGAGAGTTTACTAAAAACAAATATGGCAGATAAATTGTTCCAAGATTGATGTCTCAACATATTTTTTTGGTAGAGAGATCTTTTAAAATAAGCAACTGTTTTTAAAAGCTTTCCTATTAAAATTTCTTTTACTGTGTTTATGCTACGCAAAATGTGTATGACAATTTATATCCTGAACCACACGTTATAGAAATGGGGGAGAAACTGTTTATCTAGTGGTAAAACATGAGAGTTTGAAATCTTTCTTGGATTTTGAACACCAGCCAAGTTATTTCAGAATTAGATATCAAAACATTATGATAGAAATGCATTTGCATTTGTTTTAAATTGGGGAGGAACAAAGCTCAGTATTTTCTTTTTCCATGTCTCTTTGATCTTAAGGTGCCAAGAAGCCTTAATTAAGTTTTCATAAATATTGGTGTATAATTATTAACCCTAACTCTCTTCCTCGTTTTCTATTAAAATGTGCTTAAAAGCCAGTTAAATGTATGAAGGAGGAATTACATCAGAGTATCTTGAGCTGAACTTATAAGGGATTGCTGGTCATGGCAGCAGCCAAATTGGGTTGAATGTTCCAGTTCAACCATCTGTCAGAACAGGAACTATAGAATGAACTCTAGACTATGCAGGCTTTGAAGCACTTTGGCCCTTGTACAAGCCTGAGGGTGGGGTGGGGGGAGTTATGAAGAAATATTCACTAAAGTTAATGTAATTCTTAAATTACAGCCATAATATTTTTAGGCTCACAGGAAGCCTTAACTACCAGTGAGTGCTGATTTTGCATGAGAATATTTTTTCTGAAACATTTTTGAAGCTTGCACAGTCTTAGTAAACTGCCCTTCTGGGTCAAGAATGTGAGTTTGCTTCCAAATCCAAGGTATTTCCATGGCATCATTGCTTGATTTCCTCAAAGTACATTCAAAACTACCTTGATTTTTACAAGAAAAGCCCAAAATCAAGAGATCTCGCGCAAGATAGGATTTCTTTCCCCCACCCCCACAGACTCCGAAACTCAGGTCTGCTCAGGATAAAGCCATCTAAAGTTTTGCTGCAGTTAGCCAGGAGGTCTGTACAAGATAATTCAGGCTGAAGGCAGATATTCAATACTGGGGACCGATTATCCCATTATTATCTTCTTCAGTAAAACTCAAACCTCCAGAAAAGAAAATATCTCAGGAAAAATTGCTTACTACTTGTTTAGCGACCACAATTAGCACTAGCAACTTGGTTGGTAAGCAAAGCCATTGCTAAATGAAACTGCAGCTGTGCTTTATGATTTTACTTCCACTTTCCTTTGCTTTACAGGACTGGGGAAAATAAGTTTTTAATTACAATCTTAACTGCAAATGGTTGCTGTAGGAGATAGTCACTAAACAAGAACTACCCGTAGTTTCTGAATTTCAGGAAATTAGGGAAGCTGAGAGGCTGGGAAGGGGATTTATCAGCAACAGCCATTCAATTGTGGAATAGCTTCCCCACAAAACGACATTAGTCTCAATATTGTCTGCCTGAAAGCAAATTAAAAGGGAGCTGTTCTGTGGGACTTTTTAAATTGTTGACAAAATTTCCGGGGAACTTTTATTTTGCTCCGATTAAGTTACTGTTTTTGTATTACATTGTACTGTTATACTGTGAGTCTTTTATGATTTAAGTTTTCAATTTTGCTTTCAGTTTGGTGCATTGCTGAGAGTGGCATAGTAGCAGCAGTTTAAGAAGCCTGATCTAATAATAAGTACATTTCACTAGAATTTCCATTCTTTTTCAACTGCATAGTGACAATTTGATTTTAAATTTACCACCTTCTTGAAGACTGTTAGCCTTGGAAAAGATACTGGTACCTGCTGACAAAGGAAAGTGTATTTTACTGTTTTGAAGTCCATCCATTTTTATTACATTTAAATATGTCCTTTGGGACTTTTCAGTCCACAGTGGAATTCATTGGATTTTCACTCCCAGTACAGAATATCTGCCTTTAGCATGAAATATTTTGTGTACGTATCCTAGTTTGCTGCAGCATAAACATTAGATGGCTTCTTTATCCTGAGAAGACCTTAATTTGGGAGTCAGTAAGTTAGAGATGAGGGTGCATGAAAGAAATCCTATCTTGTGTGAGAACTCCTGAGTCTTGGCTTCTCTTGCAAAAGATCAATATGTATGATCGATGGTTGGTTTTTAGTTGTTCACTACACAGTGAAATTTTTCAAATGTAAACCATGAGCATCTGAGTTTCAGACATTATAATGTGTAAAAGGAGGTATGATAGCAGCTACAGTCATCCTAAATTACATTTTAGATTTCTAGTGACAGACTTAGTAAGATGAGAAGGGAAGGAATTTAACATTTCTAAGTACAAATCAATTATGTGCTGTTGCAGTAGCTAAGTCGTACAATTTGTAAAAAAATAATAATAAGCAGTTCTGTTTAAGCCCTTGATCAGATTGTTAATTCAAAAGTCATTGTTGCAAAAATTAATTTCATAAAAATTTTGGTCCTATTAAACAATCAAATGTTTATTTATGTATTTATTTTTATTTTGATGCTTTGTGACTTCAGAGCAAAAACAAACAGAAAGAAAAATAATCAAGCAGAAAGACCTAATGTGGCTTATTAACAAAATAATAGCGCTTGATTTAATTAATAATAATCATAATATTCAGATAATTTTATTTTCAGTTGTACACCAGTAACAAATTGGATTAATTAAAATCAGTGTTTCTTTAAGACCTGGCCCCACACTCTATATAGAACTGGAATATATAGAACTGGAGCCATTTACTGTTATAAAGATATATCATGTTATTTTTAATGTTTTTTTTTTTACTTTTTGTTAAAGCTCTTTTTATGTTTTCTTTTTCTCTTCTCTGTAATGTTTGTATCCCCATTATTATTATTTTTGTGTTTCATTTTTTTTTCTTTTTGTTGTTAATTAAAAAATAAAGACCTGGCCACCAAGATCTTTTCTCTAGCGATGTATGTCTCACCTTTTTCTCTGTGAACTTTTCCATTTAGTAGCAGTTCATTGCCATTTTAATTACAATGCCATTTTAATTACAGTCTTCTTAGATTGGAAATATTGGCCAGGCCAGGAAATAAATGCACAATAAATACTAGATTTTTATTGTTATGGATAGAACAATCTTGAGAGCCTGGAAGAGTTTTTCTTTCCCTATCATACTAAAGAGTGTCAAGGCAGAGCAGTCTTGAGTTTCCTTTGTATTTTTACAAAGATATACTTGGAACAGCTGTTGCATACCTGATGATACCTAGCTGGCAGGGGTGGGATTCAAATTTTATAACAACTGGTTCTGTGGGCATGGTTAATTTGTGGGTGTGGCTTGGTGGTCATGTGACTGGGTAGGCGTTGTTTGGTGGTCACGTGACTGGGTGGGCATGGCTTGGTGGCCCTGTGACTGGGAAACCAAATACAAGTGGTCCTCGCTTAATGGCCAGTTGCTTAGCAAGTGTTCTAATTTATGACTGATCTCCCCAGAGCTACTTGACCTATTTTTGGAATTTTGACAGCCATGCACCTGCATGTGCATGCGCACGCACACACACACACCCTTCTAACCCTGCTATTCTTTGATTCTGTAAGGATCTCCTGCTGGAGCAGGGGGTTGGACTAGATGACCTCCGAGATCCCTTGCAGGCCAGAGAGTCTTCTGAAGCCAGGGTTTGTGTCCTTCCTTTCTCTCCTTTTTTTTTTCTCCCTCCCTCCCTCCTTCCATGTATTTATCTAACCATCCATATATCTCATTCACTTTCTCCTCTCTCCCTCTCTTTCTTTCTTGTTTTCTTTCTTGTTTTCTTTCTTGTTTTCTTTCTTGTTTTCTTTCTTTCTTTCTTTCTTTCTTTCTTTCTTTCTTTCTTTCTTTCTTTCTTTCTTTCTTTCTTTCTTTTTCTCTTTCTTTCTGTCCCTTCCTTTATCCCCCCCTTTCTTTGTCTAGTCCTTTTCTTCCTTTCTCTTCCTTTCCTCTCCATTTTCTTTCTTTCCCTTTTCTCTTTCTTTTCTTTCTTTTCTCTTCCTTCTCTCTTTTTCTTTATCTCTCTCCCCTCTCTCTTTCTTTTTCCCCCTCTCTTCCCCTCTTTCTTTCTTTCTTTCTTTCTTTCTTTCTTTCTTTCTTTCTCTCCCTCTCTCTCTTTTTCCCTCTCCCTCTCTCTTTCTGTCTTTCCCTCTTTCTTTCTCTCTTTTTCCCCTCTCTTTCCTCCCCTCTCCCCCTCTTTCTCTTTCTCTTTCTCTCCCTCCCTCTTTCTTTCCCCCCCTCTCTGTCTTTCTCTCTCTCTCTCTGTCCCTTCCCTTCCTCCTTTCCTCTCTCCCTCTAAAGCTAGGAGACCCACTTGAAACACACACACACATGCTTCCAACATTGCTCGTTAACTTACGTTCTTCCTGACCAGTCTCCTAATGTCCCAGGGACTAGGTGCGATTGTCTGTTCACACCCGGTCCCACATTGCCCAGAAAAGCTGGCAGACAAGACTTCTGGGGTAGCCCAACAAAGGGACTGGGGGTACGACTTTCTCTCCTCCCTTAAACTCCCACTCCGCTGGCATCCTGACTGCCTGCAAAGTGCAAATTTACCTTTCTCCCTGATGAGGAAAAAGTTAGCCAGCCAGGGCTGAGCCATCACCACTTGGCTGTCCACCAGCCCACATCTTGTCTCCTGCACCTGCTCAGATTCTCCGCAGCTGCTGGGGCTCGCAGCTGCCTGGGGGGGTTGCAGGTGGCAACCAGGAAGCACGCATCCACCCACATTGCCCCTCTGCCTGCCACTCCTCCCTTGCCCAGCTGAGCGTTTTAGCCAAATGCGGGCCACCAAGGAAGATCTGCTCTCTTGAGGCTTGACTTGCGCCACTATCACAGAATGCAGCCCACATTCAACCAAAGCGGGCAGCAGTGGGAAGGAGCAGCAGGTAAAGGGGCAATATGGGCCCAGGCTCTGTAGCATCGTGCTCTCTGGTCACCCCCTCCTCCCACCCCTAGTAGGTAAGGCCAAGCAGCTATGGGGAATCCAGGCTGGGGGGCTTAGATGCAGGCTGATGGGACCCGAGCAGTGACAGGTCAGCCCTGGCTTGTCTTCCTCTTGACCACCAGTGAGCCAGGTAAGATGGAGGTTGGGGACAGTTGGGAGAGAACCTTGCTAGGCCACAAGAGCCTCATGGGTGGCCCCCACGAATAAGCAAGCTAGGCAAGTGGGGTGGGGGAAACCTTGCTAGTCAGTGAGAGTCACATGGGCAGCCCCCATGGCTCAGCAAGCCAAACAGGGACAGAAGGGCAGCTACTAGGCCATGAGCACTGAGGGTGGTGGTGGCACAGGGGTGGCGGCCTAGGCCACTCAACCGGGGCTTGTGGCAGCAAGGGCAGTGATGGCAGCAGTAGCGCGAACCAGTCCAAACCAGTAGAACCCCACTCCTGCCAGCTGGGTAATGAAACATATGCAAGCAAACCACAAAGCTCAGAGAGTACCAAGGATTCCACATGTCTTCAAGCATGCCCTCCATACTCCTCTATTGTAGAAGGAACATATAATGTATGATATCCTTACAAGTCCCCAAGATTGATCTAAAATATATCTCCTGTGGATCAGAAGAATCCCCTCAAAAGACTTACAACTATCCAACCAGAAATAGCAACTAGAAACAGCAAGACAATAATGCCAACATGGAAACCAAACCTTGCAACAAAGATAGATGCTTTGCCTCCATCTCTGTGCTAGCTGTACTATCACAGGCACCAACAAATTCATACATGTTTAGAAACATTTTCATATGGTCTTTGTCCAATGTGCAATGCCAGTCTGGATTCTGCATGGGATGGACAGGATAAGGATATGCAAAAGAATTAATAGATGCAAGTTTGATATCAGAGACAAGGATAAAATAATATTAGAGAATTTCAGACATTTCATAGCAGACCTCAACATGACTCCTTTGGAAAAGCAGGACATTAAAATTGAGTGAGAAATTGTTGAACTTACATCAAAAGTTTCCCAGCACTCTCAAATGATCTCAACAAACACAATAGATTTTTAACTCATTATGCTTATTAATTGAGTTCTGTTTGACATGTAACCTACATTTGTATAATCAACCTATCTTCCCTTTTTTCCTCCTTCCTCATCCCAGTTTAGGTGTTACATCAGTACAGTCATTCTTTGTATAAACAAAGTTAGTTACAAGTCAAAACAGCTTATACCTTTGAATAAAATTTATTACCAGATTCCTGATTTCTAGTAATGACAATTGCTACCTAGGAATGTTTTTGCAGGACTTCTCTTGGTAAGTAGTAAGAGTGAGTGAAAAAGCTATGATTTCATCCTGGACTGGAATTTGGGGTACAACACAAATATATTCAGTAAGACAAAATTATAACCAGTGCCTTATATTTGGTTAAACATTATGGTCTTTAAAATATACAATGTTATTTTGTTTCTATCTATGAAACATTTTTCTCTGTAACGTTCATAGAACTGCTTAGGTATGCTAAAATCAGTATGATTTCTTTTCCCAAATAAGTAAGAAATTTGTGTAATTTTTCAAAAATTTTTTTTACATTTTGTGCATTTGAAAAACACCAGTGCTCCAAAAATATAAATCCACATAAATAGTATTTCATTGTGTATTAATACTAAAATGTATTAATACTATTAATACATTGTGTATAAATACTATAAATAGTATTTCATTGTGCTAAAAAACATGATATCTTTTCTGATACATACCTAAACTAGGTTATACCAATTTCATGTTGCAGTGGAGGTCAAGCAATGTTGGTTGTAAAACATATACGTTGAAATTACTATGTTTAATTTGCCACACCTAATTTAATTCCCATTGTTTTTATGGTACTGTTTGAAACTTAACTAAGTCCACTGTATAAAGGCTTTCTATATAAAGCTTTGGCAATGAAAATTCTTTGCTGATCTATATAAAAGGTGAATAATCAAACATTTCTCCACTTAGCCAGGGGAGATTGACCTTTTGCGTGGCTTTTTTAAAGTAGTATTTTTTATGGTGCACAAATGGATAGTCCTTATTTAAGTCTGCTGCATCATCATGAACATGCAATTTTTGGTGATGCTGGATGAGACCAAATTCCAGTTAATTTTACATTCTTGTATGAATACCAGAAGCTGATAAATTTGTTCCTCTTGTGCACAGCAAATAACCTTCTATCTAATTTTCTATTATATTATGAATCAAAGTTCCCTCAAGAAATGGAAAATACATAAAATATTTATTAATGCATTACATATCATTGAAGGTTAAGTTAAAGAGATGTATCTACTGTTATTTCTCCAAAGGAAAGACCATTACAAAATGGGGTTAGCTTGTGATGTGCAAATTTCCATGTTGTGCCAAAAAAGTTTTAAAAAGTCAATTTGATCTGCAAAATGAATTTTGTATTCTACTTCAAGAGAGAATCTTCTCTAAATGGTCATAGTATCACTGTTTTGTTCAAATATTTACAGTAATACTTACATCAATAAACTTTAAAATGTGCATACATAGAATCCTATCTTAACTTATTATGTTTTCTGGTATCAATCATACTGTATTAATTGAAAGGATTTGGTCTAATCTCATAAAGAAACGGGCATATTCTTGGCTTTCCTCTAAAGTAAGAATATATCATTCATGCCATCCATTACTGTGCTATAATTATGGTAAGTGAAGCAGAACAGAATCAATGGAGCAATTTATCAATGCATTCTGAACTTGTATAGCACAGGTGACGTCATGCAATTGCAGATACTGTCCCTCCAACTATAAATGCCTAGCAAACCAGTGTTGTTCTTTTTCTCTTCCACTCAGATATTTTCATACTTAATATTTTTGTTTTGAATTTGTATAGAAACCTGGTCATTTATTTTTTATATTAGAAAGAAGAAATCTATGATACCATATTCCAGATTTGGTTGTTATAAGGACCAGGAGTAAATTAATGATGAATGGCCTAGGGCTAAAAAGAGAGATGCAAAAGGCTTGTGTGTACATAACCAAAATAAGGTTGTTAGCTTGGGTATAGCAATGGTGATTCCTAGTAAGGCCAAGTATTTTCTGTACATTGTTGCTATTTCCCATACATTATCCTTCAGTAGTGTGTGCATATTTAGTTTTGTTTTGGTTTTTCCATTATTTTTTAATATACTGAATAAAAATGGAAATGAGATGCTTGTAAAACAGGTTTGAATGTGTACAACAGAGTCAAATCACTGCTAACGCTGGAGAAGAAGCTGTGGTTCATCCTCCATTTTTAACAGTATTAAAGGTTTTGAAGATATTTGTGTTCTTAGCAGCTGGGGGATCTTGAGGATAGAAAGACAATATTTTTGACTTACACATTTTGAAATTTCCATGGTTTCAAAGACAGGTGTGCTAAAAATTTGAATTCCAATGCCTATGCCTGCCTTGTGCTGCAGGGGGATATACCACATGTTACATCACAATCACAATTAAACAGATCTCATAGATTTCTCTATTATTTTCAATGGGAACTCCAATTTCTGCACTTGAAGAGAGAAACCGAAAAAACAAAAACTAGGAACCAGATGTCATGCATGTGTTTCTATGGCAATTACATCTGTGATTGTGGTAGATGGTCAATTACTAGTTACTTTCTATTGTTCCTCTTGTATTCTCTTTCAGTTAGAAATAAATGGAAATAAATTTTCCAATAGTTTCACTTTTATGAAAGATGGGGGAAAAGATTTAGTGTGCTCCAATTCCTACAAAGAGAAAGAAAGAAAAACTTTCTAGGGAAAGGGAATCTAGGAGGCAATTTCTCTCTTAATTCCCCTGCTGTGCAGAGCCCAGAGAAATAACATAAAAGCTTAAACCTATGAACAGGAAGTTTATAAATAGCATTTGAACATATCTTTGTTGTGTGGAATGTGCTTGTGAGTACAGATTCTATGGTACAAAGGCATGGTTTGTAAATGCTGCAAGATTGTTTGGCACTTCTGTTTTAACAATGCACAGCCATTTGTGTTAAAGTCAGAACATGAGTGCTTAAGAAATAACAGAAATCAGAATAATTTTAAAATCGTGGAAAAAATGAGGTTCCTGCATATGGCTGTAAAGTATATGTATTTTGAAGGAGGTGAAACATTGCCTGAGAAAGCAGTTGACATAATTGTTAGGTTTACTTGCTTTTTTCCTCATATCTCAATTAAAACTCCTCTTTATCTTGTCTTTCCATGTGAACTTTTCCATTTTCTTTATCCAAAGGAAATAGTGATCCTGTACTTGGAGTTCAGCTAGAGTTACAGGAGCCTCATTAAAGATTAACAAATGGGAAAGTGCATTCTCTCTTTTGGAATTCTTTATCTGTGACTTTTTAATTGCATGTCAATTATACTGATATCACCTGATTTTTGAACAATACAATTGTGATCTAAGTACTTTTATTTATTTGTAATGCACCAGCCAACCTACTCAGGACTGTAAAATTCTGTATGATAAACCCAAACTCATTTATGAAATAATAGTTCTTTTTAACAAAATGTCTGGTAAAGGATTAAAGCCTATACGCTTTGAGCTTCTCTAATAAAAGGTCTTAAGATAAGGCTGCCTGGTTTGAGCTTCAAAAATCCAGGTGGCCCTTAGGTAGCAATAGAGTTATCAGCACATATTTGCTATTCCCTAGTGTAGGAGTCCCCAAGTGTAGGAGTCCAGGCCGCTACTGGATTTTGATCCCTTCAGAACCAGACCATGTGACTGGCGGGCAAGTACATGCACAGCTCCACTTGCACAAATGGCAGGCACCCACACTCAGGTGCTCCATTTGTGTGAGTGGTGTATGTGCCTGCCATTTGTGCAGATGAGCTGCGCATGCCTGCCACTCACACAGAACCATCCACTTTCCCTCCTCCCCTCCTGGGCCGCTAAGCCAGAAAGGTTGGGGACCACTGCCCTAGTGGTCATCTGGATTTTTGCAATCCAATTCTTGGAAATCAGAAATCATTTGATGTGGAATATATCGTCATATATATCAATATGGTACATAATACATTTGATATGGAAAGTAAAGACTTTCCATATTTCTGGGACCAAAGAGGTCCCAGAGGTGGTAGGGGAACTCAGAGATGTGACCCCTAAGCTGGAAGAGAGGTTCCAAAAGATCCCAGGAACAATATCTTCTGTCCAGAAGAGAGAGTGCAGCAATAGGAATAGCTAAGATATTACATAGAACCTTCAAACTCTGATAAAAGAGCCAAGATTGAGGGAGATACAGACCACCCAAAAGGGTGAAAAAAAAGGGAAATTTGAATAATCTGCTTGCTGGATAATTTTATGAAGAAATAATTCACCTGAAAGCATACCACACTGTTTACTTTGGAGATTACTTAACCAGAATTCTATTTAAACAAAATCAGTTCTAAATTGATGCCAGATAAATTCTCAAAATGGTTGCCAAGTTATAAGATGGCTGCCAACCCCTGACTATACAGAATAAGCTCAAAATAGTGAACAACTTTGCAGAATTTCACAGGCTTCTTTTCTGTGAAAGCAAGGAAGATGCTGAACCTGGCATCAATTTCTTGGCACTGCAGTTTATAAAGTCATCCAGAGATCCAAGTTGTAAGTATGTTCTTGTTTCACAGAACTTGGCAGAGACATCTTTAAAGGAAAACTAGCTAGTATAAAATAACACTACAAGTTTCCTTTCCTTGGCTAGAGTATACTAAACATGAACTAGAAAAATATATTATTTTCAAAGAACTCCGAAGTAAGCAGCTGTCAACAGTATTTTAGACTATTTTCTTTTGTTATATGCTTCTAAACAAATGCAAACTTTATACATATAGGAGAACCTCTAAATGTATTTAGGTACTGCATGTGTTTACTTAACATTTATAGGAAGTTGCATTCTGGCAGTGGAGCTACTTAGCAGATTGAAATAAAATCATAAGGTTGAATTAAAACACACTGCTGTTAGTGCTGATTAGAATTTTAGCGTAGTGTAAATACCAGATGTCAGGTCCAACTTTCCTGTGATCTGGCAAAGATTCAACAAAGATTCTGAGTTATACAGAAAACAGTGTACTCAAATTCTTTTTCAGAACATGGAATCTTGGATTTTAGTTACTTATATTAATGTGCTGGTGATGAAATTTAGTTACTTCTACTAAGGCGCTGGTAAATAATGTAATTATAATTCCATACAGTAGTAATAAAGAAAGGGAAAACAGATAATGTAATGTCATGCCTTCAAAACACAAGAAAGTTGGAATGAATTTAAATCCTAAGGAGTTGTTGGTTTGATGTTTGCTGAAAAGACAAGTATTAAATGCACCATTCTGTAGAAAATCTGAAATACAGGGTTGATTGCCTTACTGGGAGAGATTCCTGCTCTTAGAGTGTAAAATGTTCTGTATGAATTTTAACAAAATAATTATTTCTTTAAATGTATTTTTATGAAGCAATACCAGTTTGGCTTTGTTTCTTCATCCTAAGCATTTCCTGGGAACTTTTCCTTCAGCGAAATGCCTAACATCTGTAGGCAGTGTTAAGGTAATTAATAATTCCATTAAAAGTCTACATGCTTCACTTTTCCTTCTCTCAGTCGTGAAATTCTGTTGCATGTCTCTGCCAAAACAGCAACTAAACCATGATTTCGAAGTAACTACAAAAAACAAACAATGCCCTATCACGGTAGAAAAATCAAATGTCCAAGTATCCTGATTCACTTGCCTTAATTTTTCAGATATATATCCGAGGCATGCACTTATTCACAGTCATACAGGTAATCTGGTTTTCACTGTACAACCTATGATGGACCTGATATCCTTTTTGTCCTCTGGCTGATCCAGCAGAGTGAAAAATCTAGCAGAATTGCCCATGTACTTTTCAACTGCTGCTTTGTGGGCTAAAGCAGACTTTTCAGATCCAGTCTCTTGCAGTTTCCAAAACAATTGCTAAATATAAATATCGGAAGAGGCACACACTTTTCCTTCCCTCTCCATTATAAGATCTGAACTTAAAAATACAGACAACAAGCACCTAAGGACAGAGCACTGTCCATTAAATAGCACTGTCTAAACTTCCAACTTGAACCTCCCACAGCATGCCTAAAACAGTGGCTGTTCTTCCAGGTAGTTTTCTCTCTGTCAACATCGCCAAAGCAAGAAAAGCCTTTTCCTTCCGATAGCAGCCCCATTCATTGTTCCTCTTTCTGCCATAGAAGTTGGCTTTCCATTTTCGTCTAGCTTTGTGCTTCACTACTTCATCCTTGAGCCTTTTACTCCTCTCGGGAACTTTTTGAGTATTTTCAGTTACCTTGCTTCTGTTAACTGTGTTACTCCTTCTGATGTTGGTCTGCTTCACAGTCTTATTAAACCTTTACATTGTTTATTTGTGTTCCGTCCGGAAAAACGCGAGGTAGACCGGGTTCCAACAAACAAGTCTTTATTTGAACAAATAGTCAGTAAAACGGAACATTGGCTCAAGCCGCGACAGTCTTTTTATACCTTCCTGTCTGCTGGCTTGTAGCCAATGACATGCCTTTGATTTTGCCACCTTTGTGTGGCTTCGAGGATTGGTTCTATTTGAACCAATCTCCATTTGTTATTATTAACCAATCAGAATGCGTTATTTGGAGTCTACTATTTTAATACAGAACACCCCTCCCCTCTTAGTTCAGTCCTACGTGGTGACGTAGTCGCGCAGGTAGGTGGGGCTTCTCCTGACTCGACTGGACTTGCGCGGTTCATTATCGTTGGAGACTTCGACCGGTTCGGATGGGGCTGCTGTGTCTTTTGTCCTTCTCCCTGGAACCGTCTGGAAGGGTGAGTCAGCCATTTTACTGCTGCCTGAGTTTCTTAGGCCGGCAGTTTTGCCGCTCCCTCCCGTTTCCTCCGGGCAGGTCGAGCTGGCCTGGCTGGTCCCTTCCGATGGACTCTTCATGCAACTTTCTTCAAACAGTGAGTCTTTTATTTGCTCTTTTTGTTTGTTATTATTTTCGGAGTTTGATTTAAACAGTTCTTTATTGATTTCTCGCATTTCTCCCCCCACACCTTGGTTTGAAATTCGCCGTTTTTCTCTATGTATGGTTGTGTGTTTGTATTTCTTTCTATGTTTCGGGCGCGAAGCTGGTCTATATGCCGCTTCCATTCCCTGCCATCATCTACCGTTAATCGGTAGGATTTGGGGCCTGTTATCTGTGTAATTTGTCCGGGTAGCCATAATGGGTCCCCGGTGAAGTTTTTAGCATAAACTAAGTCGCCTATTGCAAAATTCCTGAATCGAGTAGAGGAGTCGGGAGGGATTTCTGGTGTGAAATTTGGATGCAATCTATCTAGATGCGACCTTACTTTCCTTCCCATCAGTAATTCTGCTGGGGTTTTGTTGGTTGTGGTACTGGGTGTTATATGCTAGAGGGTGAGCAATCAGTTTATTTTATTCTGGACATCTCCAGTGTCCATTTTTTCTAAACCCTCCTTGGTAAACCTGATCGTTCTCTCTGCCCTACCGTTTGCAGCCGGGTGAGCCGGCGCGGTTAGGGCATGTCTTATACCTAGGGAGGTTAGGTATTGCTCGAATTGGAGGCTGGTTAATTGTGGCCCATTATCGGACACTAGGACGTCCGGTAGGCCATGGGTTGCAAAAAGTTTGTCGAGTTGCTTTATCACGGTTTCTGTTGTCGTTGATGGCATAATTTTTACCTCTAGCCAGTTAGAGTATGCATCCATGACAATCAGAAACGTATGCCCCCTGGTAGGACCCGCAAAATCGATGTGGATTCGTGATCAGGGGCCTCTTGGGGTTTCCCAGTCTCTTATAGGTGCTTTTGGTGGGGACGGTCTGATTCTCTGACATTTGTTGCACGAGTTTACCCAGTATTCTATGTCCCTATCAATACCCGGCCACCAGACATAACTTCTAGCAAGGCTTTTCATTTTAACTATTCCCGGGTGGCCTTCGTGAAGCATACCAAGTACCCTGGGTTGTAATTTGTTAGGAATAATTACCCGAGCACCCCACAATAAACACCCTTTTTGGATTGAGAGTTCAGTTTGTCTGGTCCGGAAGGGTTTAAAGTTCTCAGTTTTTTGGTTTTCCGGCCAGCCTCTACCTACCCAGTTAAGAACGCGGGCAGTCAATGGGTCTTTTGCGGTGGCTCTGGCGACATCATTCGCGGATATGGGTAGATCGGGGCAAGTCTCTATCTGTAATGCTGTCATCGTTGGTGCCGGGTCTTCCTCTGTTGATGGTAAGGGTGCTCTGCTCAAAGCGTCCGCATGGGAAATTTGTTTCCCTGGGCGATGTGTCAGAGTATAGGAATAGGCTGCTAGGAACTCTGACCATCTAGTCATTCTTGGGGACAGAATATTAGGTGTGGGCTTGTTTCCCGCCAAAATTCCTAGTAGCGGTTTGTGGTCTGTTATGATTTGAAAAGTTCGCCCATATAGGTACTCGTGGAAGCGTTTCACTCCAGCGACAATTGCTAGGGCTTCTCTGTCCAATTGGCTGTAATTTCGCTCGGTTTTGGACAGGGTCTTTGAATAGTATGCGATGGGTGCCTCTCTTCCATCAGGCAGTTGGTGGCTCAGGATGGCACCGACTCTGAATGGTGAGGCATCGCAGGTCACCCTCAATGGTAGTGTGTTGCTAAATTGAATGAGAACGGTGTTCGATGTTAGCAAGTTTTTTATTTTTTGGAAGGCTTTCTTCTCTCTATAACCCCAAGTCCAAATTGCTTTGTTGTCCAGTAGACGGTGCAATGGTTCTGCTATTGTAGCCTTATTTGGTAGGAATACATTCTAAAAATTTATCAGTCTGCCGGCTTGTAGCCAATGACATGCCTTTGATTTTGCCGCCTTTGTGCGGCTTTGAGGATTGGTTCTATTTGAACCAATCTCCATTTGTTATTATTAACCAATCAGAATGCGTTATTTGGAGTCTACTATTTTTATACAGAACAATTTGGTTTTGGCTTAGTTTGATGTGTGAAGTCCTTGTGGCTACAGTTTTTGGTTCATGGTCCAGGCTGACCAAAAGTAATAAGAATGACTGGGTACAAATGACAATGATCATCTGGGCATATCCTTTACTATCTATCTATCTATCTATCTATCTATCTATCTATCTATCTATCTATCTATC
>BLBF01000020.1:34576839-34595090 GCA_015471245.1 Laticauda colubrina | reverse complement strand
ATCTATCTATCTATCTATCTATCTATCTATCTATCTATCTATCTATCCATTCATCCAGCTATCCATTCATCCAGGTATCCATTTATCCAGCTATCAACCATAATTTAACAAACTTTTGGAAGTTCACATAACATTTAAAAATACTTAAAATAAACATCAAATAGTTTTTGTGCACCTTCAAGTCAGTATTGACTCCTGGCAAATGCCTGGAGAAGCCCTTTGAGGTTTTTTGGCAAGTGGTTTGCTATTGCCTGCTTCTTATGACTGACAAGATTATGTCACCCTTATGTCACCCAGCTGACTTTTGTGTCCAAGGTAAGACTAGAACTCATGTTCTTTTTTTCTTTTAATTAAAATTTAAAAAGACTCCATATCACATATTACTCTGTCTTGAAATGCTCATTGGAGGAGCCAGATCTTCCCTCATTTGGAAAATATTAAGAGCATAAAGTACAGCTAGGATTCTGGAATAATTTATCCATAGAGGATAGCTGTGAAAAAAATTGCTTTCAGGCTTCTGTTTCTCCCACCCAGGACATGTATATGGTCACTGAATTCAGGATTAGGGTGATTATATATTATATTACATCAGTTATTGTATTAAGATAGCAAGTTGTTTCATTTAAATAAATATTTTATGCAATCATATCCATTGTATCAAATCATGATTTATGATTCAAAATCAATATAACTTCCATATATGAGGTTTATTCAGCAAATTACAGATAAGCAACCTGTGGGTTAAGGCCATCTGTGAATTTGGTTTCAGACAGTTTTCCTTTGATGTAACTAATCAGTTTAGTAAAGTTGTTTATTAGTTTTAAGATAGCTTGGTAAGAAGAATATTTTTGGCATGTACATATTTAGTACATTTTACATGTATACATGTGTGTGTGTGTGTGTGTTTGTCACATAATTCACATACTTTCTGTAAAGTGAGTTTCAGTGCAGGGTCACCCAAACAGCTGTTATTTCTTTTAATAGCTTCTTCAACCTACGTGCCAGCAAGTCAGTTTACAAAATCTGTTTTGTTGATGACTGCTGCGATAATAATTGTGGTGTTTGTGGCTTGGCAAAAGCTGAGGGTCTCCTCAGAGGACTCCTGCCAAAACCATTGAAGGGGTTGAGGTGGATTCCCTGCCAGAATGAGTCACTGCTCTCTGTTTTATTTAGTGTCCTTTTGCCAAGGCTTTAGACACTTTCTGTTTTCATTCTTTTGTAGGCTTTCCTTCCCACATTGTGGTTTCCTTCACAGCCAGAGCTCTAGATTTGCCAGCATAGGTGAGAGAGTGTGACGAACTTTCCCAAAGCTTCTGCCAGACTATTTTAGGTTTAGTGATTTTTCACTACGGAGCATGCTCACGTGTAAAAGTGGAATCCAAATAATAGTACATTTTCAATGTAAAAGCACAATTTTCAATGAACACAGAAGAAGAAAGTCGTTCCTCAAATTATATCAATTTCAAAGGCAGCACACAATTTTCTCAATAATAAGGCAGCGTTGTGATTAGTACATTTCTTTTAAGAGTATTCAGAACAAACTTAAGAAAACAAATACGTGTGTGTGTGTGTGTGCGCGCGCGCGCGCGCTGTTCAGCTTCCTTCGGGTATTATCCCACGTCATTGTAGTGCTTTTAAAGTTGAAAGCAGTTTAAAGTTCATCAGAAGCCTGATGATGGCAGATGAGATTCTGCTGAAACGTTGCTACAACTTTAAAAGCACTACAATGACGTGGGATAATACCCGAAGGAAGCTGAACAGCACACATGTAAGTACCCGCGAAAACTTAAAAAAACATATATATATATTTGTTTGTTTTCTTAAGTTTTTGCGGGTATTTATATGTATGATATTCAGCTTTGTTTGGGTATTTTCCCACATCATTTTAGTTGTGCTTTGAAAATTGTTGTGATGTTTTGGCAGAATCTCATCTGCCATCATCAGGCTTGTGTATTGTGTTCTGAAAGTCTGAAAGCCTGACTCACAGATGAACACAATACACAAGCCTGATGATGGCAGATGAGATTCTGCCGAAACATCACTACAACTTTAAAAGCACAACTATAATGACATGGGAAAATACCTGAACAAAGCTGAATACTATACATACATACATACATACATACATACATACATACATACATACACACACACACACACATACACATACACATACATATATACATGTTCTCTGAGCTAGACTTAATGATAGCACACCATACGTTTAACTTAAATAAACTGTGAACTAATTGATCTGCAACTATCAGTGCCTTCTATAGTGATGCTGGCATGTGTTTGAGAGGATGAGGAAATACTTTTGGAACTGGAGTTTTAAAAACAAGGAGGTTACAGCTGCACACATGTCATAGGTTCACCACCACAGCCTTAGAGCCTCAGAAACATAAAACAGGTTGGTGTGATAGTACATTTAAATATCCAAAACCACTGAAGCCATTTCTATTTTAGTGGAGGTAGTTAGCCAAGTCCACATATTGCACTAATACTTAAGGGCACTTCTACACAAGCTCTTTGCCCTGTTTCAGACCTCTGCGTTCTGGTGTTGTCATCTATATTTACACTGAGCTGATTTATGCTTGTTCAACTGCAGTGTATCCCAAATTGCAGAAAAGGGGATTGGTTTGCAAAAGCTCTATAGAGTTGATGAGTACGGTAGATTCTGACAGAAGTTCTTGTCCTACCAAAAGTCATTCATTGTAGTTTGTAAATTCTTAACTCATAGATTATTGTGAAGTATGAACCCAATAATTGTGGCCTGTTCATCTAACCTATTAAGAAAAACATAACTTTACATGATCTTAACCAATGATAGTGAAAATACATATTAGTGAAATTGTAGTTGAAGAATATGAAACAGTTAATGGACAAAAAAAACCTGGTCTAATATTCCTGTCCTCATTCTTCACAGTAAAAGCAAAACAAAACCATTTTTTGAAAGAAGAATTCTTTCAGATGATGGTGAGAAAAGATATATTTTTATGCCACTTTATAAAGGTCCCTCCTACTGGATTAGATGTTTTCAATTAAATTTGATGATTGTGTCTTCTGTTATAATTAAATAAATGTACAGTAATGCCTTTGGACCAATAGAAGGGAAGAATAGAAGGGAAGAATTATTGTTTTGTTTGTAAACCAGGTATGATTAATTTTACATTTTCCAAACACAGAACTATGTAGTTTTGGGAATTGTAATCCAACAAATCTATTGAAGGCTAGATTTAAAAGGCAAGATTTCAAAAATAAATAAATAACCCATCTAGTTCGCTTTAAGATATCTTGCTGCATTTTGTACATGTGTCAAATGCAGGATTTTGTCAAATTATTTTCTGTTCAGTTTTTTTCTATTCCTTGGTAGAAGAGCAGAATTTAAAAGATCTCCATTCTTGGAACTTTGAGTCCTTTATAAATGATTTTATTACTTACAATAGTTAATTAAAGACTTGCAGACTTTGTACATTTGTTGGACTCTGAACTTAATTGGTGTGGAAATTTTGACAACAGCCTGTGCTGCATGTTTTAATGAACAAAATTGAGTAGATATTTTAAGGATTCTGTGGTAGCTTTCAAATTTGGTATGTTTAGATGAGACTGAAAAGCATTATGTATGTATTTATCTTGTATTTAAGCTGGTTGCAAAATCATGTAAGTAGAGTAGTTTTAATTGAATTTGTTAAGTTTGGTTTATGTTATTTTATCACAGGAGGAAAAGGAGTATATGTAATTTTTTTTGAAAGTTCAGAATCCTGAAAAATCTTACTAAATGCCACATTTCATTGTGATTCCTTTAAGAAAGGGTTTCATTTGCTGGAAGTTCTTCATTTTACAGAGTATAAATACAGTGGAAGCTACATTTTAAAAAAAACTATTGAAAGTGGAAACAGTGAAAAGAAAAAGTAAAGGCTTTTTTCTTCTTCAATGTGACAAACCATAGAATCTAAGACAGTACAACAGAGTTAGTGAATGGCTGTTGGAAAGTTTCTTTCTGTTCATCAGCACATTGATTATCCTGATAATAGAGCCATTCAGTTATATATTTTTCCAGCATAACAAGGAATAAAATAATTGTACATTAAATCTTCATAGAACTCCACAATAGACAAATGGATTAATTTAAGAATGGAAAGTGAAAGAAAATTTCATCAAGATAATGAATCTGATTAATTAAAAATCTTTGCAAATGTTCTTTTGTCTTTAAATTATATCCCATTAAAGTTGGGTGAAGTTTACTTGAAACTTTTACTTGAGATCGTTCTTTCAAAGCTTCATTTTGTTCTGTTTAGCAGCTCAGTCACATAACATACCTAAAAACATTAAAGACAGTTCTATCAGCAAATGTTTTGTTTTCTAAGGTTCGAGTAAGTATTTAACATCAACTGCTAACTCAGTTAAATGAAAAATTTCCATCCCTATAGCAACAGCAGTAGTTCGTTCATAGGACCTCAAAATTCATAACAACTATGTTTGTTGGAATGACATAAAGTCAATGTGGCAAGTGTTCAAATTGAAGCACATATTTTACATGTTAATAAGGATCTCACAATTCATAAAGGAGGAAAAGATCATGGTTATATATTTTTAATATAGTAAAAATGGACTTTGAAGTACTTTGGGATAGTTCAGATACTGGCTGGTTAGTCTTTGCATGATAACCTTGCTTTGATATTTGCTCTATCTAATGAAAGCCACCTAATGTCATGGAAAAGGGGGATAGTTGCTTGAAATGATCTAAAGTCTTCTCATTTATTTTATTTTATTTATTTATTTTAGTTCTGCATTTTGCATGGAGGGAAAGAGATCATTGCTCTTGACTTCAAAAGCACCCTTTTTGATTTCTATTTAATTTTATTTGTTTATTTTGTCAAGCAATTATAAGAACAGATATAAGTATAAACATAGTTATGAATACATGAAATGGATACATATAAGAAAAATAAAAAGAAACAATAGGACAGGGATAGTGGGCACATTGGTGCACTTATGCATGCCCCCTACAGACCTCTTAGGAAAGGGGTGAGGTCAAAAGTAGACAGTCTAAGGTTAAAGTTTTTGAGGTTTGGGGAAGAAACCACAGAGTCCGGTTGAGTATTCCAGACATTGACCACTCTGTTGCTGAAGTCATATTTCTTGCAATCAAGTTTGATGTGGTTTACCTTGAATTTGTATCTATTGTGTGCTCTTGTATTGTTAAGATTGAAGCTGAAGTATTCATTGACAGGTAGGACATTGCAATGTATAATTTTATATACAATTCTTAGATTGGATCGAAGGTGGCATAGTTCTATGTTTTCTAGGTCTAGAATTTCAAATCTGGTGGCATAAGGTATTCTGCAACGAGTAGAGGAGTGGAGAACTCTTCTTGTGAAATATTTCTGGACTTTCTCAACTGTGTTAATATCAGATACGTAATGTGGGTTCCAGACTGATGAGTTGTATTCCAGTATTGGTCTAGCAAATGTTTTGTATGCTCTAGTTAGTAGTGTGATATTACCAGAGAAAAAGCTACATATGATTAGGTTAACAACTCTTAATGCCTTTTTGGCTATGTAGTTATAGTGGGCTTGAGCACTTAGATCATTAGAGATGAGTACTCCAAGGTCCTTGACAGAGTTTGGATCATCAGCAAGGTCTTGACTATTCAGCTTGTATTTTATTTTCTGATATTTTTTTTTGCCAATATGTAAGACAGAGCATTTATTTGTTGAGATTTGAAGTTGCCATTTGTTTGATCATTCTGATACATAGTCGAGGTCTTTTTGAAGGGTAGCAGTATTGTTGGTGGAATTAAATAGCTTTACATCATCGGGGAAGAAAACACAGTTGCTCTTAATGTGATCACAGAGGTCATTTATGTAGAGTATGAAGAGAGTTGGTCCTAGAACACTGCCTTGAGGGACACCACTGTTGACAGGTACAGAATTTGATAGGATGCTCCCAATTTTGACCATTTGTTGTCTGTTTGACAGGAATGCTTCTATCCAGTTAAGCAGAGTACAATGGCATTGACAGAAAAGTTATATATCAATATGTTTGTGTTTTGTTTGCTTTTACAACTTGCTGCTAATTTTCAGATAGTGATTAATATTATTGCTGCAATTACTACTACTGTATGATCACATTATTTGGTGAGTGATAATTATTATCTTGTTGGCAAAAGAAACATAAAGTGTGCTAGAATTAAAAAACCTGCCTGGTTTGTTGCTAATATGCATATCCAAAGTACTCAAATGGAGTCACTGTTTCTTCCCATTTTTGTGTCACATTAATATGAAAATAATTGATATATTGGGTAAATAAGTAATGAGTATTATTACTAACTTACAAGAAAATGACACAAAATAGGCGCACATAAATGTGACAGGAGGCAGATAGAATGTTTATAAAGATGAAGGCCTTTAATAGTCACTTACTCCTTAATTCTTGAAAGGTTAGGAAAATCAATTTCCTGAAAATATTAAAAAAGAATATGAAAAATTTTCACTGTAATGATGTGCTTGGTTTTACAAATGTAAATGGTTTCCCTTTTTTATTTTTGCCTTTTCAAATTTATATTTTAATCAGTGCTTTCTGAATTTCTAAAAACTTGTTCTTTGCTTACATTTTTGCATCCCTGAAAGAAAGAATTATTTAATAGAGCTGTGCTATTCTCCAAATTAAATTGCATAAAGATGCTTCTGAATGCCCAGGGCGCAAATGTGCACTGTCTGTAGTTCTTTGAAATCAGCCACATCTTCCAGAAATATGTGGTAGTAGAGAAAGAATTTCAATATACCTATTTCTGCTACTACTTGCAAAGAAGAGAACATGTAAACATTCAAGTAATATCCATACTCAGGGGGAAAAATTAACAGTAGTGAGGATAAAAAGAATATTTTGTCCATATTTTAATCTATAAAAGAGATGTCAGTGAGATGTCAGCAAAAACTGATCTTGGACATTTGAATATTTTCAGACTTTTTTAGGATCACATGAAATGCTAGTATCACTTTATAATGTCTTGGTAAGGCCACACAAGGAATATTACATCCAGTTTTGGTTGCCACCATATAAAAAAGGTGTTGAAACTCTGGAAAAAGTGTAGACAAGAGTAACAAAGATGATAAAGAGGCTGGAGGCTAAAAGAAGAACACTTGCAGGAATTGGGTCTATCTAGTTTAATGAAAAGAAGGACTAGGAGTGACATGATAACAATGTTGGCTGCCACAAAGAAGATATGTGTGTGTTTCAAAGCACCTAAAGGTAGAACAAGAAGCAATGGATGGAAACTAATCAAGGAGAGAACCAAGCTAGAAATAATACATTTTGTTGTCTTCAGAAGTTTTGAGTGCTCCACCACTTTAAGAAGAGATTGGACAACTACTTGTCTGAAATTGTACAGACTAGAAGACCTCCAAGGTCCCTTCCATAATCTTGTAATTGTGTAGTAAAGTGGTCACAGTGGTGATAAGAGTACTCAAAGCAAATTTGGAAAGGTGCTTATTGTCTGTTCTTGTGCACAGTTGCTAGAAACAACATCAGAGCTCTTTGTCCAGAAGAGTGTGGTCCTAGAAACAGCTAATGGACTATATGCAGGACCCTCAAATTCCCAGGACTCTGGTAGAGAACTGAGAAGAAGAAAGCATGTACCATACCACTCATAGGGTTGAGAAGGGAATTTATATGATCACATTCTTGAGTTTGTTTTTTCTTGAGCTAACAATACTGAAGACTATTGTTTAAGAATAATGAGCTTGAAAAACAGATTGCAGAGTTGGCACACAATGAATTGTAATTAAAGTTTATGAGGTGCTTATTATATCAACAACTGGTTGGAGAAGCCCCGAGCAGCAGGTGACCCTAAACATGTGATATCCTAGCAGCCAGGATCTTTTTTTCTCCCCATTGGTTCAACCATCTGAAAAACTAAATTGAAAAAAAAAAAAAACCAAAAAACCCAGAGGCTGTATATTTTCACTGGGCCCCTGGGGAAGTATGGAATACAGCTTCCTTCTGCTTTGCTGGGATACAGCCAAAAACTTTCCAGAAGTTCAGCTTTGACAGAGCCTTGTTGAAGAGGGGGAAACCAACCTTCCACCCATTGCCCATAGGACTCTAAATCTGACATTTCCCACAGTTTTTTTAAGCAGTGATGTCGCTATGTAAGCAATATGGTCTGAATCTTATGCATTCTATTGTTAGCAAAGATTCAATCAAGCTTCCAAGGGATTTCAAATACTTCTGTCCACTATCCAGAAGTTCCTTCGGTAGAAAACTCCAAGAATTACAAAATATTGAAACTATATCTATAATCTTAATTCAGTACAGTACAGTTTCATACAGAATTTGTTTTAATACAAGAAGCAATAAAATGGAATGAGCTGTGCCTAATTTGATTCACTAGACATATCATATATTTTTTTTATGTATAGCTGAAATAAATAAAATTCTATATAAGTTTCAGGGGGGGGGAAATCTTTCATATAAAATGTTTTCTTTTTATGTCTGAGAAGTGAAACTTTCTTAAGATTTGGAATATGAACAGAAAACATTTTTTTTATTTCAAAATTTCATACTTAACAAATGATAAGTACTATTGAATGGTTTGGGAATTTCTTTTGAGTCCCCTGAATTATGACAGTTGGGTTTCAATGAATATTGTAGACATTCCTGTTATTCTATTTCTCAGAAGCCTTCGTCATACTTCCCTCCTGCAAAGGAAAGCAATTAATTGCTAATTATTTAACTGAAATTAACAGTATTCCTTAAAGCCCATGTGACACTGGCCAACGGATGCAAAACGGACACAATGGGTGAGCAAAATGTTCCATCCGTTGTTATCCGCTCTCAAAAGGGGCAAAAATTTGCACAACCGGAGCGGATAACACGGACGCGGGGAGGATGCAGGGCGGATGGAAAGCAGATGCGGAACAGAAGCACAGCGGATGGAAGTGGATGGGAGCAGATGGCGCAACCGCAGGGCTTCCGGGGGCCTCAGCAAAGCGGACGCGGAACGGATACAGCGGATGCAGAGCGGACGCCGAACGGATGAAGCGGATGCACAGCGGAAGCCTAGCGGATAAAGCGGATGCACAGCAGAAGCCTGGCTGATGCACAGCGGAAGCGGAACGGATGCCGAGCGTTAATTGCGCATGCGGGGGGGAAGTATTACGTAAGCCCCCCGGATATAAAGGGAAGCAGCTCGCACGTGGCCAGCATTCCGAGGAAAGACCTGCTGCTGGACACTTCAAGTTCCTTGCCTGCCCTGCCAGCCTGCCTTCCAGCCAGCCTTGGTGCCTGCCTGCCTGCCTGCCTGCCTGCCAGCCTTCCTGCCAGCCTTCCTGCCAGCCTTGGTGCCTGCCAGCCTCCCTGCCAGCCAGCAACCCCACAACCATGGGGAGGAAGCGAAAGCCTCAGCAACCTGCCACCATCCCTGGCAAGAGGGACAGGGCCAACCTCCCGCCCCCTTCCCCTGACTCTGCTTCTGCTGGGGCTTCTGCTGAAGCTGCTCCTGGCGGTGGGGCTTCTGCTGGTGCTGGGGCTTCTGCTGGGGCTTACTCTGTTGAAGCTGCTCCTGGTCCTGCTGGTCCTGCTCGACTTGCTCGTGCTCCTGGACTTGCTCGTCCTGCTCGTGCTCCTGGTCTTGCTCGTCCTGCTCATCCTGCTCATGCTCCTGGTCCTGCTCGTGCTCCTGGACTTGCTGGCCCTGCTGGTGCTTACTCTACTGCTGCTGATCCTGGTCCTGCTGCTGCTGCTGCTGCTGATCCTGCTGCTGCTGCTGATGATGATGATGATTATCCTGCTGGTGAGGATGATGATGATGATGATGATGATGATTCTGCTGCTGCTGCTGGTGCTGGTGTGGAGGAGCAGCCCCTACTACTTGGGAGCCCCTCTGATGAGGGCCCATCTGGTCCAGCCAAAGGGAGGAAGAGGCGTATGCGACAACGGGAGAAGAGGCAATGCTATATTGAGGAGGCGCACGAGGATGAGGTGCTGGAGTGGCTGAGAGAGAACGACTATCTGTGGCGGAAGGAACACCGGCTGTACAGGGACACCAAGCGGAAGCAGGCTGCTTGGAGAGAGAGGGCGGAGAGTATGGGTTATACTTCGGAGGTGCTCCTCGGCTGGTGGAAGCACATGCACACCTGGTACGGGAAGCTGCACCTGAAGAAATCTGGCCAGGCCACTGTGAAGCTGACAGACAGAGAGACCTACGTCATGGCCAGGTGCAGCTTCCTGGAGGGTGAGGTCCGCCACCGAGGAGCACCAGCAGCCCCTCTCACGACCCTCTCTCCGGCAGCCTGCTGCCACCCAGTCCTCTTCTGGCCGAGAGTCAGTCCCTGTCTCCAGGCAGGTTTCTGTGGAGCGTGCCATGGCGGAGAACCCGCGGACAGGTGTGGTAAGCGTGGTGGAGTGCGTAGAGGACTCCCTGGTGCGGTGGGAGAAAGGAGACATCGAGTCCACCACACTCCTAGCCGCATCCACCCCCCCCAGCTCCGCCTCCGCAGAAAGGCAGAGAGCCGGACAGCTGGAGGGACAGAGCCACAATGTCCTGCTGGAGATCAGGGACACCATCCGCACCAGCATAGATCTCCTCTCTCAGCTGGTCCACACCGACTCCTCCTCCTCCAACCGCAAGCCCTTCCTCACCTATGTCAACCAGACCCTCAAGGAAATGGCGGATCCACAGTACCAGCTGGTGAAGAACCGGATCACTGAGCTGCTTCACAACCCTCCAGACCCAGAGGAACCTGCTCCCACCCAGTCCAGGCCTGCTTCTCCACCCCAGGTGATGTCCCTCCCATTCCAAGGCTTCCCACAGGCCCTCACCTACCAGGGCTACGGCTACCAGGAGGTTCAGCAGCACAGGCAGCAGCCCTTCCCAGTCCATGCACAGAGTCATCGGGCAACACCGTTGCCACCTGTTTCACTGATGCCACCGATGCCACCCACGCCAATGATGCCACCAACGACAGCGATGCCACCCACGCCAGTCCTCACCCAGCTGCAGAGCAGACAGCCCCACTACACAACTCTTTCCTCCACCCCACAGCCAAGCCCAGTCTCAGTACATCTGTCATCAGTACTGGGGCTGACACCCCATGGCATGGAGGAAGGACCTCTCAGCATCACGGGTCTGAGCCAGCTGTCCGAGAGCTTTCTCAACACACCGTCCCCTGTTGTCCTCTCGAGGCCAGGCACTCCAGCACCACCCACCACCTCAGCACCTGGACCCTTCACCCCTGAGACTGGGCACACCTCAGAGTGACCAAGAAGAATGCCAGAGACTGGGTAGCTGGCTACCTGTGGACTTTATTTGGACACTTGACTTGGGTCATTTTTTTTTTACAGCTTATTGTTCAATAAAGTTTATCTTTGATTCACACACTTGCTTCATTTCTTTTTTTTAATAAAGTCTTGGTGGAAACTTTAAGAATTGGCTTAAGCCTTTGCATGCTTGTGGGATGGGTTAAGATAGCAGTGGGGTGGGCAGGGATACCTGTGGAATGAGCAGGGATACCTTTGGGATGGCTAATAGCTGTGGGATAGATAAACCTCCAGTGCAAGCATAGTGGGACTGTATGGTCCACCCTCCCAGGTGCCACACCTATGGCCCTTTATTATCAATAATAATGTAATCAATCATCCACACATGTCAACATAAACACAACTCTTTATTAAACGCCCTGTTTATTGTAGGCCCACCCAACATACATGGCCCAATATCATCCGTGTGATGAGACAGGCTGAAGGAAGAATCCATTAAGCATCTACCATCCAGTCTTGCCACTCCACCACTCCAGCTGGGGAGTTGCACCAGTGTTTCAGGAGGTTGCGTTGCTTCTTCCCTTCCCGTGAGGCTCTGTTGTGGCCTTGCACATCCTGAGTGTCGATCAGGTTTCGCCCTTGCCTCCATTCACCAGGCTCCATGTCCCCGTTGCCTTGTTGACGGTCCACGAGCCTGTTCTGCAAGACTGGGTAGCGGGTGCGCATGAGATTGTGCAGGATGCAGCAAGCTTCCACGATCCTCCTCATGGTCTCTGGGCGATGCTGCATGGTGGTGAGAAGTACCTGGAACCTGTTGGCCAGGATGCCAAAGGCGTTCTCCACCACCCGCCTTGCCCTGGACAGCCTGTAGTTGAAGATCCTCTCTTCACGGGTCAGGAGTCTGGAAGTGTATGGCTTCATGAGGTAGGTTCTGAGGGAGAAGGCGTCATCCCCCACGATGAAGTAGGGCACATCTTGCGTGTTGTTGGGCAGTGGGCCTGGATCTGGGAAGGCCACGATGAGGTTGCCTTCCAGCCCCTCCTTGAGGTGACTGGTGTTGTATACCTGGGCATCTGAAGATGAGCCGTAGCCTGAAGCATCGATGTACATGAACTTGTAGTCAGCATCGACCATGGCGAAGAGGATGATGCTGAAGAAGCCCTTGTAGTTGAAATAAGTGGACCCCGACTTGGCTGGAGCTTTGCAGGCCACATGCTTGCCATCGATGGTTCCAACAGTGTGTGGGAAGTTCCACCTCTGATACCACTGCTCTGCAACTTTCTTCCATCCTTCTTCAGTGGAGGGGCACTGGAGGAGCTCCTCCAGGTATTCTTCGATGATGGCCTGCACCACTTCTCTGACCACAATGCTGATGGTATTGTGTGGCACCCTCCAGCCGTACTGCATGCTTTTGTAGGTGGTCCCTGAGGCCAGGTGGCGCAGAGTGAGTGCCACCTTGAGCCCAGGTTCCAGGCTGGGCCGGAGGTTGGTGTTTGCCTTGGTCAACCTGGGTGTCAGGCGCTGCACAACTTCGTCAAACATGGCTGGAGGCATCCTCATGAAGTTCTGGAATTCCCGAGTGTTTTCGTTCCTGAGCTCCACCATCAGCTTGTTGTACAGTCCGTACTCTGCTCTTCTCCTGATCCATTTTCGGACCCAGACACTTCTTGGCCGCCTCTTTTTCTTCCCATAGTAGAGTTCACAGAGCCTGTAGATGGCTTCGTACTGTTGCAGAAGGATGGTGGCTGCCAAAAGGACTGTGGTACGATCCACGGTGGACATGACTGGACGCTGTGGAAGAGGAAGAGTCAGATGAAGGCTGCAGAGGTCTGCACAGGTGGGCTGCTGGTCTGAAAGTGAGATGCAGATGAGTTGCTCTCCCTTTTTATAGGCAGTATAGGTGTCCCTTTGCATCCTCTAGGCATCCTCTAGGCTTCCTCTAGACATCCTTAATATCCGAGATAGATCCCCTCTGCGAACGTTTTTTCCGCTTTAAACGCTTTGTTTCCGTGCTGCATCCGTTCTGCATCTGTTCCGCGTCCATTCCGCTTCCTCCCTGCGTCCGGGCAGATGCGAGTTGCGCGGATGCGCAGCGGATGCCAAGCGGATATAGCGGATGCGTAACGGATGCGTAGCGGATGCAGAACGGACGAACTGGATACATTTTCCGCGCAAAAGTTTTAGGCAGCCCAAAACCTTTGGAGCAGATGAAACGTCCATAAATGGATGCTGGACGGATAGAGAGGAAGCAAAACGGAGGCAGTGAGTACAGAACGGATACATCGCGTTAACCAACGGATGGCAAGCTTTTTTGTCCGTTTTACATCCTCTTTGCATCCGTTGGTTCAGTGTGACATGGGCTTAAGTTACACAAAGATCATATCAGAAACACTTAATAAAAACCAGTTATGAATAAATCTATTTCAGAAAATCCAAACTTATTTATGAATTAAATATATATGCTACCCATTTCACTATCCAAAGTGACCTTGGATTATTACATGTTACATATGTTATATGCTATATTTTGTACTAATGAGTAAACTTGTAGGACTTACAGAACTATGCTTATCATTTGTGTTTCATCTGAGAGGGGATGGCAAGGGTCTCCCCTCCAACATGAAAATAAAGGGTGGGGTTTAGGACAGGCGTCGTCAACCTTTTGGACCTCAGAGACCACCAAAGTGATAATTTTAAATCCCGCGGATCAGAGACCCTGGGAAAATCCCTCCAAAAGTCTGCAGGAAAATTCTCCACCCCCCGTTTTCCTACCAATCAGTCATTCTTTATTTGGGATCACAGGATACTGTCTCCAGCTCTGTTCTTGGGGGGAGAGAGAGAGAGAGAGATTTTTGGCTTCATGCAAGGACAGCAGCAGAAGCAGCAGAAGTCTTTCTTTCTCTCCCCCAAATTCCACCAGAAATGAGTCTTTGCCGGTGCAGCTTTTGGAGCAGGATGCCTTGTAGGGTCCCAAAGACTCATTTCTGGTGGAGTTTGGGGGAGAGAAAGGAAGACTCTTGCTGCTTTCCTTGCATGCAGCCAAAAGTAGAAGAAGAAAAAAGTGGAAAGAAGCAGCCCAGCGAAAAGTAGAAGAAGAAAGAAGTGGAAAGAAGCAGCCCGGTGGCCAGGCGGGGAGAGTGGGGCAAATTGCCCCCTGTTAGGAATGTAAGCAAGTAATCTAAGAGTTATTTGCATTAGAAATATATAAACCAGGATAGACATTTTTATACTGTCTCTTTGAGAGCATGCTAAAAACTGTAGTTGGGCGTGGAGCCAGAAACCTGGGTTATTTAGTCTTAGCCTTAGTCTCAGAAGAGAGTGAATCTCTGTTT
Source organism: Laticauda colubrina (assembly GCA_015471245.1). Classification (NCBI taxonomy): domain Eukaryota; kingdom Metazoa; phylum Chordata; class Lepidosauria; order Squamata; family Elapidae; genus Laticauda; species Laticauda colubrina. The sequence goes on along the minus strand of BLBF01000020.1, from coordinate 34,580,496 downwards.
CCTTCTGTTGGAAAGTATTGACGTTCCTCCATTTTTCCTAATTGACTGCTATTTCTAGATTTGATATAAGTTTGTTACTGAACTGTTTTTGACACTGGAATTTGTTATTGGATTATCCCTGGATTGGAAAACTGACTGATTTACCTGTGAATGACTTTTGGACAGTTTATCTTGAACTTTGCTTAAACTTTCTGGAAGTAAAAACCTACATTTACTGTACAGTGTATCTGTGTACTGTGTGTGTATTATTCAAACACTTCTCTCAAATACGTCTCCCTGTATGCGCTCATTTTCCTAATGGAGAATTACCTCAACACCCCCTTCATCTTTCCACCCCCCATCACTACCTCATGTTATTCACAATGCAAGAGACACAAGCCTTATGTTCCCATAGGCCACATGGGCGGCACAGCCTTGTTTCCTGTACAACCTGGATTAATTGCTTTGGGGAGTGCTTTGGTCCCCGGCCCACTGGTTGGCAACCACTGGTCTAGGAGATGATCCTTCTCAGTGACTACTTCCACACAATAGAGTAGCATACTCCTGACGTATGTAGGACTCTCAACTTGCCATTTTTTCAAAAGGCAAAAAAGTGAGACATATTCTGTGAGATATATAGGACAGGCTGCCTTATCAGTTGGAGTTTCCCTAGATCGTGTTTATTCTATTTTTAAGATGCTATGTAAGGATTGTTTTGTTATACTGATTTTTTTTCTTATTGTAAACCATCCAAAGTCTTTAAAGTTGGGCAGTTAATAATTGGTGTATAATTAACAAAACAAATAAATCATTCCATTGTGATAAACATTTGATAAGAAGATCAGCAGAATTTGAGGAGTTGGAACCCCTACTTCAGCCTCTTGAAGTTATTTGGCGATAGGATGCCAGAAATTTTTCAGCCTGTTTTTCAGGTTTTACAGGCAGGAATATAAAAATTGAGGGCTTCTAGGCATTAACTGCTCTCATCCCTTAAGCCTTAAATCTTCACAATTAAAAAATGTTCTGAAATTACCATTTGGAGAGTCTGGGGAGGGGAGAGTAGAATCCTGTAGAATTTGTAAAATAGTTACTCCAAAGCATAAAGTTCAGAATTCTGCAGTCACAATAAGGACAAACATAGATTTATGAAAAACTGTTTAAAAAAGCAACAGCAACATTGAAATGAGCATAAGAAAAGGTTGTCTACCCAAAACAAAATATATTTTAGTCAAAGATTGTTCAAAATTTTCTGTCGGATATTTCCAAGGCTCTTCGTGTTTTTTGAAACATTAAACATCATTTAAATACAAAATACCATAGAAAATAGCACTCATATATTTGTTAGGATCTAGAAATATTGTCCTATGTTCAGTGGCATTATGTTTCAGTGGCATTAGGTAATATTCTAAGTTAAATATGGAATAGGCTTCACCATTTTGTGATCCTTCTACAGGTATCCAGGTACAAGTATCAGAAATGCACTATCATTTCAACTCACCACATCTGTTATTACTGTGGTATTATTCTGAGATACATTTTTTTATTGCTTACAAATTAATGGTTCAATATAGATTTCAACTGCAACTTCTCTAATTGTACTGTAGATTTCAATTAGGTATGCTTTCTGTGCTTGCTCTGTGACTTATCTGTGCACATGGCAATCAAAGTGGAAACAGAAATGGACAATTACTTAAAATGTAGATACTTTGCACCCCAAATCAGAACTTCCCCAAACCACTGAATATAGATTTGTAAGTTCCCAGAAGCTACTTATGTAAAGTTTTCTTGATTTGTTATTCCAGGGCTTACAATTCGGCACACAGAATTGAATGATGTCAGACAAACATAATGATTCATTTTATGATGACAGCCTCCAGTCTCTTTTGGTCTATATAAATTTATTGTTTATATGATCCTCCTAAAAGCAATTTTGCTGTGTTTATTGAGCTGCAGTGTTGAGCCATGGTGATCAAATTGGTTTATGATAAATATACTCAAGAAACTTATGTTGGTAATTCATTTTAAAAAAATAATTATTAATGCTTATTATTGCAAGTAGTGTTTTTTACATCACATAATTATGTGGAATATTGACTGATACATACACAATCTGCCTACTTCTTGATTTCCTTACTCACAGAGAACTATAAATATCAACATCTATGAAGTACAATTCAGTCAGATTTCAGAATAAATTTGATGTTTTGATCTAGATAGCATTTGGGTAATTGAAGTGTATAACAACCTCTTTTAAAATAGTCTATGGAAGTATTTCATTTAAAAATTATCTATTTTTACTACAGTTTTTTTTAATAACATTCAGAACCATCTGAAATATGAATAAATTATTGTAGATGGACATTATATTTGTAATACAATCACATTGAATTTATGTTTTTCTTTACAGTGCAGTTAAACTAAATTTTCAGAGATGTTTAAGTCTATATATAATTGGTTATTAATATTTCACTAAATTGTTACTAAAACTATATTTTTGAAGAGAACAAAGTGGACTAAAGTGCCTTCATAAAGGTTTTCAATTATAATTACAGAAGTTATTTGGAAATATTGTCTGCATGGATGCACTATCCAAAACCACCCCGATTTAACAAAAATGAGAGCTGAGCCATTATCATATTTCTGTTTTAATTTAAAGGAATAGAATAGAATTCTTTATTGGCCAAGTGTGATTGGACACACAAGGAATTTACCTTGGTGCAAATGCTCTCAGTATACATAAAAAAAAATACATTCGTCAAGAATCATTTGAAACAGAGTCAAAAATAAGGTACAACACTTAATAATAGTCATAGGGTAAAATAAGCAATTAAATCATACTAGGAAACAGTCAATATAGATCATAAGGATACAAACGACAAAGTTACAGTCATCCTGGCACAAATGGGAGCGGATGGGTGATAAGGAGTGATGAGAAAGGTAATAGTAGTGCAGACTTTGTAAATAGTTGGAAAGTGTTGAGGGAATTATTTGTTTAGCAGAATAATGGCATTTGGGAAAAAACTGTTCTTGTGTCTAGTTGTTCTGGTGTACTGTTTTGAGGGTAGGAATTGAAACAGTTTATGTCCGGGGTGTGAGGAGTCTGTAAATATTTTCACAGCCCTCTTTTTTTTAAAAAAAATTTGATTGGTTTTTAAGACGAACATAGACAAACAAAACATGAAAACATCAAGCCATCATATATATATATATATATTTGTTTTTTTAAGTTATCGCGGGTACTTACATGTGTGCTGTTCAGCTTCCTTCGGGTATTATCCCACGTCATTGTAGTTCTGTTAAAGTTGTAGCAACGTTTCAGCAGAATCTCATCTGCCATCATCAGGCTTCTGTATGGATGTGGGTCTTACAGCTCCTGGTTTTTAAATTTGAGGCTGGTTCATTCTGATTGGCTGGGAGCCTGGACCTATTTCATTGGACTTGGAGTTTGATTGATTGGTGTTCCTGGTTTCTTCTGTCTGTTTTGTGGCTTTGATTGGCTGGCAACAGTCTGTTCTTGTGTTGGAGGCTTTCAGTGCAGCTTGGCTGCGTGTGAAGGGACGGCTGCTCTTTATTAGCAAGCTGGGTTTCACCTGGGTGCATGGTGGGGGGGTTAGGTTGGAGCTTTCAGAGAGAGTCTGTTTTTGCCCAGGTGTTTGCCTGGCTTGTGGCATGGAGATC
>BLBF01000020.1:34532398-34562785 GCA_015471245.1 Laticauda colubrina | reverse complement strand
ATTATTATTATTATTATTATTATTATTATTATTATTATTATTATTATTATTTTCTTCAGGTTCTTGAATACCTTAACCCCATCAATTGGCTAGATAGCAGTAAAAACTCAAAAATGGTCGAAAAAAGCATAAACACACACAAAAAAGAAAAAACTGTTAAATCCTGAAAAAGGGAGAAAAGTAAAAGATAAAAAACTCATAAGGAGGAAAAAAAGTTCTTCAGGTTCTTCGGCACCTTAATCCAATTAAGAGGTCTCAGGTATAAAAGGATGCATAAAAAAAAGAAACCCATAAAAATAAAAACAATATGTAAGGTAAATAGAGAAAAAATACAGGGGAGGGAGAGAGGAAAAAAAAGACTATTCCCTGAAAAAAAAGGAAAGAAATCATTAATACTAAAGTTTTTCCTTTAAAATAAAATGCAAACATAAAAATGTAAACAAGTAAGGAGAGGGTTTGTTAAGGTAGGAAATAGCACAGCTTTAAAAAATAAAAAGAGCACACTGCACCTTGTTCGATTGTCCAAGGCTTTTGTTAAAATTTATAACTCTCTTCTCCAGAGTCTTATCACCTTTTTTTTCTATAAGCTTCAACACCAGACTCCAGCTGTTGATAGAAACCCAGAAGAGCACCTGCAATAATACTCTCTCATGCTCTTCCCTCTATCTTATCAAGCAGGCAACCTCCTTGAAAAGAAGTTTCAGTTCTTTCTCAGCTTTATCTGGCCAAGAAAAAAAAAATATTTCCAAGCCTCTAGTTAGCAGTGTTACAAAGTTTATTTAGCTTTCACTTTCCCCCTCCTTTTCCAAACAATACATAATGAAAATTAATTAAAAAGGGAAAAAGATATTTTAAAAGATGACTAAAAGGGAGTCTCTAGCCTAAAATATTACAAAGTCAAAAAGGAGAGAAAGAATAGGTGGAAGAAGAAAAGATCAGTCTTGTTTCAAAATATAAAACCATGTATAGAAAATCCAGCAATGAGAAAAAAATATATAAAAATATTACTTTGACATTCCTGTTTAAAATCGCCGCTTAATCACTTCTGTCAAAACTTTTACAGATTCTTTCTTTTCCTTAGGGTGTCCTTTCAAACCTGAAAATAAAGGTAAAGTTCTCACCAAACTGGCAAACTTTCTCCTTCGGTTCTCTTTTGTTTCGGAGCTGTCCCAACTTCAGCAGCTTTAATGGCTGCCACTTTGCCGCTGGCAAAAAGAGCTTCTCCTGGATCTACCAGGGACTTTGCAGTATCCCTGGGATCGACAGGATGCGCTCTTTACATTCACCATCTCCTTGGGACAGTTTAGATCCAATTGGACCATCCAGGAGCAAAGATATCAGCAGAAATCTCAGACCTCCAAATCGCATGCCGTATCATCGCGACGCCAGCTCCGCCCTCCCCACAGCCCTCTTTTTGAGTCATGCAGGAATACAGGTCCTTGATGGAAGGCAGGTTGGTAGTAATTGTTTTTTCTGCAGTCCTAATTATCCTCTGAAGTTTGTGTCTGTCCTGTTGGGTTGCAGAATCAATCCAGACAGTTACAGATGACTGACTCAATAATTTCTCTATAGAACTGTATCAGCAGTTTAAAGGAATATATATTCAGCTAAGAATCCTTCACATTATCTGTTTTCTTTCCAATTTTTCATTTGTTCTTAACAATTTATATGGTCATTATCTTTATTTTCCATTAAACTTCAATACTGAGTGGTGCTGAATTAACAAATTTTGAACACGCACAAGATATAGAAATCTGGTGTGACTTGTTTTACAATGTTCTTCTATAGCATAGGATGGTAGCATCTTGCATAGCATTCTGCAGGGATGGGATATGATAGGGTGAACTACCGGTTCGGGATTTACAAGGTTCGCTGATTTATGATTTGCTTCCCTGCATGCTGCGAGCCACGTGCCTGTAAATAGTCATCAGCACTCTGCGTGCAGAGAAGCAGCCTTTGAAATAGGCCTCTTTTCCTGCTTTTTAAACTACAGCTGTGCCTTGTTTGGCAGCTGAAGTTGAAAAATCAGGAAATAAAAATCAGGTAAGAGCCCAGGTGGGCGGGTGGACAAAAACATCAGCAGACATAGAACTGATTCTATGTCTGCTGCTCTTCAGAGCTACTGGTTTCACAGAGGTAGATAGAACCTATAGAAACCCACCCCTGGCATTCTGCTCCCAGTTGTGGTCATAAATCAAGGACTACCTGTATTTGTATAAACCTAAGTTCAATTTCTTATGTGATTAAAGACTAAAAGCTTGGAAGGCACTTTAAGTAAAATAAGGTAAATTTATTTAATGTACAGATGATTGGAATTAACTTTGGTAATTTTACTAATTGTAATTATTCAAAACATATGGTACATGAATAAATAATGCAATTTAATGTATTCTTCTCCAGTCTGGTACCTTTCATATACATTGGTGTTCTTACCTGAAAATTGCAGCCCAATGAATCTTAAGGCAAGCAGTTTAGTTAGGCATAATGGACATTTGAAAATAGCTTGAAAATAATGGACAATAATTGTTATTAACATTTGTAATCATATAACGTTTATACAGTTTGTTCAAAAAAAGAATCCAGGAGCCTCTTAGGGTGAAAATATTTTTACTGTACATATTTATATATAAAGATTCCTAATTTAATAAATTAAATTTGTAAATATAAGGTAAAAAAGCCTTATTGTGGTGCTTGCTATGCTTTCTGGCAAATATAAAATAATGTAATGATTGGATAAAGATATAGCTTTGTCATTTTAATCAAATGGATCAAATACTATTTAATTATCCTTTTAATAATGCTCTACTACATTAATCATTGCAAATAATGGAATAAGATGTATCTGAATACAGGTATATAGTATCCAAACCTCTTGTAAAAGTAAAGTATAAAAATAGTTTATACTATGCAGTACTATATTCACATACCTCTGAACATAATGTGATTTATAAGATAAACATACCTAGAATTCCTTTGTAAAATAGAGTATTTAATTTCATTAAACATTTGTTTTTTAAAAAAAGACAGTAATATAAGTCTATGTAACTTACTTACGTTTGTGTGCTTATTACTCATATATTACATGGCTGAAGCACAAACTGTAATTAGGAACTCAGAACAATTTTGCAAATCAGCATGTTTTTATCGTATGTGTTTTATATATATTTGTTTTTATAGGGTATGAATTGCTTTAGTGTGCCATATTATTTCAGATCATATATTATTTAATTCAAATCCCATTGATTTCATTGGCACTAACAAGCGCAGCCATATAGTTCAGGGAACTCCTCTATCAAGACTATTTCAAGAAGCAGGAATAAGATAATTGTACATTACAAACCTATGCTGATATTAATAACTGATTGACTCAATTTAGCACCATTTCTTGCATCCCTAAAGAGCCATAAAATCAGAGGTGGTGTTCAGCAGGTTCAGATCAGTTCTGGAGAACCAGTGGCAGAAATTTTGAGTAGTTCGGAGAACCGGCAAATACCACCTCTGACTGGAGATTTTACAGTATCCTTCCCATGCCACGTCCATAGAACCAATTGTAAAAAGAAATTGAATCCCACCACTGCATAAAACCACTACTGTAACTGCAACATGCTTTTTTCTTTTGGAAGCATTATATTCTTCCAGATGTAGCAAGGAAAATAAGGCAAATTACCAAGCTACTGGATGAATTCTAGATAAATTATTATGCAGAATTATATTCACTTTAGATGCAATGTAACATCAAATTGCAGTACAAATGTCAGCATCATATAAAATATTGAATGACAAGCACCATAATCATATGGTAGTCTTAAATAGAGCTCTCAAAGTTAATAACCAAGACACACAAATGGAAATACTGAGTTTGAAACTTTTGTGAATCATCTGATTCTCATTTCATCCCTTAAAATGCTTTGCTAAATGTTCTTTAGCAAAGTTTGTTACTTTTAAAGATGAGGGTGTACAAAATTAAAGGCATTTAAAACAACATAGATGTGACAGATATGGATTATTAGTTTGGAGTCAATTATTACTAGTAATGTTGTCAGCATCTTAGTAATAAAAAAAATTGATCATAGTTGAGGTTCAAACTATAATACTTAGGATCCTACATATACAGACTGGTACCTACATTTTTACTCCAAAATCATTCTTTTTACTTCGCAATTCCAAAAGTTGGAACAGCTCGTGCAAAAGAAGAAAATTGAATTGTGAAAGAACTATTTTCCTGTCTGCAATAGCCATCTTGTTTTCTTTCTAATCAAGCAGTTAATAATGTTTTTGTAGCATAAATTTTATCTGCTAATTTCATGAATGCCATCTTATTCAGTTTACAAATTGGGCAAAGAGTAATTCTATTGTGCAAAATAAACTGACAGTTGAAAAGCTTGGACCTTGCAAAGTACTCCATGACTGTGGTGGTACAGTTAGAATGCAGTTAGTGCAGCCTACTTCTGCTACCTGCTGACTGACAGCAGTTCGATTCTCAGTGGCTCCAAATTGACTTAGCCAACTGGTTCCAAATGAGGACCCAGATTGTTGGCGGCAATGTACTGACTCTGTAAACTGCTGAAAGAGGGCTGTAAAGCACTATGAAGCAGCATATAAGTCTAAGTGCTATTGCTATTCGGCAGATTCCTTTTTTTTTTTCTTTACAGCACTTTCTCATTCTAATTGGACTCAACTCCCTTCAGCTGAAGATTTTTGAACTTTCAGCTTTTGGTGATTTTGAAGTGTTTAAGAATAAGGGTCTCATTGTTTGGCCTTGCAGATGCCCTGATATTTCTACTCCTTTTTGTCTTGTTTTTTTTTTCTTTTTGTGTTGTGTTTTTTTGACTACTTCTGTTTTATTTTTGGCCTTTTTGGTGGTAGATACAATGGGGAAGAAGAGCAGGGGGCAAATATTTCTCATTGCCCTCCCTTAAGCCACCCCCTTTTCTTTCCCAAAGGGAATCAATGCTGAAAATTAGGGATTTGATCAAATTTTGATGGTATGTTTTCAGAATTGCCCACTTTATAATATCTTATAATAAAAGAATATGCCAGTGTTTTTATAATAAAAGAATATGCCAGCATTGTACTTTTTTATATTTCTGGGCTGTACGTGTTTTCATCCCATTATATGATTAACTTAGCATCCTTTTTCCATGTTACATATCTTTGACTTTGTGCAAGATGACTTAGTTGAGTAAATAACAATCTTTTTAAAGGCACTCTAGAAGTCTTGGAGTGGTCTCTCATTTTTTCAAGTAATGTCTGACATTGTCTCTTGATTTGAATCAAGAGACAATTTGAATTTTCCAGAATAGAGCTGGAAGGGGCCTTAGAGGTCTTCTAGTCCTACCCCCCTGCTCAAGCAGGAGATCCTATACCCATGATGGTGAACCTATGCCACACGTGCCAGAGGTGGGATGCAGAGCCATTTCTCTAGGCACACAAGCTGTCATCCATTGCTCTTTCAGATTCTGGCAGACTGGCTTGTTTACCTGTTGCGCATGGTGTGCCAGGCAACTGCTTTTCCAGTGCACGCATGTGCACTGGCCAACTGGTCTTTACACGCACATGTGCACCAGAAACAAAAAGACCAAATAGCATGCCAGAAACTGGAAGAGCAGCTGCCCTGCGCATGCATGCATGTGTGGCTGCTCTTCCAGTTTCTGACATGCTGTGCATGCATGAACTCCCATTTCGGCACTCGGTGCTGAAAAGGTTCATCAACATTCCAGATAGGTGGCTGTCTAGTCTTTTCTTAAAAATCTCAGGTGATGAAGCCCCTACAACTTTTGAAGGCAAGCTGTTCCGCTGATTAATTGTCCTCACCGTTTAATTCCAGGTTGCTTCTCTCCTTGTTAGTTTCCATCCAAGGAGAAATGTGTTCAACTGGGTTGGCTGTCTCCATTCCATTTCACATTTAATGTCTTACTTCTAACCACAACCATTGTATTTAGATTGGCAAAATTTGAGCAGATTCTACCTACTTTCAAAACAAAACAATTGATTTATTTGAAAAATCTTGAAGACCTCTCTCTTCAGGACCTCAGAAATTATTTAAATCCAAAGGAAGTTTGGATTTAAAACTAATTTAAAAGTCTGCATTTGGGACACTTTAGATCCACCACTTGACTAGAGGATAACTGTCCTCTAATCCTTTAAAGTATCCTGAGAGAAATGTAGAAGCATTACTTGAGTTTCCGTATTGCAAAATAGTTTCATACTCAAAGGCTGTTTTTCAGTGGTTGGTACACTCTGAATACTGCATAAATTCTTGGTTTTTAATAGAACATTTATGTCTGATGTTTTACTTTATTTATTTTTTAGTTTATTCAATCCTCACCCCCTGTCCTTGCATTGTGATATTTTAGTTCATTTCATTCTTCCAGTGGAAAATAGAAATTGCTTAGAGGAGTTTTCAAAGTTTTTCATGTTTTGGAATTAATTAAAAAAAATTCCCAAAGCCCCTGATCAAGAGGGAGTGCTTAGTGATGGAAACCAGCTGTATTTGAATATTTTGAATGAATTTCAATTATAAATTGGAATTGTGTTATATATACATTTTCTGATATTTTGAAATTCATCTCCGTTTCTGAAATTGTTGACCGTTTTGGTTGAAATACAACTTACTTCTCCTAGAAATCAGGAAATATACAGGAGATTGTCCAAGGTAATATTGTTATTTATTTATATCCTGCTTTTATTATTTTTTATAAATAACTCAAGTCTATGAGGCTAATATTCCTTCCTCTGACTATTCTCCTCTACAATGATTTTCCCATCACTAATTTTGGAATATAACCTCTCAAGTGGTTGTGGACATTTAAAAAAAAATCCTTGTTACTCAATCCTGAAAAATAATTATTTTTAACAGTGTGGCTCTTTGCAATTGTTTTAAAATTATATGAAAATAATCTTAACATTTAAAAGTCAAATTTGGAAAAAAAAATCTAGATTCATTCTTAATTTCGGGTTGTTATAATTAAGATTAAGTTTAACAAGATCATCAGCTTCTTGGTGATGTTATAGTTCCAGTCAGTGTTTTAAACTGCTTGTAGCGCATGTACACAGCAGAACTTCTAAATAGAATTGTTCAGCTATTTCAAAACATTTGAGATTAGTACAGCGTGAGGTAATTTAAAACTATTGTACATCAATTAAGTTAAATAACAGAGCTCTTCATATGTCTGGAAAGCCACATAGAGCCAATTTTAAAAAATTTTAAATGAACCAATAAATTCAAACGGCATAAGAATTCATAAACGTGAATAATGTAAATCAATTGGAAAGGCATGAGAGCAAATAGCTAATAATTTGAATTCTTTTTGTGAAATTTACTGAGAATAACCTTCAAGAAAGAATAATATAATGTAATTAATAATGAAATGAGAATGTATAATGGAAATCAACAATGTTTACCCATATGTTTTGTTGTGGCATTTAAATATTAAATTTGGATTTTATTTGGGGAATGCTTAGAAATTAATAATCTGTTTATTTCCTTTTTCCCTAGCATTATATATATGGCATGGTTGAGGAAACAAGGGCCAATTACTAAATGTGAAATATCTTTTACCAATGAGGAAAAAAAAAAGTTTAAATGGTTCACATGATTTAAAGCTTTAGTGGAAATTTACTCATGTATTTAGTTTAGTTCCCTTTATTGTCATTGAACCTCATATAGATTTGGGTAATGATATTGCCAGTATTGGTAATATTGCTAATATTTAGTAATTCTATGAAAATAATGGTGGAAGTGGGGAAAGAATTACAATTTTGCAAAGGAAAATGCACCATATTTGTGAATCCAGTTAGGGTACAGTCTTTGGTATTTTTACAAAGTAAGTGTACAAAGTAACAATTACTTTGTAATTGTACACAATTACAGCAAATGTAATTGTGACTTTTCTGCCATAGATTACAATCATGACAACAAAACAGTAACTTTTAGATGGAACTTTTCGCAGAACCTTCATTGATGTTTCAAAATCGCTCCATTAATGAAGCACAGAAGTTCCGTTTCTACATAAAGCCAAGCCCCAACTGCCTTATTATGGAATCCACTTAACCTTTCATTTATATAAGTATATCAGCTGTCTTCCCTTTGGATCTGAAACAACTGAACAATATGCTGTTGGAATGATTAGTTTCTTTTGACTTGCAGCTAGAAAAAATGACTTCCAGCCTGGACAGTAGGTGCTAAGAGAAAAGTACCGTCAATGACGCCATTCAACTCTGCGTGGCAAAAGCTTAATGCTGGTTCCTTGCCGGGAGAATATTTGGATTCTGAGTCCTGTCTTGTCGGCAAATTCAGAGCAGTGGAACTGCAGGAGACTGAAATGAGGCCCCTTCAAGAGCTCCTTACTTGAAGCTCTACCTTTCTTTTAGACAGTTGTCATTATCTTTGTCTAAAGGTCACGGCCAAATTGAATAAAAAAGAAAGCTGTGTGTTCCTGTCGCTGCACAAAGGCAGTATTGACTTTCCTAATCCAGTTTGCCGAGGGGTGAGAGAATTAAATTAGATATCTAAGCACAGAAATTGAGAGCCTTTGAAAACAAAGATAAGGAGACAGGCTGTATTTGCCTCCCCCCTCTCTTCTCCCCCCCCCTTCCCTGGGAAGCACTAGGCTCACAATTTTGCAGGTGTGTCATCTGATCCATGGCTTGCATCGATCAAAACTGTGCCAATGCATATTTAATTAGCAAGGGGACCCTGGATGCATTATGGCCATCATCCATATATTGAATGGACTGTCAGACTTTTTGAATGCTTCCCAAACCCCCTCTTGCTTTGTTGTTTGGGGAGCTTCTGCATTTTGTCTGAGCGGCCAAAAGTTTCTTTGTTTTTAGTTGCTGATGCATACAACACCACTGAGGAGAATACAAACAAGTGAAGTCCTGAAGTGTTTATTTTGTCTAATGGGAAGGGAGGAGGGGTGAGGATTGAAAACCTGGTCTTTAATTCCTTTGGGTAGCAGATTTTTTTCAAATTAAAAAAAACAGTTAAATGCGATTTTAGACCATTATATTCAAGATAAAGTATTTTATGACAGTTTTAATTAAATCATGGATTAATGCCACTGCTGCACTTTTTCCCTTGTAGTAAAGCAAAGGAAAAGAACTTTTTAAAGTAAACATTGAAGTGTATTAAATGATGGGAACAAATCTTTCCTCTACACACACAGAGTCTGTGGGACACAGACCCCCCCACACACACAAACCAATAACCCAGGGCCAATTCATTTAATGCTAAAATCAAGTAAATAAACCCTGAGTCCAGTTTTATAGAGATTTTTTTGGCATTCTGCTCATTATTGTCCTCATGTATCGATTCATACATCATGGGTTGCAGTAAGGATTTCCCCCATGCACAAAAGCTACTCCAGAGTTTCTGGGAACTCTTTTTTACAAGGCAATTCAGACAAAGTATTGCTTGCTAAACAGATGTAATACACAAAGTCTGCTCAGAATAAAGGGCAGCAGACTGTGCACATGTTTTGGTTCCATTCAAGCTCATCCGCGCAGTCTAGCTAGTTGTTTTTGCTCATTTGCTTAGGAGCTGGCTTAGCACAGTTTTCCCCAGTAAAGTAAGGAGGAGCGTGAGACTGGAGGAGAAGGGGGGGAGTGTAAGGCCACAAAGGTTTGCTGCAGGGACTCCTGGGAAGTATATTTGCATACATCTTCTCACAAAGGCTGACTGCTTCCTGGCTTAGACAGAGTGTTGCCTGATAAACAGACTTAACACACAAATGTCTGTCTGGAATAAACAACAGCAAGCTTTGATTTACATTTCTATTATCAAAGATAATCTCTTTCACAGTGTATGGGAATTAAAAAACCTGTCACAAAAATGAGTCTGGAATTGCTGTGATTGTACTACTATGTTGAACTCCCTCTCCCTCCCCCACCGAGGAACTGATGTAGAGGGAACAAAAAAAAATTAGGAGTTAAAGATAGCTATAAAGAATCCTGGCCCAAACAGTGGAATAGAGGCATATCTCTAATGCAAAAATAAATCAAATAAATAATTAAATAAACAAACACAAACAAACAAACAAACAAACAAATAAATCTGGCCTACATTGATAGATGATAAGCAAAGGAATCTCTCATAGACTTCATTGATTTGCACCTTGGTGGAAGGATAACACTTTAGAAGGATGTAATGATTAACTTCAATGGGATCCAAAAGTCTCATAGAGCATAATTCCAAACTTTTCAGCACTTTGTGCTACAACTGTCCCCAACTCATCTGCAATAGCTATGGACAATAGTCTCATCCATCTGGAGGATAATGGTTTTGAAAAGGCTCCTAGAAGTGGATCAAACAGGAAGTATGAATGATGTGATTATTCAACAATATCCCCATTTCCAGAGAAAGAAAAGGGTTGCCATATTTATCTTCAGTCAATTTATCAACCTTACACCAGTACCAATATTCTCAGGGTGATTCACAGCAATAAGAAATAAACCATTAATATCAAACAAGCATTTAAAAGTTAAGACAGTGGATAGGGCTGCCAACATTATAAACTTGACAGTGTTTCACAGGCATATACTCTGTTCCAAATATAAAAAGGGGTTTCATCTTTAAAAGCAGACTTATAAAGATTACAGTTTCTCATATCTAAATTATTTGTAGCAAAATAATGACTAAATTTGTTTCAGAAAAAGGGTCAAGAGGCTTTATGTTCATGCAATTTTCTGTGGTTTTAAAGAGGGATAAAGTTTCAGGATTTTGAAATAACACTACTGTGCCTATGACAGTCAAGAAATGTTATCTAAAGGCTACTTAGTTTCAGAAAATCTGAAATGCTTCACCAAAAATAAAATGTTTGACACATTTTATCGTAGAAAATATATGATTCAAAATCAATTTTGGCAGAGATTATATATTGCTGCGAGTACACTCACCAGTGATTTCAGGAACACAACTCCTATGAAACAACACATATAACTCTTGACTAATTTGTTCCATAATATCCCTATTTCAGCCTCCAAAATATTTTCAGAGTGCACCATCAAATCTTGCTAGGATTAGATTTCTGTATAAAAATATGCTTTAACTCAAATTGTTATTCTTCACTATAATGCCTCTAGCTCCATCTGTAGTAAGTTATGTTGGGCACAAGAAGCAATACCACTTAGACTTATGTACAATCCATTTTTAAATTGCTTTTCATGGGCCAGCCATAAGTTTAACTTTTTTTCATTGAAATTTATGAACTGCAAACCCTTTTTTAGCCTAATTACATCATGTGAACCCTGTTTTGTAGTTATTTGTGTTTTTAGTACTATTTGACCAATGGTGAAAACTGATTTGAAAGAGATTAATATGTAATATTTAAATTATTATGTAATGTCCAGTGCTTTAATTTTTTCCAAATGGTACAATGTAGCTTTTGCTAGTTTTTCTTTCTTTCTATATAGAATTGAAAATTAAATGTACATTTTATCTAGAGCTTTTTGCATCTGAAACTTTTTTTACTTTTATTATTTACCTGTTATGTATCCATCTTTTTAAACCACATTGGTACATGCATACAAAGGGTATCAAATGCAGGATATTGTATGTAATACGTGGTGAATGTGGATTGTGATCTACATTTTAGGTATAATGGAAATTATAGCCCTTTTATCAGTAAATCTATTATGCTATGGAATGTTTCAGAGTTGAATAGGCAAATTTCCAACAGCTTGATTGATTTTCTCTCATTTCTCTCCTCTCACCCCAAATCTGCTCCTAACAGTTACGGTATCCTATAGAGCAGATTTCAGTGGTGGTCAATGCTAGCCTTCCTGTTGTCAAGGAAAAGTGGAGGAAACCAATATAAGCCTATTAGAGTAAATCATTGGTGGGATGCTAATGTAAGTGAGTGTCTCCTGCTCTCAGGTAGCCTTACTCCTTCTCCCATTCCTTTGGATACAATACTTGCTTGCTTCCCATCCTAAAGTTCACAATGATAGATTTTAAGGATGGTTCAGGAGAAGAGACTTATTGATTTATTTATTTGTTGTTCATGTTGTTGTTAGTTGCAAAGTCATGTCTGACCCATCACGGCTTGATGGATAACATCCCTCCAGGCCTTCCTGTCCTCTACCATCTTCTGGAGTCCATTTAAGCTTACACCAACTGCTCCATCCAGCCACCTCATTCTCTGTCATCCCCTTCTTCTATTGCCCTCAATCTTTCCCAGTATTATGCTCTTCTACAGTGAGCCTTATTTATAACACTTATGATATTAATTCCATCCTTAGAGTCTTGAAACCTTCTGTACCATTTCTTTTCTAATAACCTCTAATAACAGGAGTCTTTAGATATGAGATGGGAGGCATATGTGCATGTCAACAATCTAACATAGGACTATAACATAGCAGAAAAGTCCCCTTGGTTAACTTTTAATCTATCTCTAGAAGTTCCATTTCTTAGTTCTAAATAAAGGAGAGAAAAAATTCAGCCTAGCTAGATATTCTGATTCCTGCACTGCCACATAGCATATACATAATTATAATAGTGTAACCCCCCAAAAAAAACAAATCTGAAAAAATATTGCAATAATAGGTCGCAAAATATTAAACAAGGAAAGCAAAAGGCCTAGGCAAAGATACAACTACCTGAATTATTGCTCCCAATAATGGCACCACAATTAGGACTCCTTTCAAAGATCTTAAAGATCAGATTAGTACATGCCAGTATAAATATTCGGGTATCAAAGCATTTTTGGCCTTCTAACTCAAAATAATAATAATAAAATACATTCAAAAGCAAAGAAACAACCAGTACAGATCATAGAAAATAAGCATAATATTTTCCAAGCTTTCTTAGATTTTCTGAAGGTTCTTTATTTACTTCTGAAAAGCAACAGAGAGGAAAAGATGCAAAGTAATGGATTATTGTGCTGTGCATTCCTGTCTAGAAAAGGATTTCTAGTGACAAGCTGGATATCGGACTATTCCTTAAGCTCCATCTGGAAAATGCAATCCCTTCAGTTTCCTCACTTTCTGTACTTGGGAATTACTTACACCTCTCTCTTGTTGTCGAGATTAAGTTTTTGTTCACTGGCTCTCTTCCAGTTCATTTCCTTCCCCTGGTGTTATCTCACTTAGTTGAGATTTGAGGGATATAGCTGGGTGTCATCTGCATATTGTGGTCAGTGTGATCAAAAGCAGCTGAAATTGGGGAGGGGGGAATGACATGCGAAAGATAACATGTAGTCTTTGTATGACTTCTGTCCATGTAAAAAGCAAGCATTTCCTGTTATAATTCTATTCTTATTTAAGAGAGACAATTAAGTTCTTGTTTCAATGAAGTTCTTGTTTAATTTTCTGAGTACTGTATCCGGTAAGCTTTCCATGATATGGTATCAGCAGTCAGATTTTAAATCTGTGCTTTCCTAACATGAAAAAAGGAAATCCTTTCTCATGCTATAAACACAGACATTAGATTGTTCTAAGAAAAATGCATTACATGGTGGAAAATATCAGAATCCAAAGAACTTGTTATTGAGATTATTTTTTTAAGATGAAAATATAGCAAAGAAATGTTTCTTAAGCTATGTGTTATATACAGACACATTCACAAACACAAACCCTGAGCATTGTCACTGACGATCTTACGACTATTTCCTGAAATTTGTGTTTTTGAAAAGATGATTTTTGGCAATCATTACAGCTTAAATGAAGTATCAAAATAGGATGAATGTTGAACCAGCTATTAAGAGTTTCTTTTTAAATATCATATTCTAGAGAAGGATAAAATACACCATTGTAAGCCGTCTCATGCAAACTTTTTATTTAGTACATTGTACTAAATATCTAAAACATCGAAAAATTAAGTGGATTACTTGTTTATTAATTCATTCTATTTATGTTGCCTGATTCCAAAATGAGAATCTGTGTAGCTCACAATAACACAACAAAATAAAATAAATGTAATAATAAGAAACTCAAAACAAAAATCATAGTAGAAAACAAGAAAAAAAAAAAGGTTGGTAAACCTGGCAACAATTCAAACATCCCACAACATTGAGTGGGAGACTCCAGCCACCCTATCCTTAGGCCTGGGAAAATATCCAGGTCTTTATGATACTCTGGAATGCCAACAAGAAGAATCCCAGCATCCCGATTTTTTAAAAAAAATCTTATTTTTTTAGAGGGCAAGTGCTGAAACAGGAGGCATACTTCCCGAGTTCTTATATAGATGATAATATTTGATCAATTGAACTATCCTTTTGACTCTAATTGACCAGGCAGATGCTGTATATGGGAGATAGACAGTCCCTCAAATAACTGTGCTGTATTTCAGGTGGGACTTATAAAGTCATAATCAGCTTTTGAATTTCACTTAAGCAAGCTAGCAACTTGTCGAGCTCTCAAAGCATTGGCATCCTCTGGACATACTCAAGTATACCCATCATTGCCCACAACTGGGCCAATTGAAGCTTTCAAGTGATCCTCAAGGACAGGGCCATGTAAAAGTATATTGCAATAATTAAACCATGAGGCATGGGTGGCTATCTGAAGAGCTTCATGATCCAGAAGAAGGCATAGCAGATATCAATGTTTTGCTGTTTTTGTTGTTGATGTTGTCTGACCCATCGCAACTTCATGAAAAACGTTGTTCCATCCCCTGAAGTTCATTTACATCAAACTCTGCCTTAATGGAGTTTAATCAATCCAGTGACTTTTTGGGAAAGTCTGCTCATGTTCTTCTTGAGTCTAAAGTTACAGGCAAATGGAAGGACACTGAACTTCCCCCACACTTTGAAACTATTGCTAATAATAATAATGTATTACATTTATATACATATTTATATTTAATAATAACGATATAATCAATACAATATCAAAAGGTGGGAGATTGTTTAGAAAAGAGTAACAAAGATGATTAGGGGAGCAGAGGCCAAACTGTACAATGAACAGTTGGCAGGAATTGGGTATGAGAAAGAGAAGGTCTAGGGCTGACATAATATCAATCTTCCAATATTTTATGGGCTGTCCCAAAGGATGGGGGTCAATCTATTTTCCAAAGCATATGAGGGCAGAACAGAAAGTAACAGATGGAAGCTTAACCAATAGAGATCCAACTCAGAATTAAGGATAAATTTATGTCAGCGAGAATAATCATTGGAACAGCTTGTGGGTGCTTCATTACTGGAATTCTGTCTGAAAATGGTATGGGGTCTCCTTCTTGATGAGGGGGTTGGGCTAGACGACTGCCAAGCTTCCTTCCAATTCTGTTATTCTGTATTGTGTGTACACTACCTGGCTCCTATTATTCTGGATATATTTATTGTAAAGCACTCTTCTTTGTGTCACTGAGAAAATCATTGAGCACAAGTTTCTTTCACCAAACCTTCAGTCCCTGTTAAACACTGGCATTCAGCTTGGGGGAGCATTTGTATATGATTGTTGTCTTTAAATATTTTAATGTATCATAGTCTGTTGAGATTATTCTTGGTTCGAAGCCCTGCTCAGCTGTCAAAGATATTTTCACTTTTTTTCCCTTTCCCTTTAAAAATCCGCCGCTTTCTTATTCTTTCATAAAGATTCTTAAAATACCGTCCTGGGGTACCTTTTAATTAATTGTTCCACCAAGTTGTCCCAGTTCTTATGTTGTACACCTCTTTCTTCTCTCCTGCACAAATCTTAGTCCAGCTAAGTCCTCCTCTTCAGGGTGGCCATTTTAGACCACCGCTCGGTCATCTTTGGGGGAAAAAATTGCCTAGCCCAGGGAGGGGGGATGCGGCTCCCTTTGACCTGGCTGGCGGCTTCCCCTTAAAATCAGTAAATATTTTGTTATTTTTTAAAAAAAACAAATACAATGAAACTGAATCATAACGAGGCTTTATACCTTTAGCCCCCATTTCATCCCAGTTTGCATTATGGATTGGATATACACATACTCTACACCAGGAGTCACCAAGCCCTGGTCCGTGGCCTGCCAGCAAGCAGGTTGCACAAACAAGTGAATCCCATCAGTGGGATGCAGGCAGCATGTAAAACTACGCCCCATCTATCCATGGAAAAACCTCTCTCCACAGAAATAGTTCTTGGTGCCCAAAAATTTAGGGTCACTACTCTACATTATCCAGAAGTCATCTTTTTATTTAGCCAATTGTTCTTTGACAAAGCAAGAGGCAGGTAGTTAGATTTAATTTGGGAAATTGGTATCTTCCTCTGCACACCCTTTATTGGTCTGCATCTAGCTCAAATGTTCTGCGGTTACTTTTAACTTTAAAAAAAGGTGAAGGGAGCTAGCTACATTTAAAAAAAAAAAACAGATTTCCCTGCTTCGAGGACGAAGAAAAAAATATTGTTCTCATTTCATTATCCTAGCTTTTTTTTTTTTCCAGATTAAAATTCACGAAGAAGGATCTATAAATTAAAATAGCTTATTTTGTATTTTTATAGAAGCCTAGGTAATTTATATAAATATGAAAAATAATATTTTAATAGCAAGTAGTTAGCATTTTAATGAATTTTGATAGAATTAGAATATCTCCTCGGGAGATGGGCGGTTAAGAAATATAAATTAAAAATAATAAAAATATTAGAAATGTTTTACATATGTTAAAACATCATTGGAATACAAAGCCCAGGTCCTCACTGGTAATATAAAAGTAGTCTTTGAGTTATGATTATAATGGCCTGTTACAGTCATAAGTTGTGATGGCTGGACCCATTTGGCTGGACCCATTTTTACAACCTTTTTTTGCGGTTGGTTGTAAAGCGAGCACTGCCATCATTAATCACAACCGTTGTTTGTTATGGGGCATTTTTGCCAAACACCAGAAGTAAATGGTTTTGACAAAGATGTCATAAGTCACATGACCAATGCAAATGGCCATATGTGTGGGCCAGTTGCCAAGTGGCTGAATGATGGAGACTATGGTGGAGGGTCTGACTGTTAGAACTTTAGAATTAGGTTGTAATTACTTTTTGGAGGGGATCTATTATAACTTTGACAGTTGAGGACTTACACCTGTATAGGTTTTGAAGTCTTAAATGATAAATTTTGGCTTAGGATTCAAAAAAAATCCTGTAAAAATTAAACATTAATGTAAATCACCCTCTGCTTCCTATGTGGGCTATTTTTTTTTTTTTTTAGGTTTTGTCTATTAAAAATGCCTCAGATTATAAAACTGGCTACTTTTCCACAGTCAGTTCTTATAATTTTGGACCATATTTATGTCTTTTAGATTCAAGTCAGTCAGAAAGTCCCAGCCAGCCAAGCGAAGCTGATATTAAGGACCAGCCTGAAAATGGTGAGTTTTGCCAAGCTTACGTCAATTCAGTCTGTATGTTTTTTTTAGGGAATTTCAACCAAGACCCTCAGGAGATGCCTTAGATATGCCCATTTTCTTTCAAATCGGGCAGGGCTGGGGAACCGTGTCCCATTTATGACTTGTTGGACTTCCACTTTGAAGTTGAAAGTCCACGAGTCATAAAAGGGCCATAGTTCCTAACCCTTGAAATAAGGCCTGGCTAGTTCTGAGCAGGCTGTTTATTTGAAGCTGCAAAAAAATGTGTGTGGGTACAAGTTTCCCACTTTTGCCACTTTTCTTTTTCATTGAGAAAAAAGATGAAGAATTGAAAGGACAATGGAACAGATCAGAATAATTTGTATTCCCTTGAATTTGGATTCCAGGCAAGTTCTAAAGAACAGTATCATGATTCATTTGATCACTGTGATTTAAGTAGGCAACAGAGCTGGATGGGAGCATACCTAGTTTGTCTGGATTGTGTTTATTTTCTGCCTGGAAGTGGAGACTGCAAGATGGGGCAGGACATAGGAAATCAGAGTGTCATTTTGGAATGGAGTCATTCCTATTGAGCAGATCTACCCCAGTTCTTAAGGAGGGACAGATTCAGCAGTGCTCACTTTGTCTGTTGGAGTTTAGACTATCTGGGGAGATTAATACCGTTACCAATATAAATCACTGAAACATTCATTAGTGAAATGCCTCATCAGCATTTGCAGGGCCATGCCTCATGGTGTTAAAGACATAAGAACATTTCTTAGTGTTTGCAGAGCCACACCGCCTTACCACATTAAAAAAAAAAAAAGAAAGGAAAAATGTTGCCTTAAAATTCTTAGTTATTGCCGAAAGAACAAATAATTCTGAAATTAAGGCCTTTAATACTTGGTCTTGAAGTATAGCATACAATTTCTTAGCTATAGCTCGCTTACTGTTAATCAGATTTTTTTTTCATTTTACTGACGTTGGTTTGGTGAAAAACAGTTAAAAAGAAATACAAAGTCCACCAACATTGTAAGCAGTTATGATTTGGCAATAAAATGTTGATAATACATAGCTTTTAATGAAAAAAGTGCACACATTTTTCAAAGAATTGGTTATATTTACATATAAACTTGAAAAGGGTATAGTATTCATTAGCCCAGCTGTTCTCCTGTGCTTGCTGATTTAATTGTATAATTAAAAAAGGAGTTGTTTCCTTGAATATCTTCAGTATTCAAATCAAACATCTTGATAACTCCAAAGCATTTCCTAACTCTGTCTTCAAAAATAAAAGTTACCTTGTTCTTCCTAATAGTAAAAAGTATCAAGCAATTTCTTACACTTGTTCATGGAATCTTTCTGATAATTGCACTGAGTTTTTTTGCACTGATAATTGCACTGAGTTAAAGTGGCATAAGTAGTAAATTATAGACTTATTTATTTGTAAAGATAAGGTTAGACAGTATGTCTAGGTTGATAATTCAAAGGAATATCTGAAAAAAACAGAAGAATGATCAAGTAAAATCTAAGTGGGTCTAAATAATAGCACAAAACTTATTTTAGTGGAATTTAAATTTGTGCTTCAGTGTCTTTCTTGGTATCAATGTAATTTACAATATGTTTAACTTTGGATAGATGGAACTTTTCAAAGTAGGCTATATAGAGTTCAAATACATTAAACCTGGTTCTAGTTTTGCAATAATAGAAAAGTTTTTTTAAAAAATGATACTCTCATTCCTCAAATGCTAGATAGAAGAAATTGAGTAAGCAGCCTAGAAAAAGTGTACTCAACGTGAAAGAAAAAAGATGGAAAAATATACTGTACTGGGATGACCTTCGTTTTCACTACAAGTATACGCAGAATTATCCATTGTAAATACAGATTGGAGTCATGAAGATGGTTGTTTTGGTGGGGAAGAGTTAAAAAGATTATCTGCCAATAGAAGTTCAGTTCAGGACAAATCTTCTTTTCCCATTAGTACATGACCCCTTTGGTTTCTTTAGATGAAGAGAAGATTTTGTGTTATATGTTCTATTTCAAGACTTGTACTTAACATTTAGACGTGATATCAAAGAGTTGTTTACAAAATAAACAGAGTTGGAAGGATCCTGGAAGGTTAGCTCATCTAACCATATAATCTAACCCTAATCTAACCACAGGAGAACCTGCAGGAGATTCCAGACAACTGGCTGTTCAATATTTTCTTGAAAACTCCATGGAGCATCCATAACTACTGGTTAATTGTTCTCACTGTCCGGAAATTTCTCCTTAGTTCCAGATTGGTTCTCTACTTGGTTGGTTTCCATCCATTGCTTCTTGTTTGGCCTTCAGGTTCTTGGAGAATAGGTTGAGCCCTTTTTCTTTGTAGCAGCCCCTCAAGAATTTTGCATATATTTAAATGTTTACATATATAAATATGTTACAGATTATGTAGAAAGCCAGTAGCTTAGATCCTCATATAATGCCATTACTTTGAAACTGACATTAAAACTAAGCTATTGTAATAATGTAATAATAAAACCATATCTAGCATTAATTTGCCTTTACTGAGAACCCAGTATATCAGTAAAGAAGAAGATATGGAGAAAGGTTGCTAATCTAAGCAGTAATTTTAAAAGGTGTTAAAAGGTGTTGATATTAATCGTATCCCCATGAAAGAAAGTGCATTGTATATCATCCTTTCTAAATTACTTTACAAGTGGGAGCTATTAGCTTTTTGTCCAATCTTTTTAATTTTAGGAGATTTGTTTCCCAGGAGTGGTCTTATGCCTGTGAAATTAATTCTGTGTTTTGCACCAGATAAGGGAACAAATTTTGCTTATAGCAGATTAATAAAAGTGCTAGTAGGAGGAACAATAATTTATTACATTATATACCATCCCAGCAACTCTGAACTTTACAGAAATCTAGTCTGGGGGAAAATGGGTAGACACAAATGCTACTGCCAGTTGTTGTTTTTTTCATGTATAGAATAACCTGAAAACTTTTGCTGACACCATTTCTGGTTGATTTCCAAATAAAATTATTCATTGTTTGAAAAAGTTGGAAATTTGAAAGACTGGATTGTGACCATTTTTTAAAATATTGTGATTGGACAATGGAAAAATACAATAAGCTTCCTGTTTAAAACTCAAATTTACTCCAATTGGTCATAGATCCTGTTGTCTTCAGTGAAACTTACATACATTGGGTTGAATACATTGGTCCATAGTCATGGTTTGGTTTGTTGATCTTATCACAATTGGGCTGAGCTCATATATGACATAATAAACTATGGTTTACAAACCACAAGAGTTCACATATACTTCTTAGTCAAATCCATATAAACCATATTAATTCCAAAGTCATGATATATTTATTTTGTATACTTGCCTCAATAAAAGTGCTGTAACAATGGTTGTAAATGCCTGTAAAACCAAGTCATATATAGCTTTGCTATAAGTCGTTCAATGCATGTTGGTAGTATAATTACATCACATTCAATGTTGCCTGACACTTTCAAGGTATCTCATTTTCATATCCCTTCTAAAAGTCACAGAGTTAAAGAATCTGCTGGCAATTACCTTATTTATCATTGTAGGTCAGCTTGGTTTATAATATTTAAATTGCAGTTCAAGGAGTATAAAAGAAAGACATTATCTGATGTTGAAGAAAGAAACTGAAAGAAAAAATTCATACTTTCAAAGTTAGGAAGGTAAGTAGGCAGATTGGAATGCCTCCCACACAGGATTATGGTTCAAAACAGGATTAATCACCAAGGTCAGATGTAGTCATCATAGCTTTTGGGAAGGCACATGTTTCCAAAATGATTTGAAAGAAGTGCTTCCAAGCTCATATGACTGCAACCACAATACTTGTCTTCTAGTTGTTAAGGTTGTGTGAAGCCAAAAAATAAAATAAAAGGTTGCAGATACTTGAAGTCTCAGTCTAAAGCAGATACTTTTTTTTTTCTTTTTCTGGATTCACACAAAAGCCTGAAAAGGGGAGGAGAGGGCTATTTTAATGAATAGCAGTTCAGTGCTACGTTTATAGGCAAGTCTGCAGCCCTTCTTCACAGTCACAGTTCAAAATATGGCCTAGTAACTTTCCAGTAAAATGTGTTGGTATAAACATGAGGCATGGCACTTTCTTTTTTCTTTCCATGCTTGAGAGAAGACTAAAAGCGTAATTCTGGAGTAATTCCGCAAAGTTTTCTCCACTTCGAGTTATGTAATTTGTTTTATTCTAATTGGAATGGCTTCAAATATATCACACTAAAATCAGGAAGAGGAAGAACAAATTCTTATCAAAGAAAATGAATGATTTCCCATTCCATGAACAAGGTATTTTGTTTTATTGCATGGCATAGTATTCCTATCAAAATATTCAGGGTTTGATACTGGAGAAGAATTAATAAGTTGTAGATTTAAAACACGTTGCAGTGAACATGTTCAGCTGTTTCACTGATTTTCCAGAATGAAACATTCTGGAATATCTGTTTAACTGAAATCCAGATTATCTAAAAGATGCCAGACAGAAAGAGGCATGTGTGCTGGAAATACACACAGAAAGTAATCTCCTGATTCCAGCCAGAGAAAGAAGATATTAGACTGGCTAAATGAAACATTGTCCTGGTTTCTTAGTGCCAAGCTACATATTTTACTAAGTGGCTTTATACACTTAGTACAACTAACTCAGACTTTCCCTCATGGGAAACACATCATTCTTAAGCAGCAGGTAGAGTTGGCCCCCTCACAAACACAACAGAGAGTGATTTACTCATCCCCACCCTTCCTAATTTTAATCCCTCAGCTTTTAGACTGTGTGTGGGAAAAAATATAGAATTTATAAAACCAGTCTGTTTTTGTGGGGCTGCTCTGTGTCTTTGTTACTGTCTCAGGAGTAGGAGAAAGTATTATCCTCCCCAGTATCTAGGGCTAGGCTGTTTTGATCTACTTTTAGTTGACTGGGCTTTTATATTCATGCAACACAATAGCTCTCTTTGGCCAGTTACACATGTTACAACATGAAAATAGCCAGTTGTGTAGCATTGAGTAACTCTTTGTTTTATTCTGTCCTTCATACCTATATCTTTAGCAAGATTATCTCTTTCCAGTGTTATCCAAAGCAACCTTGCCACTGGAACCTAGAATGTTAAGAAAAAGCTACTATTACATCAGTGAGCAATAAGTATCTGGATGAATATTTAATTGGCATATGGCATACAATGCCAGGGAAATCTATACATGTTAGACATGCAATGCAGTCTTGATAGTCTAGAATCCTAATTCATTCTGTTCAGCACTCACGCACCTATCCTTGGTGCACCTCGGGGTGTGAACTAGTTTTGTACTAGGTCACTAGTGGCACTCTGGTTACTGGTTTATTCAGTCTCACCTCGTGTTGAAATACCTTCCAACCAGCCACGTCCAGCCCTAGATTCCACTCTCCTCTCACATGAACTAGGTCCCCCCCACACACACCATTTATTTACTTGCAATATTTCATGCTTTCAAACTACTGGGTGGGCAGGAGCTAGGGATCAAGCTTCCTTCATCTCACAGAGCTGAGCTCAAACCCCTGGAATGCAGTCCATTTTTGGCCGGCAGTTCCAGCATTATTAAGCCTCTATGCCATTGCGTCCCTTTTGGATAAATAATCTGGATGGAATATATTAAGCAAATGTCTAGTGAGGATATAAAACTGTAACACTGATATTATAATTTATGTCTTACCATCATAGAAAGGCTTGTGTGATTTTTCCATAATTCACCTCTAGTTGAAATTTCTTGGTTTCATGTGGTTTCTCATGGTATAAACTATGGGATAAACTTGCTTGGTAAGAATAAATTGGAATATTAAACATAACATTTATTCCATCTGGCATCTATAAAGATTGAATTCTTGCATTTTACAAACTGTTTTTGGTCCAAGTTTAGAATTAAAAGTCATTGGCCATTGTCACAACTTATTACAGGAGTGTTCTTCATGGAAATAATGTACATTATTATATTTTTAAAAAGCGTTTTGGAATTCATATAAGTACAACTCTTTTCTGCCCTTTGTTAAAGCAGCCATATTTTTCACATTTCTCTGTGAGCGTTATAAAAATACATGGTTCCATTTAAATTAGATAATCTTAAACCAATCCCTTAAAATATCCCCAATGTATTTCATGCTCACAGAAAAATTGTCTTGCCTATCAGTGAGAGGGAGGGAGGGAGGGAGGGAGAGATAGATCAACTTAATGACTAGTTGAGACGAGTTGAGCTTTCAAGAAGTCCAAAGCATTTCTTCTAAATCAGTGTTTCTCAACCATAGTTCCTTGAAGATGGATGGACTTCAACTCCCAGAATTGAAGCCTATCCATCTTCAAGAGGCCAAAGTTGAAAAACACTGTTCTAAATCATTCTTAAAGTATGCACACCTTGTTTTGTGAATTAATGTTACTTTTGCAAATATACAAGTGTCCCTGTATATATGTATGCAAGTTATGAACAGTACGAGTTTTCTTAATGAATTTAAAAGATGTAATCTTAGTTACTAAAAACATACCATCTCAATGGAACTCTCTTACAGTACCATTTATATATAGTACCTATGCAGGGTTTTTTTTTTTTTTTTAAATGTCTCTTTGGTATTAGTGACACTGTGGTATATGTGAATATAGAACTACAATGCAGTTTTGGGCATGTCTAATAAGAAATGTATTTAATTGAGTTCAATGGCACTTATACCCAATAAGATATCAGCCTTAGTCCAGAACCTATCATCACTGCCATTGTTTTGTGAATTCCCTGTTGTAGTTATGGAACATAGTTGATTATCAACTCAAAATAAAGGTCAATCCAATTCACTGTCAGCTCTCAAGACACAATTAAGGCCAGGTGTGAAGGCTGCTTCATCAGTGATCTCTATAATTTTCAAGATTTTCCAATTGGTGAAGGACTACATATTCCACAGTTGTTAACCATTAATCCTCACAGCAGAATATACTGAAAGAAAAGGAAAAGGACTCAATCAAGCAAGACTCATATAAAGTTCTGAAATATGAAGCAAATACTTTGGGTCTGACAACATTGTTCAATATTAGTGATTTCAGCAAGTGAGACAGAAAAGGAAATGCAAATGTCTACCTTTCTGGTTGCAGCAAACAGAATTGAATGAACAGATAGCATAGGGGTGTCAAACTGGTGGTCCATGGGCAGGATGCATCAAATGCATGACACTGAGAGTTTGACATCCATATTCTTGCTGTTCTGGCATTCAAAATGACAACAATAAAGAAAGGTTGTCTTTAATAGCTTCTCCTTCTTGATCTCAGGTCATCTGTGGGGAAAAGATAAAAAAAAAATCAAGATTGTGAACACAGAAATATGTCTACCATTTTGCCATTTTTAATTCCCTTCCTCCAGTGTCCCTGATTCCTATCTTGAGGAATCTTTACAGAATTTTGTCGGACTCCAATTACAGGTAGTCCTCAACTTACGATCACAACTGAGCCCAACATTTATGTTGCTAAGTGAAACATTTCGTGAGTTTTGCTTCATTTTATGACTTTCCTTCCCACATTTGTTAAGTGAATCACTGCAGTGGTTAAATGAGTAACCCAGTTGTTAAGTGAAACTGGTTTCCCCATTGGCTTCGCTTTTCAGGAAGGTCACAAAAACCTTCCTGCGGGACACTGCAACCATCATAAATATGAATCATTTGCCACACATCTGAATGTCAATCACATGACCCTGGGGATGCTGCGATGGTCTTAAGTGTGAAAAATGCATTTTTTTAAACTTTAAAAAAATCTCACTCGTTTAGTTGTTATCAGGAGGTACAAATTTCAAACATATGCTGTCAAAAGAAGTGTGGGCAAGCACATTAGATCTCTGGCATTAATAAAGGCAGCCTTTTTTTCAAGCTGAAAAAGATGAAAGCTGTTTTCAGGAGTATCTCAATTAAAGAATGTTTGTAAGAGAAAGTTAAAGAGAGAAAATCCGCTTGCATAAAATCTTGTAACTAGAGCCAAGAGTAAGTCAGGTTATGGCCCAGTGGAAAGGGCCTAATGAGATCATTGATGGCATAATGGGCTGCTCAATTTGCTTCCTGAGAGGATCTAAATCTCCATCTACTAATGATCATTAATTTCTAGGGTAGCTATGTTTATTCTATTTCTATTTTATCATTTTGCATGATGGTTATATAGTGGTTATCTTACAGAATTTTTTTGTGGAAAAGGCTTTATTTCATAGAATATCCAGTGGAATTTCTAGCTTGTACTTGTCATCCAGATCTTCTGGAAAAAGTGTTGTTTCTTGCACACATTTTTCGGTTACTGCTGTGATGACACAAGTTTAACACCCCTGTTTTAGTCCGTAATGTAATCACCATAATAATAAATGATTGGCTGATTGATGAAATTGGATGCAGTTAATGTATACATTCACAATATTAGCAATGAATCTTTCTAATATTGTGTATGTGGACCTTTTTATGGTTTGGAACCAAATTATCATGTATCCATGACAAATGAGTTCAAGGGGAGAAGTAAAATAGGAAAATAGATAAATGGATTAAGAAGAAGAGAGACTAAAAAACTCAAACACAAAAATGAATCTAATTTTAAACATGTGAAGAGGTTTAAATGACTGGATGCAATCTTGTAATCCTCACTTTAGTAATTCATGTACTAAAATTAAGATGATACGGAGTAAAGTAACTGGCACAGGGAACATTTAATGTTTAGAATAAATTATATAAGCTCATATCTGCTGTTTTGCTTCTTCTCCCACTGTCATGAAATAGATTGAAAAAGCTTGGAAACCAGAGAGCTTGAAGTAATGATGCAATTGGGATAGCAACTATAATGCAGACACAGAGAAATTCAGAGCAAATCCAGTAAAACATCAGCTAGGGGTTATATATAGCCTACACAATGACATCAAAGAAGGGTCAGGTTTTCATCATTATATTGTCTACAAGGCACTATCCAAGGAATTTTTTTAAGCAGAAAGAGTTTTGTGCTTGGGATAATGCATTCCTATTTATTAGGCATTACATAAATAAAATTGTTTGCATTTGCTGCATCTTGAATTCATATTGGCTACAGCGCAGATGTGGAGAGCTCCTGAAACTTTGTCATAATTACTTGAACAGATTTCAAATGTTGCTGCCTCAGGACCTAAGTGGGGTGCTTAGAGGTGAGGAAACTACAGTTGATCTTCCAAATATTTCTGAAAGAGAAGCTGTTCCTGCCACTTGTGTTGTTTCTTTCAACATGTATTGTTTCATGAGACTAAAAAATGCAAAGGTGGTTTTTACATTCCTCTGTCAAAACACATCTGCAATAATAATTCACAACTATTAACATGAAAATACATGGAGTTTGAAGCCAATAGAGTTGCCCATCCAGCTCAAAATAGATACAACTAGTTCTCAACTTATGGCCAGTCATTTAACTTCTTTTGGCTGTAGTAAATCATTGCAAAAATGTGGGCACTGGATTGCCTTACCTCACCAGAAGATATTTTATATGAATGTTAAGAGATGGCTTGAGTGCTTTACTGTTGCAACACAAAATAATTTTGGAAGTTAAATATTAATGACGTATTAATGTCAACAACTACTAAAAATGAAGAATTAAAATGCTCAGGAATGCAGCTAAACAATCCTTTCAGACAGATTTCAGGGTCATTTAGTTCAAATCTCAAACACATAAGAACTCAATAACAAAGAAAGATCTAAGATTTTAGCATGAAGGCTTTGTTGTTGATTTACTATCTAGCACTGATTAACATGAGGTATATTTCTGTACTATAATGATGTGCAAAGTGGATAAATTTATCTCCAGAACTTTGTTTTTCTCGCAGACAAGCCAATTTAATTTTGTTTGGGGGTAGATTCTTCACATTTCTGCTTGTGCATTTGGCCAAGGGTAACCAATATAATATGATAATATTTAGATGCTTGTCTCTTGATTTTTATATCACTACCACACCCTGGCAGTTTTGGGTGAAAATGTGCTCTGTAGTATACTGTACTGTAGACACGGTATACTGAGTCTTTTCCCCATCCCGTTTCAGCTATGTAATTCTAAATATGTAGAGAAGATATAAACATTTTTAAGCAATTTGTTTATCATTTTTGTACAGGGCACCAAGGAGACTTTGTAATGTATTTTTTGTACATTTTCTTGTAGTTCTTCTTGTTTTGCTTATAAAACAGCAAAAACACAATGCTAATTTTTAAAATAAGAATTATTCATGTGACATTTGAAGGAAACAAAATTTAATAAAGATTTTTTGATTTTTTTCCAAACATTGCATTTTTCTGGTAAATCTAAATGTTATTTGCCATCGAGTTGGTAAGCAACCACATGCAAAAATGCACTAATAACATTTGAACTTTGATCTAATATTTCACGGGTGTCAAACCTGATCGCATTGAGGGCCGTATTGTGACATATTGGGCTGTAACACAATATATCAGGATGTTTTTTGTGAAGCTGGGGTGGGCATGGCCTGTGCAGGCCATATATGGCCTGTGGGCCACCAGTTTGACAGGCCTGTCATATTTCATCAATAATTTATACTTGGTTTGACAATGGTGCTCAGCAATATTTTCTTACTCTTCATTTGGCTTTTGTAAATATGGTTACCAAATAATTGTATTGTTGCGAATTTGTTACTTACACACAAACACACACACACAAATGAGTGAATGTGATTCAAGTGATAGATTAGGAGCAGGGAGACCCACATTCAGGTTCTTAATTAGACACAGTAGGCCAAGCTAAAGAAGGTGGAGTATATCTACCAATCTTGCACTGAACTAACATAATCCATAATCTTCAACAAGTAGGCTTTCATTCTGCAGTAAATTGATTCAGCTGATAACTTATTATTATTCTCAACCTGAATCAATTCACTATATGATATAGACTTCCTTATTGAACATTGTAGACTGTTTTTATTATTAACCTTTAGATATGTGAATGTTTTTAAATGACCCATTTACTTAGAATTTTGCTGTCCATAATAACTAAACAGCTGATTAAAGTAAATATAAGAGAGCGAAGTCACCAGCTCTTAGTACCAGCATCTGATGTTAAACATATCAGTTGGAGCTATTTACTATGTGTTTGTCAAATATCCTTCTAAAAATGTGATTATTATGAACATCAAGAAAAGGAAAATGCATTGCCCACGTCATCATATAAATAATGCAAATATGTAATAGTGTATTTATGCCATACATGCTATTTAACTTGATGTTATCATGGCTTCTGCTAAGTCCCTATGGTTACAGTTTCCACAACTACTGATTGAAGAACTATGTTCCTTCAAAGGATGAGTTAAATTAATCTTAATTTTTCTTCCAGATAATTATAGGATGACTGTAAACCTATACTAGGAGAAGACCATAAAAGCTGGAATGTAAAGCTTTGTTCACAATTGTAGTAGCCTGTCTGGGAACAGTAGCATTTCAGATTCTATAATATGTCTATTCTTGCAAAGAACAGAATCATGCAAGGAGTGTTTTTACCCTGTGACATTCTATAAGAGCAAAAGCTGGACTATGGAAGCAAGTTATAAAATGTATCAGCACTTTTAAACTTGGAAATTAATGAAGACTTCAGAAAATAACAAAGCATTCCCCCCCCCCCCCCCCCCAAAAAAAACTCAAACCAATGGATCATCAGACAAATCATTCCAAAGTTCTCATCTAAGGCATAAATAACTCGGGTCAAATTATAATATTTTGGACACATTATGTAAATATTTGTCTCTCTTTCAAAATCTATAATGCTGGGAAAGATGGAAGGAAAGAAAATAGGAAGTTTCTCATCAGAAAGGTGGATGGACTCAATTTCACAGAATGTAATAATACACTGTGGGAAGACCAGCTTGGGACAGATCATCCTGGAAAAAAATCTATGTGTTTGCTAAAAATTAACCACAACTTAATAACATATAAATCATCAATCTTTTTTACATATATATAATTTTATTTATTGTTTTTTTCATCAGTCTTCTTGAAATACTAGTACTAATTCATGGTGCAAGGTAACTAAATAAACTTAAAAGTACATGGCATGCCATAACAAACATTAAGCCATTAGATGCAAGTTTATTTGTGTGTTTGTGTGTGTGTGTGTGTGTGTAAGAGAGAGACACAAAGAAAGAGAATTGGATTGATGAATGAATGGTTTCAAGGTGTTGATGATAAATATTAAATCTGGAATAAATGCTCACCTGAGTTGTGCCACAGTGATATGATCTTTTTCATTCTAAATAATTCCTAAAGAATTTTCTTCTATAAGACTTTTCTTTTACAAGAAACATATTTTCTTTCTTTTCAAAAATTAACTTTTTGGAACTACGTAAATCCCTTGGAAATGATTCTGGTCACATAGTTATGGGTTGTCTATTTTTATTTTGGTAACAAGAAGAAGAAATAATGCATTGTAATATTTGGTTGACTGAATTTAATCCATTGTCTGTCTTAATTAAATAACCCCCAAATTGAAAAATGGAGCATTTAGGTGAAAAAATTATTTGAAAATAATTGCCCATTGCCTCCCTTTATCTCTAGCTCTCTAAAATATACCAGCAAATGTTCCTGATTTTATTTAGGGTTACATAAAAAGAACACTTGTCCTTCCATCTGGATTAATTAGGTAAGAGGGTTAGCGTAGAAACCATAGGTGGGGCCCTACTTATTATTTTAATAATTACTGTTTTCCTTTTCTATCTGAGCCGTAAGTCACGAGCAGGGGTGGATTCAAATTTTTAAACAACTGGTTCTGTGGGCATGGCTAGATGGGTGTAGTCATGTGACTGGGTAGGCGTGGCTTCTTTTTTTTTGGCAGCAACCCCCCCCCCCCCCCCAATGCTCTGGTTGTTTTGTTTTTGCCTTCTGGACCCTCAGGGAAGCCTCCTGGGGGGAGGGGTTTACTCCCAGGAAGCTTCCCTGAGGCCCAGAAAGCCCAGAAATGGAGCGCAGGGGGCGCAGCACCCATCCACCCCATGTGCCCCTTTTTGCCTCCTGGGCCTCAGGGAAGCCTCCTGGGCAAAGCAGTAAGACAGCAAGGGGGATCCTGGCACAGCTGATCATCGGACCAGCTGATCATTGGGAGAAAAAAAGTAAGAAATACCTTAAGGAGTGACTAGGTGGGGAGAGGAG
>BLBF01000020.1:34489248-34502467 GCA_015471245.1 Laticauda colubrina | reverse complement strand
GAAGGAAGGAAGGAAGGAAGGAAGGAAGGAAGGAAGGAAGGAAGGAAGGAAGGTTGGTTTCCAGCGAAGCATTTGAACCAGACCTGACACTTTACTGTGTTCCTTGTTCAGTCTCCTTTAATTAATTAAACATTGATAGCCGACTCTTACATTGCATTTGATCTTTAATTATGCTGTCATCTCAATAATGGATTTTGGTAAGAGTTAAACAGGATGACATCAAGATTTTTTGTTTATGTGCAAACTGAACCAAGAGTTGATCTTGTTCAAGTAAAAATACAGGTAGTCCTTGATGTATAACTGTTTGTTTGGTAACTGTTCAAAGTTACAATAGCTCTGAAAAAAGTGACTTTCAACCCATGATCTCACAACCATTGGAGCAACCCCACAGACACGGAATCAAAATTCAGGCACTTGGCAGTGGACATATATATAATATATTTGAAGTGTCCCAGGATCATGTGATCACAATTTGAGACCTTCCCAGCAGGCTTCCAATAAGCAAAATCAGTGGAAGATGACAAATTCTCTTAATGACCTCCTGTGTCAAGCTCCAAAACTAAAGATATGCAGAGTTATTGCTAAGCAGTTTTCTTACTATATCTCTTTTATTTTCTTACAAAATCTTGTGAAACTAAAGCTACTACTTGCATCATTAAAAATTAACTGAAAATATTTAAGGAGGAACTATCCTGACCTTCTTTCTCCCAAGCAAAGTATCCAAACTTCACCATCTCTTCCCTCTTGGAAATCCAGACTAAATTCCAAATCTCATCACTTAACATCTTCAGTGATTCATTTAACAACCATGGCCAAAAAAACAGGTTGTAAAAGCAGACACAACTCACTTAAAAACTGCCTCGCTTCGCAATAGAAGTTCCAGTTGTGCTCGTAAGTTGAGGACTTACCTGGCATGTTGAAAAGGCATTTGTGGGATCTATAATTCTTAGGATCCCTTGCATTATACATTAACTCGTTGATTCCTTATGTAGAACACTGCAAACTTTCTCCTCTCATTCAAGAGGTAGTTAAATTCAATAGCATGATAGCATGAAAAATATTTATTTGGAAACTTGGCTTTCCACAAAGTCTGCCATTTGAATTCACATGTAAAAAAGATAAAAGAAAAAGAAATATAATATAAAATAGCTATAGGCTTTGAAGATATGTTGTTGCATCCTTGCCTTTTGTATAACACTACACTATTCAACCTGCTCAAACCTTGCTCTCAGTCAATATTCTATTAAATCACTATAAAAAGTCTTCATAAACTTAGTGATCACCTATGTATATAAAAGAAATTCAGTATAATTAGATGGCCAATAGTGTGCTGCAGAAGTAATGTTAAAATGATCTTGCATCTGCAATATTATACAAAGCTTTCTTACTGAAATCTGAAAAGACAAAAACCTAGCCCCAAATTTCAACCATATTTTCCACATCTTTTTCATTTTGATCAATTGATGAAAGTATCTAGTTCTGAAAAGATATTATTTCTTGTGTCATTGTCATTTATCCAATTTAATATTCTGAAATATTGTTCTACTTACCAAAATATACTGTATGTGAAACCAAAGCCAGTTTTGGATAATCCATACACTGAAAAGAGATTAATAGTGTAAGCCATAAATGCACAGAACATATACATTTTAAGAGAAAAATATTTATTGACCTGTCCTGTACAATTCAGATAAATGCAACAAAACCAAAGTATGTGCTTCTTTTGGGATCAGTAAGAATTCTATTTTCTTTGGAACAATCATCCCAACCCATTGTGCCCCTAAAATTTTTGCTTGCTGTTGGGGCTATTGATTTTACATTTTTATGGATAAATAAATAAAAGCTGTAAGTTGAATGTATAAATTATATATATACATATATACATATACATTCATACAGTACATACACACACACACACACACACACACACACAAAGGTTGGCTTGTATCTCTTCCATGATATTTGTATGTGCCCCCAAGCTATAAGCTATTAATGTAAAATTAAATCAAGCCTCTTAAATGAGCCTATTAAATGAGAATATGAAGACAGAAGATATAATTGGAATATAGATTATACATATTTAACTTGTCTATATTTAACTGGTGGTAAGTCCAATCAAACCATAGACATATGTCTGAACAGATATGCTGCTGATAGTGTTAAAAGATGAAGTCATGTGGCTACTTACCTGAGGGCAAACTTCTTTGAAATAAGTTAATAAAAAGGCTCTCTGCATCCTGATTGTGTGCATTTTGAGGTTGGTAGGGTTTGGGCAACAATTTGTTGGCTTGCAAGGTAGTATCTAGATGACAGAACCTGTCCAGATGAGAACTATCTAGGTAAGAGAACCTAGGTTGCACAGAGTAGCATGAGTATCTTTGGACTAAAATTAGGCTTTGGATGAGCTTCAAACATACTGACTAAATTAAGAATGATAAATTACATTTTATTTCATTGAAATCAGGGGGATCAAATTCAAGGCCTGGGGGACAGATGCAGACAGGGTGTTTAGATCTGGCCCACAGGGCCACCCGGGAAACAGCAAAGGACCAGCCTGCAGTGCCTCTGCTAGCAAAAAGAAAACTCTTGTTTTAACTGACAGAGGGTTGCAGGAGGCCATCACAGCCAAAAATGGAGCTCGGAAGCCCATTTTTTTCTAGCAGAGTACTTGGGCCACCACTGGCACCCCCGACACAAGTGATGTTAATCTAGCCATGCCACCCTGGCCACGACCCCCAGGTGAAACACAACCCTGATGCATCCCACAATGAAATAGAATTTGACACCACTGATTTAAAGGTATTATGTAAAAGCCATAATTCAGGGGTCCCCAACCACCGGGTCCCGGACCAGTACCGGTCCGTGGATCATTTTGTACCAGGCTGCAAAGAATGAATAATTGTGATTAAAATATATATATAAATATTTTTTTAGTAAAGAAATAGTAAAGAAGCCCTTTACTATTGGGGAATAATTGATTTTGCCAGTCCTTGAAAAAGTGTTTCTGCATGAAACTGGTTCCTGGTACAAAAAGGTTGGGGACCACTGCCATAATATATCAATTGTCATGATGGACAGGCGAGTTTAATGTTGTGGATCTATTTTCTGCTGATTGGTCAACAGTATTATTTTTTTCAGTGTGCATTTGCTAGAAATGGGTTTGTGAAGTTTTGGGTGCTGTTATTATTATTATTGTCTTTAAATTCTTTCTACTTTATTTTGCATCATTTGTAAGAATTGGGTGGCATATGAATCACTCAAGTAAGTAAATAAATAAATAAATAAATACAATAAGTTCATTCATATTATTAGGAATGCAAAAATGTTCAATAAAATGCAAGTTAGGACTGGATCTTATCATTTTAGGGCATATGCTTTCTTTTCAAATATTAAGAAACCTTTAAAAAATATCAGCCTTATTATCATGCTTCCAAATATCTACCTGCATGTTCAGAGAGAAGCTTTGCTGGCTACGCTGTGGCTTTTGAAATATTTTCTGGCATTGCAGATGGAGACTTTGTCCACAATGGCAATGTTCAGGTCTTCTGCTGTGTACCAGAGAGTGTGACTGATCCATTTAGGCTTACCAAATTCCACCTTTTTAGATTAGCCTTTTCCAGCCACAGACTTTTGATTTTCAATTATTTTTGAATTATTCTGGATGCCTATTCTCCTTGTTGGCTGATTTGAACAAAGTTTTGGAATTCAGATGAAAATTAATACAATACACCTTTATGTACCATTTGAAATCCTTATTTGAAATTTCAGTAGCGATCAGGAAAAAAAAGGTGGAAACATGTCATTTCTTGTTCTTCCCTTTTTCTGTTCTTTAGTTGTCCGAGCACTTGGTACATAGGGCCAACAGAAGAAATGTAAATATAAAAGACTGTTTAGTATCAGAGATTTTATCATGTGTTTTCAAAACTTTTTGCAATAGAATTTTTCATAGAATTGGACCTGATTTTTTTGTAATGTAAGTTGAAGGTCTTTTTAATCATAGCATATTTCATCATTAGGTTAAATAAAACTTGTGAAGAATGATGCATAGGGACTTGTCTGTTCAAGACACACAAAGGTATATCCCACATGAGAAGATTTGGAATCTGAACTCAGTGAATCAGCTTGGAGCTCTTAATACAACAAAATTTCCTCCAATCCTTCTTTTGGGAAATCATTAGGAATTTATGAAAAAGGCATTTAATAGATAGTACAAGAAGTCTTTGACTTAACAACACTTCATTTAGTCATCAAAGTTACAATGACACTTAAAAAACCAATGAAGAAGCCTGATTCACTGAAGAACTGTATTACTAACTTATCAACTTTAGTGATTCATTTAACAACTGTACCAAGTAGGGTCATAAAATGGAGCAAAACTCACTTAAACAAATGTCTCACTTAACAACAGAAATTTTAGGCTCAATTGTTGTTGCAAATTGAGGAATATCTGTACTTCTAAAATTACTATATCAATCACAATACTTCCTAGATTGTGCTGAAGGAGCTGAAGTCAGACCCCTCCATATTAACATCCCTGGTAGCAATGCTCATTATTTATTTATTTGGGCAAAGAAATTTAGAAAATTGCTTCACAACTGTTGGCAGTTAATACTACTTTCCGTGTATTGCTTGCATGGTATGCAGCAAAATAAATTAATTCATTTTTCTCTGTTGGTGCAAGAAAAAAACTTGGCAAATCTTTGGGAAACTAAAATATATATTTTTAATTAGTTTAATGATATGATACATTTTAATTTTGCCTTTATTTTAATTACATTGTTTTTATTCATACTTTTTGTCATTTCTGTTTTATCTTGCTATAAGTCATCCTCAGTGCTCTGTGGAGAAATAAAGGGAATATAAATAAGACTGCATCTATTTAAACAGAGAGGGGGCATTAGAACAATGCCTTAGAATCCCATCTGGGGTTATTTTTATGAAAAAAATGGGAACCAATGTATGTAATTTAAGGATCTAAATAAGCACTATTGAAAAATTAGCATAGAAACAAAGAATGTTAAAGAAATATTCATCTAATTATTGATTTCGATTTGCTTTCTGTTTTTCAATTATATAAACAAAATGTTTCCTTATCATCTTTTTGTACAATAAGTTCAATATTTAATATTGATTTTTTGGAGGGGGGAAATTACATTTTTCTTTAAAATTGTAATTTATTTATTTGAACACATTTACTATATCTGGCTATCCATCTACCAAATGGAAGCCTTGAGATGCAAGTGAGGTATATATATCAATATATGCACAAACGCATATGTTGGTATTAGCATTATCAAAAGGGTGGGGTTCCCCTTCTCTTGTTATTTTTATCAATATTTCTTATTGATGTTTGTCTCTTATTTTGAAAAAAAGATAAAGAGAAAATAGAGTCCCGATATGATTTGGGACTCATGATTAATCAGATCTTCTACAGATCTTTTATGAGAGAAAATTTATCAAGGAAATGATTTTTAAAACACAAGGATGTTTGCCCAAGAAGTTGCTAAAACTATAAAGTATATACTGCAGAGTGTACCTTTATGATTGATTTCCATTTAAGTCAGACTGATTGCAGTGTGGTCATTTTTCCAAGTCATCACTGTTCTTCCTGCAGCAGTTTGCTATCTGCAGGGTGTCTGAATTATAGCAGTCCATGTCCCTGTTACCTTTTACACAAATTACTTACACTGGTTTCTTTTTCCATGCAAATTTATCAGTTTTACAGCCCCTTGTTTCCATGTCAGGAAACTCTAGCAGGCAGCACAAAT
Organism: Laticauda colubrina; assembly: GCA_015471245.1. NCBI lineage: Eukaryota > Metazoa > Chordata > Lepidosauria > Squamata > Elapidae > Laticauda > Laticauda colubrina. Next base: position 34,496,699 of record BLBF01000020.1, on the reverse strand, counting down.
TGATAAAATGAGTTAATTTTATAATGTTCCTTTTTTCTTAACTTCATTTGCCAGTTTTACAGGAAATATAGTGTAGTTAAGATGGTAAATAAGTTTCTTTTCCAAGTTAATTCCTCTTAAAGATCACAACAGACTAATTCCCATTTTAATAACATTCTTTTTTTTTCCTTCTGTGCTCTTAAAATGCATTATATGTATCAGAGCACATGAATTCAACAGTATCAAGGGAACAATATAAGAACTGTATTCTTAATACAACCTGTTTTGTATGCTATAACCAGAACCTATCTACCACTTCATGTATTGTAATTTAGAGCATGAACCATCCTTTGAATGTTCAATTTCATTCCATGGCATGGGTGGAAAAGGCCTCAGATAGTGATAACCTGTTTTGTAGCCAAGGAGCACAATGATAAAAATAGTTATCTCATAACAAGTAGACTCAGCGGTGGGATTCTACCGGTTCAGAACAGTTCGAGTGAACTGGTACTTCCAGTGATCATTTGGCCCTGCCCCTGCCCTTTTCCTGTGCTTTATTTCCTTGTTTTTGAGCACAGCTGATTCGCGTGGCAGAGTGGTTTGCCATTCATCAGCTGTTTTACTCACCAGGTCTACAGCAGAAGGTAAGTATTATAGCTAAAAATGGTCTTTTCTAAATGCTGGGTGTGCACGGAAAGTGTGCACTCACCGAACTGGTTGTTAATACCGGTTGAATCGCACCCCTGAGTAGACTGTTTCTGATAATAAATGTTGCTTGGACCCCCAAAAAAGGTGATGGGGTTGACAGGACGCAGGCAAATCTGCAGATGGTCATCCTTGCAGTGAAGAACATCGGTCAGAATAGATGACGCTGTGTCAGAAGACCTGTGTTTACCACTGAGTTAGCTGTTGAGGAGCCCTTTGAGGTCCAAGGAAACAATATGGCGTTACATTAAAATGGGTGTGCTGTAGGAAATCCTTAAAAGGGTTTTGTATTATCTGATTGTGATGTATATATCTAAGTTTGGATTTTTGTGCAGTTACTCTTTAGCACTCAATTTTCCTTGGTAAAATCTTATTTTCTGTAAGTTCTCAAGGGAGTTTGAGCCTGTGACACTCTGCTGAAGCTGTGCAAGTTTCATTTCTCATTTTCTTCCACCAGAATGAGAAGGGATTTTAATGCATATTATCTCTGCATTTCAGCTGTAAAAGCCATTCTTGCAGAAGCTCATCTTAATATAGTAGCTACTGTTATCTAGTTCTCATCAATTGCCTTTATTAAATAATTTTCTTATTTGTCAAATGTTAAGCTATGAATTATATTTAGTATGGTTAGGTTCCTAGTGCATCATTTTTCAGGTGCTATATATCCAGGAGCAGATCTGGAGCAAACTCCATTGTCGGTGTTGATGCTTGCAGTTGTCTTTGCAATAGAACAGACAGCTTTGCTTTTCCTACATCAGGATTCATAAGAGTGATATGAATGTATAAATGAAATATTTCATTTATTTTAATGGTCTTTGTTTAATACATATAACACTGCACTGAAAATAATTAAATGGATAAATATGCAGTATTATTGGTTGTTGTAATTCAGTGATACTTGCATATTGCTATTTTTGCAAAGAAATGTTCATATGTAATGTCAAAGAATGGTTTGACTGCCCGTGGTGTGCAGTGCCCAGAACTTGGTATCCAGAGCAGTATATAACTATAACTATAAGCTGCTCCATTCAGTAATCATTCCTTCAATGATTACAACTGGAAGTATAACTTTATTTCCATCCATTGATGAAGAATAGTATGCAATTTAATACTGTGATATCCATTCAGAGTGATGAACATGAATTTGTGAATAAAAATTATTATGTGCCTGTGATTGAATAACCAGTTTTGCAGAGTGTTCTTATTTGCAATAGTTGAAACCAATGGTGGGATTCAATTTTTTTTTACTACCAGTTCTGTGGGAGTGGCTTGGTGGGCGTGGCAGGGGAAGGATACTGTAAAATCTCCAGTCAGAGGTGGCATTTGCTGATTCTCCAAACTACTCAAAATTTCAGCTACTGGTTCTCCAGAACTGGTCAGAACCTACTGAATACCACTTCTGACTGAAACCCTATTACAATATGCAAAATAACTCTTCATTATTTAAAAAAAAAGTTTCCTTAGAAGAAGCAAGAGCAGGCTTTAGATTCTTATCAAAAACTGTTAACTGCATAGGTATCAGACGGTGTAATGCTTAACTGGAAAGAGCTTCAGTGACATCATATGTGAAAATCAAATTCATATTATTGACAGAAATAGATTCATGGTTTCTTTTATTCTGCAGAGAAAAAAGTTGGGTTGTAGTTTTGTTAATATATAAATAAACCACTTTATTACATGCATGTGATGATCAAAAGAAACTACAGCAAGTTACAAGCATAACAATTTTACAGAACAAGTAGTCGTGAGAATTGGTTGACAACTTTTGTGAATTTACCCAATGTATCAATCATGAGGAAACTTTTTCAGAAGTAGTACTACTCATATAGTATTAACAGAGGGAGTATTCAAATATATTAGCGAAAGTTAGACTTCCCTTTGAGAAAAAAATATGAGGGGGTCCTTGGTGCTATCTGAGTTTGTTTGTTTTCTTGCAGACTTTTTGTTACCCTAAGTAGGCAACATCATCAAAGTTAGCACTTGACTAGCCCTGCTGATGTTACCTAGTTAGGGTAATGAAATGTCTGCAAGTAAACAAACAAGCTCAGAGAGCACCAAGGACTCCCTCATTTCAGTGATACTTGTACCTGAGCTACAAATAGTCTCCTTTATCAAAAAATATTTTCAAAGAAAGGATTAAATGAAAAATGCCTTAATGCTACAGTGCTAGATATCTGATATCTTTCAATTTGTACACTGGGTCAAGTCATCAAAGTGAAGGAGACCATTTTCACATGACTTACTGATTTCTCCCCCCCTCCCCCTTTATTCCCAGCACCAATAGCTGCAGGAACAGGCCCTAACTTCTCACTCTCCGATTTGGAAAGTTCCTCGTATTACAGTATGAGCCCAGGAGCAATGAGGAGATCTTTACCAAGCACCTCTTCTACCAGGTAATTTCTGTATAGTATGTTTGTTGAATTAATAGGTTGTGACATGATAAGTGTTTGGGGCAATCAAATATGGATAGAAATTGAAAGCTACCCACAGATGTATAGAGTCCTATGGCAAAAGAAATCCCAACAATGGAAATGGCTATTTCTACAGGGTTCAAAGTTTATGTTGGCACAACAAAATTACTGAAGTAATAGAAAAAGTTGCTTTACACAAAAAAATAAAGACATGAAAAGCCTCCATACCATTAGATTTCAAGCAGGAATTGCTGTTTGCGTATCTAATCCATGAATGTTGCATTTGAGGACAATTGTTTCAAGTGGCAAGTTATGTACACTCATCTTTAGAAAAATAAGTAACAGTAGCCATTCCTCTGAAACTCAACAACTAGAGTTGTTGAGTTAAAAAACAGTTATTTTTAACCAGCAATCTGTGTAAAAGCATCTTATGATATGTCATTCTTCTTGCCTATTGTAAACAGACCAGGTCTTGGCCCAGCATACCTCACAAAAGTGAAAATAGGAGGAGAATGCCATATACACTGCCTTGGACTCCTGGATAAAGGGCGGAGTATTAACCTAACAAATGAATAAGAGTATTTTTAGTAACTGTTTGAAGTTAAAACAGCACTGAAAAAAGTAACTTATAACTGGTCCTCGCATTATAACCATTGCAACATCCACATGCTCCCATGATTAAAATTTAGGTGCTTGGCAAACACCCCCCCCCAAAAAAATGACCTTTTTTTTCTCATGAGGAGTTGACTGTATGGGGAAACTTAATTTTAAAAATTGGGGGGGAGGAAATGGTGATATGGAAAAATTAAATAGAAGCAGAATTATTGACTTTGGACCAAATGATAGATGATTATGAATTTTGAACATATTCTGTGCTTAGAGATTAATATCATCTGCCATATGTAACCTAAGAGCAATAATTACAGTTACAACATTTGTTAACAACGTTGTTTGAGCCAGCAGTGTTTTCAATTTTTGAGACATCTGAAATATTAGAAGAACTTGTAAAATTCTTTAAAAAATAGACTACTAAATTAATATATAAGAGGAGACCATGGTTTTTTCTCTTTTCTATATTAATTTTCATAATTGAGAAGATTATGTTCCCCTCCATTATGCCCTAATTCAGTAAACTGCAAGTTCACGAAGAAGAAATCAAGCCATTGTTACAGATTAGGGGAAATAGAGAAATAACATCTTCATTTCTTATATGTTATGTTAAACAGCAATAAAAGAGAAAAAAAACACCTTGGAAAGGGTGTGTTCACGGTCAGAACTTTGTCAGATTATTTATATAGCAAGAAACCATGAAACCAGTCATATTTCTATCCCATATATGTAAAATAGATTTAAATTGCTAGGACTATGATATTGTAAAGAGATGCTTCAGTAGAATAGAAAAGCTTGCAGAATATTGCAAGAATAGTAAACATCTAGATCAGGGGTGTTAAATTCACGGCCTGTGGGCCAGATGCATCATGTGCTGGCCACGCCCATGCCCGATTTAATGAAGGGGAAAAAATCATGATATGTCATGTGACAACTCCATGATAACGCGAGTTTGACATCCCTGCTCTAAATGAAAAAGTTGCTGTTATTGTAAGAGCATTTGCTGAACAAAATCATGTAAATTTGAACAATTGTTGTTTAAAAATCAGCTCAAAAATAAAATGTTAGAACAATAAATAATAAACCTACCATCATAACTCCTTTTTCTATAATTGATTGCTTCATAACTAACATAGAGTTCCTTTATGTATGTATTCAGCAAAAGAAGAAACTTATGGAAGTAACATGAAAAGTTGTCCTACATATATTATTTATAGAATGTTAAATATAGTTAATCTTACAGTACAGGTAGTCCTCAACTTACAACAGTTCATTTAGTGAGAGTTCAAAGTTACATCATCACTGAAAAAAATTGACTTATGACCATTTTTCACATTTACTACCATTGCAGCATTCCCATGGTCACATGATCAAAATTCAGACAGTGGGCAACTAATTCATATTTATGATGGTGGCAGTGTCCTAGGAACCTGTAATCACCTTTTGAGACACTCTGACAAGCAAAATCAATTGGGAAGCCAGATTCACTGAACAACCATGTTTCTAACTTAACAACTGCAGGGGTTCATCTAACAACTGGGGCAAGAAAGTTTGTAAAATGGGGCAAAACTCACTTTAATGACTTACTAAGTAACATAAATTTTGGGCTCAATTGTGGTCATAAGTCAAGGATTACCTGTATACATCACCTCTGGCTATTAGTTTGTGATAACTGACTTATATTCATGCTCTTTATCTCCAACCAAAGGGAGGGGAACTTAATATGTATCAGTAATCAGTACAACCATTTTCAGAATTTCACTTTTTTATGAGAGTCCCAAGTACTGTGTATATAATTCTCATTAATTAGACCTAGTCTCAGACTGTTTGCTTCCTCTCCAAGATTGTTAAAATAGACATGTTATCAATTATACTTAAAAGAAAAGCACAGCTGTCATTCTTATCTGCTTCTACAAGTACCTGATACAGATAAGAAGCTAAGTAAAATAGCATCAGTAATGAATAGCTTACACTATATGTTTGCTGTTTCCTCATATTGCTTTTGTAAGGCAAAAAAAGTCTTAAATTATTCACTTCTAAATGTATTTACTTGGAAGTATATTTATATTGATTCCAGTAAATTTACTTCAAAGTACATTTTAGGATTGTTGCCTAGCAAAATAACTGAGGCAATGATTATATGGTAAGAAAAATATGTTGTTGACAATTGCATTTCCTCATAAACTTAGGGATCAGAGGATTTTTTTAGCATTTCTTAGCTATGACAGGACTCTTGTTACAATTATTTTAAAAATAAATGACTAACCATTCATTAAATCAAATGAATTATAAGAACAGCTGAGGTCATAAACCATATATGCCCATTTATATTTACCATATTTGTGTAGTGCACCCAGGGGTGGGATTCAATTTTTTTAACAACTGGTTCTGTGGGCGTGGCTTAGTTGGTGGGCATAGCTTGCTGGTCATGTGACTGGATGGGTGTGGCCAACTCGACATCACTCACATCAAGGGGTGTTTCTCCTCACCTGGCCTCTCATGACAATGGGGATGCTACAATGGTGAAAAATGGTCATAAGTCACTTTTTTCAGTGCCATTGTAACTTTGAATGGTCACCAGTTTTAGACCAAAAACTCAAAAAGGTTATGTAAACTCATATTTGAATGTCAATCTTTTTAGCTAGCCAAGAAGCCTTGCTTGAATGTCACTCATCTTGGTACCTTGTCATTAAAAGATTCTTTCTGGAAGCTCTGCTTCATTATTCAATTATTTCTTCAAAGTGGTAACTTTTCTCCCAACAGCAGTATAAAAATCTTAAAACAACCCTTCCCCTTTAAAAAAGTACCAGCAAAGGAAAAAAAACCTCATTCGGAGACAGTAAGCCTAGGCATACTACCAAGAATGTAAGAAGGATAGAAAAAAACAAAAAGAGATTTCTTCCAACAACCGGTTCTCCGAACTGCTTTGAAAGTTAACAACCGGTTCTAGCGAATCGGTGAGAACCTGTAGAATCCCATCCCTGAGTACACCTGACTTTGTATAAAAGTGAAAGACTTATGAAACAGGGAATACACTGAAGAAGGCATCATTGTTCTTCTCCTTAGGGATTAGAAAAAAAAGAATCACCTCAAGTTTTTTTAAAAAATTGTTTTAAATAATTTTTTAAGAACTATGAATTATCTCAGCAAAGTCTTAGAGGCAATGGGACAATGGCAGTGGATTATTACTTTTAATAGAGGATTTATGAAAAAAAATGTCTCTGGATTCACATACTAGCCAAAAATTTCGGATCAGAAGGGTCTTGTTAGGGATAACATTGTTTACCCTAACTGGTTTAGGTGAAATAATAACTATGAATCATAGTTAGTGTATGTTAAAGTGTCTGCAGCTTTAACTGTGAAATAGCAATTAAGGGAGTGGTTATGAAAACAATATAAAAGTAGCAAGTCTACAGCTTGCTCACTCTCTGGCTTTGATGATCCCTGATTACTGCTTGGAATCAAGACTGCATTGCTCGAATGGGAGAGACAACAAAGGACTGATTTGTAAGTGAACTGACATAGGATATTCTACATGGACTTTGCTAACTGAATATCCCTGAATGGACTGACTACATGATACATGACTATTGGACTGTTATTTGACTATGCTGTAAACTTATACTGGAATAAACTATATTCTTGATAGCACAAGCGTATCTGTTATTTTTACTGTATGTTAATAAACATACAAGCTTAGCTCACTCATTTATCTGTGTGCCTATCTGACTAACGCTGCACATTCTG
>BLBF01000020.1:34387491-34484248 GCA_015471245.1 Laticauda colubrina | reverse complement strand
CACTACGCATCCACTAGGCATCCGTTACCCATCTGTTACGCATCCGCTATATCCGCTAGGTGTCCACTACGCATCCGCGGAACTCCATCCACCCAGACGCAGGGAGGAAGCGGAACGGATGCAGAACGGATGCAGAATGGATGCCTAGCGGATGCAGAACAGAAACAAAGCGTTTAAAACGGAAAAAACGTTCGCAGAGGAGACCTATCTCGGATATTAAGGATGTCTAGAGGATGCCTAGAGGATGCCTAGAGGATGCCTAGTGGAAAACCCATACTGCCTATAAAAAGGGGGAGCAACTCGCCTGCATCTCACTTTCAGAACAGCAGCCCAGCGGTGCAGACCTCTGCAGCCTTCATCTGGCTCTTCCTCTTCCACAGCATCCAGTCATGTCCACCATGGATTGTAACCAAGTCCTTTTGGCAGCCACCATCGTTCTGCAACAGTGCGAAGCCATCTGCAGGCTCTGTGAACTCTACTGCGAGAAGAAAAGGAGCCACCCAAAAAGAGTCTGGATCCGAAGATGGTTCGCCAGAAGAGCAGAGGACGGACTGTACAACAAGCTGATGTGGAGCTCAGGAGCGAAGACACTCGGGCGTTCCAGAACTTCATGAGGATGCCTCCAGCCATGTTTGATGAAGTTGTGCAGCGCCTGACACCCAGTTGACCAAGGCAAACACCAGCTTCCAGCCCAGCCTGGAACCTGGGCTCAATGTGGCACTCACTCTGCACCACCTGGTCTCAGGGACCTCCTACAGGAGCATGCAGTACGGCTGGAGGGTGCCATCCAACACCATCAGCATTGTGGTCAGAGAAGTGGTGCAGGCCATCATCGAAGAATACAAGGAGGAGCTCCTCCAGTACCCCTCCACTGAAGAAGGATGGAAGAAAGTTGCAGAGCAGTGGTATCAGAAGTGGAACTTCCCACACACCGTTGGAGCCATAGATGGCAAGCACGTGGCCTGCAAAGCTCCAGCCAACTCAGGGTCCACTTATTTCAATTCCAAGGGCTTCTTCAGCATCATCCTCTTCGCCATGGTCGATGCTGACTACACGTTCATGTACATCGATGCTTCAGGCAACGGCTCATCTTCAGATGCCCAGGTATACAACGCCAGTGTCCTCAAGGAGGGGCTGGAACGCAACCTCATTGTGGGCTTCCCAGATCCAGACCCGCTGCCCAACGACACGCAAGATGTGCCCTACTTCATCATGGGAGATGACGCCTTCTCCCTCACAACCTACCTCATGAAGCCCTACACCTCCAGACGCCTCACCCATAAAGAGAGGATCTTCAACTACAGGCTGTCTAGGGCAAGGCGGGTGGTGGACAACGCCTTTGGCATCCTGGCCAACAGGTTCCAGGTACTTCTCACCACCATGCAGCATTGCCCAGAGACCGTGAGGAGGATCAGGGAAGCTTGCTGCATCCTGCACAATCTCATGCGCACCCGCTACCCAGTGTTACAGGACCGGCTTGTGGACCGTCAGCAAGGCAATGGGGACATGGAGCCTGGGGAATGGAGGCAAGGGCGAAACCTAATAGACACTGTGGATGTGCAAGGCCCCAACAGAGCCTCACGTGAAGGGAAGAAGCAGCGCAACCTCCTGAGACGCTGGTGCAACTCCCCAGCTGGAGCAGTAGAGTGGCAAGACAGGATGGTAGATGCTTAATGGATGCTTCCTTCAGCCTGTCTCATCACACAGATGAGATTGGGCCATGTATGTTGGGTGAGCCTACAATGAACAGGGCGTTTAATAAAGAGTTGTGTTTATGTTGACATGTGTGGATGATTATTACATTATTATTGATAATAAAGGGCCATAGGTGTTGCACCTGGGAGGGTGGATCATACAGTCCCACTATGCTTGCACTGGAGGATTATCTATCCCACAGCTATTACCCATCCCAAAGGTATCCCTGCTCATTCCTCAGGTATCCCTGCCCACCCCACTGCTATCTTAACCTATCCCACAAGCATGTAAAGGCTTAAACCATTTCTAAAAGTTTCCACCAAGACTTTATTAAAAAAAAGAAATGAAGCAAGTGTGTGAATCATAAATAGACTCTATTAACAACAAGCTATAAAACAAAAATGAGTCTCTGGCACTCCTCTTGGTCGCTCAGTCCTAGGGGTGAAGGGTCCAGGTGCTGTGGAGGTGGCCTGTGCTGGAGTGCTTGTCATCAGCTCCTCCAGAAGCAGAAGCAGCAGAAGCGCCAGCCCCAGAAGAGCGAGCCCGTGCTGCAGAAGCCCCAGGAGAACCAGAGTGAGGGCCAGGGGGCGGGATGGTAGCGCTGTCCCTCTTGCCAGGGCTGGCAGCAGATGGCTGAGGCTTGCTGTGCTTCCACATGGTTGTGGGGTTGCTGGCTGGCAGGAACCAAGGCTGGCAGGAAAGCTGGCAGGGAGGCAGGCACCAACGCTGGCTGGCAGGCAGGCAGGCGCCAAGGCTGGCAGGCAGGCTGGCAGGCAGGCAGGCACCAAGGCTGCCAGGAAGGCTGGCACCAAGGCAGGCACCAAGGCTGGCAGGGAGGCAGCACCAAGGCTGCCAGGAAGGCAGGCAGCAAGGGTGGCAGGCAGACATGCAGGCAGGGCAGGCAAGGCAGCCAATCCGTCCGGCAGCAGGTCTTTCCTCTGAATGGTGACCTGCTTCCGAGCTGCTTCCGTTATATCTGTGGGGCTGACACAATGCATCCTCCCCGCATGCGCATCCATTAGGCTTCCGCTTTGCATCCGCTGTGCATCCACTGTGCATCCGCTGTGCATCCGCTTCATCCGCTAGGCTTCTGCTCTGCATCCACTCTTTCCATTCCGCGTCCGCTTTGCTGCGGCCCCCCAGAAGCCTAGCGGACGTGCCATCCGCTCCCATCCGCTTCCATCCGCTGGGCTTCCGTTCCGCATCCGCTTTGCATCCGCCCTGCGTCCTCCCCGCGTCCGTGTTATCCACTCTGGTTATGCAAATTTTTGCCCCTTTTGAGAGCGGATAACAACGGATGGAACATTTTGCTCGTCCTCTGTGTCCTTTTTGCATCCGTTGGGCAGTGTGACATGGGCTTTATCTAGGTACAATTATTCACATAATTATATTCATTCATTTGTAAAGAACACGTTTACATTAAAATATATAGAAAATGTCATATGTAAACTATGCAGACAACATGCAGAGCATACCTTTTTTTGTAGCTTATACTTCACATACAATACAAAGATAAAAATATCTACAAGTACAAGGAAATTCCCAAATCTATAAAAATAACAAATATAGTAAATCCTTGACTAAACAGTTTAACACAGAAGGAGTATCTCTGAGACTCATATGTTCATCCAATGGTAAATAGGATGTTACATGCGTACATGGGACATTACAAGTGTCAAAGACAACGTGTGAAATGATGATTGCATTTATTCCATTGCATCTGAAGTCTGCCACTGAGGTCCAGTATTAGCATTTGAGTGTTAATGTAAGCCAAAATATTGTAAAGAAGTAAAAAAGCAAGATTAGGATAAGCCAGTGCTCAAGGATCATGAATGGAAAAAACTGAGAATGTGATTATCTGCTTAGCAATCAAAATTCTGGTCCCAACTGTGGCTGTATGATGAACACTACCTGTCAGAGGGGGTAATGAGCAGGTTCTGACCAGTTCTGGAGAACCGGTAGTGGAAATTTTGAATAGTTAGGAGAACCAGCCAATACCACCTCTGACTGTAGATTTTACAGTATCCTTCTCCTGCCACGCCCTCTAAGCCATGCCCACAGAACCAGTAGTGAAAAAAATTGAATCCCACCACTGCTACCTGTACAGTATAAACAAATATGGCCAGGAGCAATATTTCCCAAGTCTTAATATTGTTGCTGTTGTCATGCAGAACTGTACATGGTACTATACCTTATAGCTATAAATTGTTAATTTGCTTCAAGGAATATATATAACACAAAGGAATCTATTAAAAAACAAATCTATCTTATCCTGCATCTCTGAATTCTTCTTTAAAAAACAGAGGGGCATATAAATGCAGCCTGCTGTTTGGAATGATCCAACCAATATCTTAGGATAGCTTCTTAAGAAGTATGAAAATAAGCCACACAGCAAGCTTTAAGACAATTTCGTTTATTATCTGGAAATGCAATAAAGTGGGTTTCAGACAATTCCCCTGATGGGCTCTGGGTGAATTTGCAATTGGGTGAACTTATGGAGACTCTCCACAAGAATTGCTCATGAACCAATGACTATTTCTCCTCACATAGAGAAATACTAGGCACATGGATTGCTACATACATACTCACATACATACATGCGTAGCATAAAGTTCTTTGTTCTTCTCTCATATATTTTGTGAATGAACAGCAAGTGGTGGCTGCTTGGCCACTAGCAATGATGGCCCCTAAATCGTAGTGTGTCTAGCTCAGTCTTAAAATGTACAAGATGTGTACCTAAATCTCCAACATCCATTAAAGAGGTAACTGAAATTCATATTATGCCTTAAGGAACATTCACAAACATAGACCCCTTATATGAAATCACATCCTTTTATTTATTGTTCCCCTTTCTCTTTTCAAAAATTGGTTTCTGTTTGCCGAAACTGAAAGGTAAATGCAAGTCCATCTGTGTGGTTTTTTTTTCCAGAGAAACTGCCTGTCTATAACCATCATTCTTCAATTTTCTCCAAGAAAATGCTCAAGGAAAGCAAAATCTTATGTCCCATTGTAGGGCATGATGGCAAAGTGACAAAAAGATCCAGAAGATTAACAGGGAAAAAGAAGGTGCAATATTCACATCATATTTTATTTATTTCCCTTCAAGATGTGCATTAATGCGTATATGCTTTGATTCTAGTTCCACAAAGCGTCTCAAATCTGTAGAGGATGAAATGGACAGTCCTGGTGAAGAGCCATTCTATACCAGCCAAGGGCGGTCTCCAGGCAGTGGGTCTCAATCAAGTGGATGGCATGAAGTGGAGCCAGGTAAATAAAGTCACCCAGGTGGCTTTGGAGAAGGGGGGGGGGAGTTTTTAGCATTCCTGAACTCCATTTACTGATTCTGATAAGAACTAGTATTAACCTGTGAATTGGTATTTTTGAAAGGCTAGGGGAGTTGAATACATCTGCAGCTGTAAATCCTTTGTTAATATCCATTTTGTTCTTTAGGCAAGCATTTGTAGTGTTGAATAATGGTTTCCATGGTTGTCAAGGTTTTCTTATCCCAAAATATTACTCTCAATTAGATTGGCTTGTCCTCAAAAAGAATGTACGCTGCAACTGTATTTTATTGTCAAAGGACGGATGCTTGATTCTTCTTTAAAAAAGGAAAGAAACACAAAACCTTTCAAATTGTTCAGTTAAATTGATTTTATTCTGCCATAGCATTGTTGGAAAAGAGTTGCCTTTGTTCCTTTGAAAGTTTGTATTCTGGCTTTATTAGGTAATTTTCAAGTCCCTTTTTATTTAACATTTGTATAAGTCGCTACATATTTATTTATTTATTTAAAAGATATTGCCACCCATCAACCAACTCTGAGCGGCTTATGACAACCATAAAACCAATAAATATAAAAGCAGTTTAAAACAATAAAAATAAAATAAACAAAACACTCTTTTTGTCGCCATTGGGATGTCCCACAGAAGGTTCAGGCATCCTCCTTCCATGCCTTCTAACTATACAATCCCAGCCCATAAGTAAAAAAAACTAGGTCTCAACAGCCTTCCAAAAGGCTACAAAAGTGGGAATTGTCAAATTGTCAGCAGGAGAGGGTTTCATAAAGTAGCAGCAGAAAAGGCATACTTCCATGATCCTACTAGACTTCAAAGAGAGGGCATGGAGCATGGCCCCCTTATTTAGTAAGACTGGCTGGTCTTCTTAGCAAAAGATGGTGCTGTAAATAACTAGGTTCCATGCCACATAGGGCTTTAAAAGATGACCATCACTTTGAATTGCACCCAGAAAAAAACTGGAAGCCATCCAGTCAATAAACAATACACATACACAAACACACACACAGAGAGAGAGAGAGAGAGAGAGAGAGAGAGAGAGAGAGAGAGTGAGAGAGAAGTAGAGCTAGTGATTTCTAGTATATATAGATATGTAGATAAAACAATTTTTAATTGGCCTTATTTTTCTTTGAGTTAATTGTTTCCAAGAGAAGCTATGTTAGTTTCTTTTCTTTATAAGGGCTGGCTTTATAACTATGACTGGAAAGCATGAGAGACAAGAGATATATCTGGAAGTGGCCAATATTTTTGATGGTCAGTATTTCTCAGATAATTAAATTATATCTCCTTCTACAATACTGGCTTAAAGCTGGCTTTGTGAAGTTTTCTACAACCCAGCCTTTCCATATCAGTATAAGTGGCTTATGTGTCTTCTAATTGCATGTCTTTCTAATGTGTTTTTTGGTTTCTATATCTTTGATTATATTCTTTGGTGTCGCCAAAATATTGTTAAGGTATTTTGAAATAATTTAAAAAGTAAGTAATAATTTTCAGCTGCTAAAGGATATTTTAGAATCACTGCTTGATATAATAGAACTTTTTTGGAAAAATAGGACCTTTGATTTTTGTATGAAAATTTTGTTCCTTGTGTGCTGCCTGTTTTATTGCATGCAATAGTGAAAGTCAGATACTGATTCTGAATTTCTATTTATGATTTAACCAAGAAGTGGTGAATGAGTGCAACTGGATCATATTATTTGATCATCATAAATCTATTCCAACTGTGGTATTCCAAAATCAGGAGAAATAGATAACTTAGAATTTCCTCTGTGTTAACTAACAGAAAAAGGTAAAAGGGTTAGAAGCAAATAAGTAGATCTTGCTTAGTGACTTTTCATTTAGCAACCATTTGAAGTTATGATGGCACTGAACAAAAGATAGTTATGGCCCAGTCCTCAAACTTACAGTCATTGTGGAGAAGCAGTGAGATCCACTCCTAATGACTGCAGTTGGGATTGCCAGAAAACTGCCATTACTAAGCAGCCCGTGATGCTAATGATGACTTTATTTGGTGATGGAAATTCCACAATTAGGATCATTAAGTGAGGACTGTAGTTCACTTTAAGGATGAGTGCTGATAAATTTCTGGAGGGCCTGGTAAAATTGAGAAAAGTGATGTCCTTAATATGTATCATGTGCTGCAAAATGAAAAGGAAAAACTCTGAAATTATTAGATCTCAGAAAACAAAATGAACAGGCATGCATTTAGAGGAAACTGAGTAAAAAATGGAGGAACAAAACGTTAAGAGGAATAAACAAGATGAATTGTAGGAAAGAATTAAAATCTTGAATCATTGCCTTGAGATTATGTTCACCAGAGTCATTTGCAATTTTCATTCCATCTTGGATTCTCATTCTCATCTTGAATAACAAAAAAAAAATCAGATATTTACACTTTTTATTTTCTGTTTTTTTTTTCTTTGCTAGTTGTTTTAATATAGTGGTGCTGACATCAGATAAGGTGTATTATTTTTTTAAAAAACCAGAACGTCATATTTTCATTCATCTCTGGGCAGAGTATGCTTTGCACCGAGTATGGAAATGAATTTCAATATTTTTCTCCCAGTTAAAAAATGGGAGAAAGACTGTTTTAAGCCTTTTATCTTAATAACCCTTGGTTATCTGTACTGTATGATTGGTTGCACATCATAATGTAACGTTTCATATATACAAATGGTGTGAGAACTGTGGGTTTAAATTAATGCTTTATTGTTGCAAGTGTTAGAATAAACTTTGGAAAGATCATACGGAATATGGACAAGTTCAAGGGTATCCACACAAGATATATCTTGGGAGTGTTGTTCCTTTTTTTAGTTACAAGGCAGACAATATTAAACACTGAAACTCTGTTGTTGCTCTAAGTTAATTCAGTCTCATAATACACTGTTTAATTGCAAGATTCTTGCACTGAGCAGGGGCTAGGACTAGATGAACTAACTCCACTCCTTTCTGACTTTCAAATTCTGTATTTCTGTGATTTGTGGCTCAGTCAAGCAAAAAGCACATTAAATCTTTGCTCCTAATATTGTACTCATGGAGACTCACTTCCATTTACCTGCACTCCATTGTGCTTGGGGAGTTCTCATGGCTGGAGTCTGCCAGAAAAGATGAATTTCCTTTCACACAGGAAGACTCTGCAAAGTAAAATAAAGCAGACACAAAGTAAATTATTTCTGCTTTTCAAATATCTCATGTGGTATCCGCTTTACTGTTAACTTTATCTCAGCACTTTCATCACGTAAATTTTTGCTAACAAGAGAAGGAAGGCAAGAGGAGATAATGAAGATGCTTGGTTAGAAATTCATGCAGCTTCAGGCTTGGATTAAAATCAGAAAAATAAGTTACACAGCTGTGAATGTACCTAAAAACCTCTTGGCTTCAAAATTCATTTTATTTTGATTTGCCACAATCAAATGTACTCTGTGGATCTTAATAATGTAAAAAGTTGACTTTTAACTTTTTTCTCTCTATTCCCCCCCCCCAAATTGCATTCTTTCACCCACTAAAGATGCTGTGCCCGTCTTAATCAATGTGTCCATTTTTAAAATTGACAGTTGTCTGGCCTATCATTCAAATTTTATGAGCATGAACATTATAAGCAGATATTTAATTTTAAAATGAACAATGCCCTCCCTCTCTTTTTAATTAATGTTACTATTTTTTCTGTGCCCAAAATAAATATATAACTATTGCCCCTCAAATACAAGTTTAATTATTTGAAGATCCAATCTAATTGGCTTGTGTGACTGCATATTTTTCAGGCATTTTTGGAATTGGAAGTTATAAGTAGACTGCCAATGCTGAACCATGAATGGTAACAAAAAGCAATAAAGCAGTGGCACAGTGGTTAGAATGCAGTACTGCAGGATATTTCTGCTGACTGCTGGCTGCTTACAATTTGCCAGTTCAAATCTCACCAGGCTCAAGGTTGACTCAGTCTTCCATCCTTCCAAGGTCAGTAAAATGAGGATGCAGATTGTTGGGGCAATAGGCTGACCTTGTAAACCACTTAGGGCTGGGAAGCACTGGGAAGCAGTATATAAGTCTAAGTACAATTGCTATTGCTATTGCTGTACTATTGTCTGACATTAAAATGCAAGTTCAAAAGCCAGAGTTCATTGTAACATGTTGTAGAGCATAATTTATACTTTTTTTTCTCATTGTAGTTTGTAAGAAATACCCTGATAGGTTAAAGCTTTGGTCTTGTACATCAGATGAGTGTAAGAGATTACCTTGTGAATTTTGAATAAATCCTAGGAGGAGATTCCTAAGTCTGTTGAAACAAAGTTCTGAAATAACTTTTGTGCTAATCTTATATGTATTTTATAAAATTCTGGGGTCCTTCCATTTTCTTTATTACTTTTTCTTAGAAAATAGGAATCTTCTTATAAGTTGCTGTTATGAGCTCTGAAAACTAAATCTCTATATTTATTTATTTATATTATTTATTATTTTATTTATTTGTCAAAAGCTTACAATATAACAGAAAGAAGAATAAACATAAGTTTAAAGACAAGAAATAGAAACTAATAATTGGGGACAATAGGACAGGGATCGTAGCCACAATTGTGCACTATGCACGCCCCTTTATATACAAGTGCAGGTCATTCTGGATGAAAAATATATGTAGAAAGCAGTAAGAAATCAGATAAATACTGTCAGACCTTATAAAGTATGAGGCAGGATAACCAGACTAGAAAAGAAAGCAAAACAGAAGCAATTCTTAAGCCAACTGGGGAGGAATTCTCTTATTTCCCAGCTAAGTCTCCCAGTTAAGTGTCTTAACCGAAAACAATTACAGAAGTTGGGCGTTATCACACATGGTGCATTTTGGCATATTGGAACAAGTAGATTTCACTTTTAATGTGACTAATGAACTTCTTTAGCTAATTTTATACTTATGACATTGAATTCCAGGTTGCCATCATGAAAATCATGTTCTTAAGTGCTAAGAATGTCCCAACTCCTACAAATTGTTAACTTTAAAAGTAAAGGAAGCATCACTTGAATTTAAAGTCTAGATTTAAAATATGTATAGTAGATACAACAGCATAGCTGGCTGGAGAATTCTGGGAGTTGAAATCCACAAGTCTTAAAGTTGCCAAATTTGGAGATCTCTGATCTAATGGTAAAGGCATGAGGCTAGAAACAGGGACACTGTAAGTTTTAGCCTGTCTTAGCCATGAAAGCCAACTGGGTGACCTTGGGCTAGTCACTCTCAGACAGCCCAATTCAACTCAGAGGGTTGTTGTGGGAAAATAGGAAGAGGAAAATGTGTTTGATATGTTTGCTACCTGGAGTTGCTTATAACAAGTAATAAAGGTGGGATATAAATAAATAAAGAAACAAATCAATAAATACGTTATTATAACTTTTACAATTCCCAATCAAGTTTCTTTAAAAATCAATTATTTTTTACAATAATGTGTTTCTGAATTTCCCTAAGCAATTAAAATAAGAAGAAAAAACATATGCAGCTTAATTTCCTTTGGATAAAAGCTCACTGAAGAATTAATGGATTCTGTACAGTATGTGCTTTATTTATAAGCATTTTGTTATATGTTGAGTATTTGTTTGCCTCTCCTTGTTAGCAGAACACAAGGGGAAGCAAACACTCAATAGTCAATCCAGCTGTTATTTGTGTTCCTAAAAGTGCATCAACAATTCCAGCTATTGCCATCTGATACCTTGTCACTGTCTGTTAACTTCTCCTTTTTGGTACATCTATAGTCGTGATGGCAAACCTATGGCACGCATGCCACAGGTGGCCCACAGAGCCAGCATACGAGCCACTGGCAAACTTACCTCACTGCGCATGCGTGTGCATCACAGCTAATTTTTCGCTGGTTTGAGGCCTTTTTCAGCCTCTCAGAGGCTTGAAAAAAGCCTCTGCATGCTTTGCAGGCCAAATAATAGACCCGTTTCATTACTTCCTATAACACCAGAAGTGATTAAACGGGCATATTATTCGGCCTGCAGAGGCTTTTTTCAAGCCTCTGGGAGGCTGAAAAATGCCTTAAACTGGCTGAAAATCAGCTGTAAAGTGCAATGCAGGTAAGGGAAGATTGCACGCACATGTGCAGAGGACATGGGCGGGTACATGCATTGTCTTCTGGGTGCTGGCACACAAGCGCACATGTGCACAATTTTTGGCACAGGAGCTCAAAAAGGTTAGCCACTACTGATCTATAGTCTTTCTTTTCTTTTTTCTGTCATAGGGCAAATTCACAAACATCTTATAAAGCCTGCACCCAAACCTTCATCTTGTAGATGAGTTATCTGTGGCTAGCTAGGAAATTCTGAAATTGGTCCACATCTTAAAGTTTTTGACATTGACACTGGTTTAAAAGATGTTTACCATAAGAATAGGAAACTTCTGTTGGAATAATGTAAATTGCAGTTGGAATAATGTAAATTGCAATTAAATAATGTAAATTTAATTGCAGTAAATTCAGTCTAGTTCACACAAACCCTGTGCTAAGTTGCAGGATCTAATCTGGACTGTCACCAAGCCAAAAGGTTGTTTTCTGACCTTTTGGACTCATGCTGGAGCCCATCTTCAGGGGATGTGTGTTTTGGGGTATTTTGTGTGGAGTATTTATATGGTGTTGCATGTGGCTTTTCAGATGTTAATTGAAGTATTGATGATTGGCAATTTAGTCATCGTGCTGCCAATCCCTCATCTAAGTACTTGACAAGCTGGTAGTAAATCAGTACTTCTGTTGACTCTCAAAGAGCCCATCCCTCAGGCTTATCTCACTTCCCTGGCTGTTTTTATGTCTGCTTGTCCAACAAACTTAGTAGCCGCAAAATTGAATGCATTAATTGAATAATTTAATTTTTTTAACTAAGATTGTTGGACAAACAGGACTTTACAGAGAAATATCCAAATTCAAAATAAGTAGGAGTTTCCTGACTGTGAAAGCTATTGTACACTACTAGAGCCTACCCCCTGGAGTCATCACTAAGGGTTCTCAAGCAAAGATTTGTCAACTTTTTGTCTGGGGTGATAATGATAATTCTTTCCCTGGACAAGGAATCTGAACTAGAAGTCCCTTCTAAAGCCCATGTCACACTGAACCAACGGATGCAAAGAGGATGTAAAACGGACAAAAAACCTTGCCATCCGTTCGAAAACACGATGTACTCACTGCCTCCGTTTTGCTTCCTCTCTATCCGTCCAGCATCCGTTTATTGACGTTTCATCCACTCCGAAAGTTTTGGGCTGCCCAAAACTTTTGCGCAGAAAATGTATCCAGTTCGTCCGTTCTGCATCCACTACGCATCCGCTACGCATCCGTTATGCATCCGTTACACATCTGCTATATCTGCTTGGCGTCCACTGCGCATCCACGCAACTCGCATCCGCCCGGACGCAGGGAGGAAGCAGAACGGATGCAGAACGGATGCAGAATGGATGCAGCACGGAAACAAAGCGTTTAAAGCGGAAAAAACGTTCGCAGAGGGGACCTATCTCGGATATTAAGGATGTCTAGAGGATGCCTAGAGGATGCCTAGAGGATGCAAAGGGACACCTATACTGCCTATAAAAAGGGGGAGCAACTTGTCTGCATCTCACTTTCAGCCCAGCAGCCCACCTGTGCAGACCTCTGCAGCCTTCATCTGACTCTTCCTCTTCCACAGCATCCAGTCATGTCCACCGTGGATCATAACACAGTCCCTTTGGCAGCCACCATCCTTCTGCAACAGTATGAAGCCATCTAGAGGCTCTGTGAACTCTACTATGGGAAGAAAAAGAGGCGGCCAAGAAGCGTCTGGGTCCGAAAATGGATCGGGAGAAGAGCAGAGTACGGACTGTACAACAAGCTGATGGTGGAGCTCAGGAACGAAGACACTCGGGCGTTCCAGAACTTCCTGAGGATGCCTCCAGCCATGTTTGACGAAGTTGTGCAGCGCCTGACACCCAGGTTGACCAAGGCAAACACCAACTTCTGAACCTGGGCTCAAGGTGGCACTCACTCTGCGCCACCTGGCCTCAGGGACCACCTACAAAAGCATGCAGTGCGGCTGGAGGGTGCCACACAACACCATCAGCATTGTGGTCAGCGAAGTGGTGCAGGCCATCATCGAAGAATACAAGGAGGAGCTCCTCCAGTACCCCTCCACTGAAGAAGGATGGAAGAAAGTTGCAGAGCAGTGGTATCAGAGGTGGAACTTCCCACACCATTGGAGCCATCGATGGGAAGCACGTGGCCTGCAAAGCTCCAGCCAAGTCGGGGTCCACTTATTTCAACTCCAAGGGCTTCTTCAGCATCGTCCTCTTCGCCATGGTCGATGCTGACTACAAATTCATGTACATCGATGCTTCAGGCTACGGCTCATCTTCAGATGCCCAGGTATACAACACCAGTCACCTCAAGGAGGTGCTGGAAGGCAACCTCATTGTGGGCTTCCCAGATCCAGACCCCCTGCCCAACAACACGCAAGATGTGCCCTACTTCATCGTGGGGGATGACACCTTCTCCCTCACAACCTACCTCATGAAGCCATACACTTCCAGACTCCTGATCCATGAAGAGAGGATCTTCAACTACAGGCTGTCCAGGGCAAGACGGGTGGTGGACAACGCCTTTGGCATCCTGGCCAACAGGTTCCAGGTACTTCTCACCACCATGCAGCATCGCCCAGAGACCGTGAGGAGGATCGTGGAAGCTTGCTGCATCCTGCACAATCTCATGCGCACCCGCTACCCAGTCTTGCAGAACAGGCTCGTGGACCGTCAACAAGGCAATGGGGACATGTTGCCCGATGACTCTGTTCCTGGACTGGGAAGGGCTGCTGCCTGTGCTGCTGAACCTCCTGGTAGCTGTAGCCCTGGTAGGTGAGGGCCTGTGGGAAGCCTTGGAATGGGAGGGACATCACCTGGGGTGGAGGAGCAAACCTGGACTGGGTGGGAGCAGGTTCCTCTGAGTCTGGAGGGTTGTGAAGCAACTCGGTGATCCGGTCCTTCACCAGCTGGTACTGTGGATCCGCCATTTCCTTGAGGGTCTGGTTGACATAGGTGAGGAAGGGCTTGTAGTTGGAGGATGAGGAGTCAGTGTGGACCAGCTGAGAGAGAAGATCTATGCTGGTGCGGATGGTGTCCCTGATCTCCAGCAGGACAGTGTGGCTCTGCCCCTCCTGCTGTCCGGCTCTCTGCCTTTCTACGGAGGCGGAGCTTGGGGGGGTGGATGCGGCTAGGACTGTGGTGGACTCAATGTCTCCTTTCTCCCACCGCACCAGGGAATCCTCTGCGCACTCCACCACGCTTACCACACCTGTCCGCGGGTTCTCCGCCGTGGCACGCTCCACAGAAACCTACCTGGAGACAGGGACTGACTCTCGGCTGGAAGAGGACTGGCTCTCAGCAGGCTGCCGGAGAGAGAGGGTCGTGAGAAGGGCTGCTGGTGCTCCTCGGTGGCAGACCTCACCCTCCAGGAAGCTGCACTTGGCCATGACTTAGGTCTCTCTGTCTGTCAGCTTCACAGTGGCCTGGCCAGATTTCTTCAGGTGCAGCTTCCCGTACCAAGTGTGCATGTGCTTCCACCAGCCGAGGAGCACCTCCGAAGTATAACCCATACTCTCCGCCCTCTCTCTCCAAGCAGCCTGCTTCCGCTTGGTGTCCCTGTACAGCCGGTGTTCCTTCCGCCACAGATAGTCGTTCTCTCTCAGCCACTCCAGCACCTCATCCTCGTGCGCCTCCTCAATATAGCATTGCCTCTTCTCCCGTTGTCGCATATGCCTCTTCCTCCCTTTGGCTGGACCAGATGGGCCCTCATCAGAGGGGCTCCCAAGTAGTAGGGGCTGCTCCTCCACACCAGCACCAGCAGCAGCAGCAGAATCATCATCATCATCATCATCATCATCCTCACCAGCAGGATAATCATCATCATCAGCAGCAGCAGCAGCAGGATCATCAGCAGCAGCAGCAGCAGGACCAGCAGGACCAGGATCAGCAGCAGTAGAGTAAGCACCATCAGGGCCAGCAAGTCCAGGAGCATGAGCAGGACCAGGAGCATGAGCATGAGCAGGACGAGCAAGTCCAGGAGCACGAGCAGGTCGAGCAGGACCAGCAGGACCAGGAGCAGCTTCAACAGAGTAAGCACCAGCAGAAGCCCCAGCACTAGCAGAAGCACCACCACCAGGAGCAGCTTCAGCAGAAGCCCCAGCAGAAGCAGAGTCAGGGGCAGGGAGCAGGAGGTTGGCCCTGTCCCTCTTGCCAGGGATGGCGGCAGGTTGCTGAGGCTTTCGCTTCCTCCCCATGGTTGTGGGGTTGCTGGCTGGCAGGGAGGCTGGCATGCACCAAGGCTGGCAGGAAGCCAGGCACCAAGGCTGGCAGGCAGGCACCAAGGCTGGCAGGAAGCCTGGCAGATAGGCTGGCAGGAAGCTTGGGAGGAAGGCTGGCAGAAAGCCTGGCAGGAAGGAAGGCAGGCAGGCAGGCAGTCACCAAGGCTGGCTGGAAGGCAGGCTGGCAGCAAGGCTGGCAGGCAGGCATGCAGGCAGGGCAGGCAAGGAACTCGAAGTGTCCAGCAGCAGGTCTTTCCTCTGAATGCTGGCCACGTGCAAGCTGCTTCCCTTTATATCCAGGGGGCTTACGTAATGCTTCCCCCCCGCATGCGCAATTAACGCTCGGCATCCGTTCTGCTTCCGCTGTGCATCCGCTAGGCTTCCACTGTGCGTCCGCTTTATCCGCTGTGCATCCGCTTCATCCGTTCGGTGTCCGTTCTGCATCCGCTGTATCCGTTCCGCGTCTGCTTCGCTGAGGCCCCCCGGAAGCCCTGTGGTTGCACCATCCGCTTCCATCCGCTGGGCTTCCGTTCCGCATCCGCTTTGCATCCGCCCTGCGTCCTCCCCGCGTCCTTGTTATCCGCTCCGGTTATGCAAATTTTTGCCCCTTTTAAGAGCGGATAACAACGGATGGAACATTTTCCATCCGCTGTGTCCTTTTTGCATCCGTTGGCCAGTGTGACATGGGCTTAACCTTCAACAGTGTAAAATAGTTTCTCCACTTATTTCTGAACTGCTAGCCACACTTACCAGTAAAATAGTAGCTCAGCCAACAGTTTTATTTTCTAATACCGACTAGGCATTTGTAATGTCCAAATATATTTGTGAAACATGTTTTATTGTTCCCCTGGTGGATTTTATTTAATTAAAATAATGCTTTTAAAATATAGATGGGAAAGGAATCATCCAAGTACCAAAAGAGGTATCTGCAAGAGCATTGCTACCTGTAGGCATCATGTCACATATGTAAAACAATCATTTACTGTATATTCCTAATTAAAGAAACACAGGCAATCCTATGAGAGCTTTTTTGGTTTCTTTTTATGCTCTACTGGTAATCACTGGAAGCAACTGTCGTCCTCTTTCAGGCACAAAATATTTCACTGAGTCTAATGAATCATTGTAGCTGCCTTTTGTGTACTGTTTACACAGCCTCACTTCAGTTATGTCCATCTGACTATAGCCAACAAAAATCTATTAATGAATATGAAACTACAATCTATGCAGCAGGTCAATAGTAGTATTTCGAGACAAGTAGGAGTTTTCCGTTGCAGCCATTAAGTAAAATAATTAAATACCCTTCATTTGTTCTTATAGACCTAGATACGATGACAGAAACTTAGCATTGGATCAATATGTCTCTCTTTCTTTGCAATTTATGGAGCAGCCAGTAACCATTATCTGTGACAATCATCTGTTTCGTTGACATTATTGCATTAAAGCCATAGAACTAATAGATGGAAGGACTGTCAGAAAATTGCATCTTTTTTCCCTTAGGCTATGCAGTATATCTGTTTGGACTTTTTGTGTAAATATGAGTCCCTTTCCAATATTTCTTCACTATGTGGAACTTGTTTTAGCTTGCTCTTTCCCATACCTGTGGAAGTCACAAGGGTTGGAAGCCATATGGTGGCTGTTTATCACAACATAAGGCCCTTTTCTATAATTGTTTCCTTTATTATAATAAAAGGAAAAATTCTGAACTTACTTTTAAGGTTCCACATATAAAGAGAAGACTAATTACAGGTAGTCCTCAACTTAATAACAGTTCGTTTAGTGACTGTTTGAAGTTATATTTTAAAAAGTGACTTATGACTGTTTTTCACACATGTGGTGGCACGGTGGTTAGAATGCAGTACTGCAGGCTACTTCTGCTTATTGCCCATTACCAGCAGTTTGGCAGTTTGAATCTTACCAGACTCAAGGTTGAAGTGACCTTCCATTCTTCAGAGGTCGGAAAAATGAGGACCCAGATTGTTGGGGGCAATATCCTGACTCTGTAAACCACTTAGAAAGGGCTCTAAAGCACTGTGATGTGGTATATAAATCTAAGTTCTATTGCTATTGCTATTATGACCGTTGCAGCATTCCCATGGTCATGTGATCAAAACTCAGATACTTGGCAACTGACTCATAGTTGCAGGGTCCTTGGATCAGGTGATCTCCTTTTGCCACCTTCTGACAAAGTCAGTGGGAAAGACATATTCAATTATCAACAGTATTACTAACTTAACACCTGAGGGTAACTGCCAGAATCCTGACACAGTGATTCACTTAACAACTGTGGCAAGAAAGGTTGTAAGATAGAGCAAAATTCTCTTAACAACTGTCTTGCTTTCCATCAAAAGTTTTGGGCTCAATTGTGGTTCAAAGTCAAGGACTACTTGTATTCATTATTTAACATATTGTAAGAAAGAAAACACACTTGGAAGGGGAGTAACATTTCCATCTTTGTACCCCCAGAATGAAAAATAGGATTGCAAAACCTGATTTTAGCCAAAATAATATATGTATATTTAAATAGGAGTGTATTTAAACCCTGAGATCATCTTGGGAAAGTAGCACGTTTGTTAGAATAGATTTTGTCCCAGCCTTCTGTTGTCATTCTTGCATCCTCTGAAGTCTTTCAATGACTTTCACTAACATTGGCTGTCTGAAAAATAAAAAGAGGGATAAACTGGGAAAGACACTATGGTAGTATTTCTATTTCCTGTCTCTCTCTCTCCTCCTGCAACTATTACATCACCAGAGATTGTTTCAATTTTTTTACAGTTGAGAAATTTACTGAATTTATGTTCAAACTGTAAATTAACTTAGCAGTTGTAATGGAACCGCCAAATCTGTAAGTTGGAGCACTGTGTAAGTTTCCAGCCTTCTATTCCAGAAAGTATTTGGGTCTTTACTCCCCAGGCCATTTCCTGCTTTGAGGTAGCAGTTTCATAGTTTTTGCTGAAATCGCCAATCTTCCACAAGCACCTCACCAACCATCCCTCTCTCCCCATCCTTCTTATGCATAAAAGAGACAGCACTTTCTTCTAAAAGGATAAAAAGGGAAAATGCAAAAAGAGAAGTGATTTGAAGAAGCAAACGCCAGTTTGGTCTCATGGTTGAGGCACCAAACTAGAAAGCAGAAGATTGTGAATTCAAGCCCTATCTTAGCAGTGAAAGCCAGCTGGGTGATCTTGGGCCAGTCACTCTCTCAGCCCAAATCACCTCCCAGGGTTTTATACTTATTTATACAGACATACACACACACACACACAAATTCTGGGAATTGAAGTTCACATGTGATAAAGGGGCCATAGTTCCCCACCCCTGATCCAGACTGTTCTAGCTTTAGAAACTTCCAGTTATTAATCAGAGGCTAAGGAGAACTGTGTTAAAACCCACTCTTTTACCAATTTGATCCCATAACTTCTGTCCTTTAAAAAGAAAAATCTCCCCCTATTCCAGCAAAGCAGAACTAAGGACAGTTTGAATCTGTATTCTGTGGACACTACTGACAAATCACACCTCCCTCTTGTGAAGTAGGATTACATGCCTGAACCCATGGTAATTTATATTATGTGTCTGAAGTCGCAACTTTTGCAGGTTGTGGTTATAACAGTAATGATGTACAGTCTGAAGTACGATATCCTCATGTAAACAGAATAAAGTACTTCAAATACATAAAAAAATAATAAAGAAGTGCACTCACTTGTACTGAGAAGTGTCTTCAAATCAAGTTTGATTAAAATTCTGAATATTTCTGAACACTTATCAAATATAATAAATAGATAATAAGATAATAAATAATAATAATAATGTAGATTTATTATAGATAATAAATGAAAGATAATAAGAGAAATTGGAATGAAGAGAGGGGTTGGATGAAGAATGAAAATTTGCAACAAAACACTTTCTACAATATTTCTCTTTGTGATCGGTATACCCTTTAATAAGGTATGACAATTTTTCTGTTATGAGAAATTCTGATCAACATTACTAATTATTTAAACTTAACGTTCAATTCCCTGTCAGTTACACACAAATATGCACAAGTCTATTGCAGGTTTTTTAACTTGCTTTTTTTTGCTAGTTTCAATTCTAATATTTACAGGTGTTTTTTCCCTTTCTTTCAAATTTTGTTGTGGAATATATTCTGTTCATTTGCTACTATTTATCTGCCTTGATCATGTTGAATTCTATGACCATATTTTGCTTTGCAGAACACTTATCTTGTGCCTTTCAAAAACAACTTAACTTGCAAGGACCGGTATGGACTGAAACGATGCTGGGTCTGTTGCCAGCTCAAATTTAGGCTGTGAAAGCATCAAGGAAAGTTTTGGGTGCTGGCTAAAGCCTCTTCTATGTTAATTTAACACAGATTTAACAAAAGAGCTGTGACTTCTGCTTTATTTGTCCTGATGTCTCAATGGCTGCTGCCCTTGCCGCTCCCACATTGAAACACTGCATTGCAGATACTCTTGATAACTCTTTGAAAAGTTCATGACCAAAGCATAATTGAAGCACCTCCTTAATTTTGGTTAGTAAGTTCCTGATAAATATTGCATCCACAGTCTGAAATAGTTTCCTGTCTCTCCTTCATAACATCTGAAGGTACTAAATTTGGTTTTCCAAAGTCCAGACAAACAATCATTGGTTTTATCAGGTTTCTTTTTTTTTTTTTTTAACAAAGTTTTATTTGGGTTTTCACACATACAAAATACAAGTATTTTTTTTGAAAATAACATGATCCCAGGTTGAACTTCTTTATACAGACACAAAGCTCAATTTCATGCACCTTTTTGTATTCTATTTCATATCTTATACTATTTTACATTTTCTATATAGTTTTTCCCCTCTTTTGATTTTTCTCAATTTTAATTTGATTCTCATCTCAATTCAAATCATTATATTTATACTTTTGTCTGTTCTGTTTCAATTTCATATTATTTTTTCTCATTAAACAAGGTTTCTCCTGTAGTTACTAATTGGAGTGTGACACCTTTATATCTTTTAATTACATCCATTCAACTCTTATTTAAACTTCAATATACACTTGAAGGTTGTGACCTTCAATATAATAAATAATACATAACTTCCAATCGAATTCTGCTTGGTACATTCTTATAATACGCAGTATATTCTTTAAAAAAAAGATTATAAATATATGTAATTATAAACCCTCATTCCGTTCCAGTTCAGTTCTATCATTAATAATCATTAAAATCTTAACATCTTAAACACTTCTTTTCAATTGAATATCATACTTCCTTAAAAACACATATAATCTCCATAATTAATTTTCCCTTATTTCTTTTCACATATGTTTTATAAATCATTAAATATACCTTTTATTACATTTATTTATTAGCAAGCATTCCATTGAATTACGATAGCTATTTTATCAAACATTTTTATCATACATTGTTTCATATTTTCTAAAATTATTTCTGTTTCTAATTATAACAATACTATCTTATGTATCTTTGCAGAATCCCTTTTTCCATTAAATTTTCACCCATTAGCTCTAAATAGGCCTTGTTTCTCTGTATTTTGTTCCTGTCTTTCATGACTTCTTTTCCTTTCTTTCTTCCCTCTCTTCTTCTCCCTCCACTTTTTATCCCCTTGTCTCTCTATTCTAATTCTCTCTTCTGCATTTCCCTCTTCTGTTGCTTTCTGATTTTATATTTATTTTTCATTCTTTTTTTGGGGGGGGGGAGTTGTTTTTCCCAATTTTAAACTTTCCATTCTCTTTTTTTTTCCCCTTTCCTTTTTTCCCCCCATCTAAGATTACTTGTTCATTAAATTGGCTTCTTCTTTGTCGCAATCTTCTTGTTCTGCAGGCATTTCTTGTTGTTTCTCATAATTCCAAATCTCCATTTCTAAGAACTGAAATACAAAGCCAAAAGAACCCCTCCCTTCTTGTGCATCTCCTCTGTACTTTTTAAGTTCTATTTTCATTTCTTCTAAAAGTGGAGCCATTTTAAACAGTTTTAAACAACCACCCGAATGATTTTTGTCATTCAAAACAATAACCAAGAATCCAGAAATCAGTAATCCAGTAATCCAGATACAGTAATCCAGTAATCCAGATAGTCCTGAGTTATATCTTCTTATTTCTTTTTTGACTTTTTCTTCCTGGGGTTTTTGTTGCAATATTTCAGTTAGAATGTATCTTTTGGAAGTCTTGTTGAGATTTTGCTATAAGTCCTTTTTTAATTCCAGGCAGTCTCCTCCCTTCCAGATCCTGCCCTTTTATTCTTCCTCTCTCCTTTCCTGTTTTCAAAAGCTTTTAATTATCCAGAAATCTTTATTATCCCTTTGACTATTTTCAGCATTAAATGCCTACTGATGTCAAAGTGGATTTTTTTCCAGTTTCTTAATTAAGTCTCTTAGCTGTCAGTATAGGAAAAGAAGAAAAAAAAAACAAATCTTTTCCCTTTTCTCTCTCCTTCACAGCTTAAAAATATTCTTAGGGAACAATGTTACTGTTTTTTAATAGTTTCAATTCCAGGGTACCTTATTTATTGCTTTTGCTGTTTGACCCGGTCAACCAAAACTTTCTCCTCTTATCTTCCTCCTGCACATTCTTTTCTGGTTGAGTTCTTCTTTGTGGTGGACATTTCTGACCACCGCTGCAACCGCCTTTAGGAAAGGGAGTAATGGCCAGCTGGGGAGGAGAGATGTGGCTCTCCTCAACCTTGCAGGCAGTCTCCCCCTTCTTCACCACCTCTACAGAATAGCTTAGCCCTGAAACCAGCCGGCTCGGGGTGCTCCAATGGCGAGCATGGATTGAAGCCTCACAGAGACGAGGTTTCGGTCTGTCGCTGAAGAAACTCAAACCAGAAGTCCGGTTTTATCAGGTTTCTTGTGGAGACAAATCATGCCATCCTTTGTTTAATTTGGGATCTGTTAAACAAGATTAGCTCTACATTGACAACAGAAATGGACTGAGTTTTGTATATCAATTACATTTACCCCTCTCATTTTTAATCCAATACTGTAGCATTCTCATTTATCCAAATGTGTATTTTATTCTAACACTATTTTTCTTTAATGTTTTGCTACAAGATTTTTTTCAGCCCATTTCAATACACAGCCAATGATAGCTAGTAAATCACAAAAGCTAAATAACAGCATTCTTCATTAAAATAAATTTTGAAAACTAAGAAATCCAAACCATAGATTTTGTTCAGAGCTCTACCTAATATATAAATGATGAATAAATCAAAGATAATGTCTCTATCTGTGTTCTACGAGAGCTATCCACAAAATAGATTACGTTTTCATCTGTAGCAAGAAGGGGTGGAGCTAGCATGGCCATCTTTGCTCTGTGCATCTTCCGCTTAGTCTGCATCTAGTCGTGCTAGTGGGAGGTTCGTATCGTTGCCCTTATTTCACAGCAAACATTTGAAATGTTTGCTGCAATTGAAAATCCCGCGAGTTGTGAGGTGCAATCAGTGATAAGGTTTTTGTTGGCAAAAAAATATAAACCGATTGAAATTTTTTGGCAACTGTGTGAAGTATACGGAGACAACATCATCACTGAAGGTGGAGTGTGCCAATGGTGCATTAAGTTTAAAAACGGACGAACTAACGTTTATGATGAACAGCGGAGTGGAGATCTGAGCATTGTGACTGATGAACTGGTCATGAAAATCAATGACAAGATTCGTGAAAACTGCCGTTTCACAGTAACGGAACTTTCACTTAATTTTCTACAAATTTCACGCAGTTTGTTGCATGAAATTGTTACACAAAAGCTAGGCTACCACAAATTTTGTGCAAGATGGGCGCCAAAAATCCTGACAGAAAACCACAAGAGTAAGCATATGGCTGCATCATTGACATTTCTGTACTCTTACGACAAAGATGGAGATTCATTTCTTGATCGAATCATAACTGGAGATGAGACTTGGGTCAAACATGTGAACAGCGAGACCAAATTGCAGTCTATGGAGTGGGGGCACACAAATTTCCCCCCAAAACCAAGAAAATGTTTGCAAACATTCTCTGCAAGGAAGATTCTGGCAATTGTTTTTTGGGATAGGCAGGGTGTGCTTCTTATCGATTTTCTGGAACATGGAACATACTTCACAGAGTTTATTGTTCTGCAACAATAAACTCTGTGAAGTATTGTGAAACGTTGCAAAAACTAAGAAAAGCAATTCAGAACAAGCATAGAGGAAAGTTAAGCTCAAAAATTTTGTTTTTGCATGACAATGCCCGACCATACACAGCAAATCACACTCGAGAAGTCCTGAATGCTTTCAAGTGGGAGATTTTTCCTCATCCGCCCTACAGCCCCGATCTTGCACCAAACGACTCCCATTTGTTTCCGAGGATGAAGACCTGGCTTGGAACACAGCGCTTTGACGATGACACGGAACTGCGGGCAGGCATGACTGACTGGCTCAAATCTCAGGCGGCTGAATTTTATGACAATGGAATTACAAAGCTTGTTCACCGCTATGTTAAGTGCCTCAATTTGTTCAGTGAATATGTTGAAAAGTAGCATTTTAGTGTCACTTTCAAGTGTATATAATAAAAAAAAATTCCTACACTTTGTTTTTTTTCTATCGCAAAACGTAATTTATTTTGTGGATAGCCATCGTATGTACATAAAAAAATATTCTGAAGTGAATCAGGTCTCCCTCAAAACCATCTCCTATTTTGATCCAGCATCAAAGAGAAGTTTATCTCATTTAACTGACAAAGTATCTCTTTTTGAATCTATGCCATTTTGTGATTGTTCTGTCTGTGTTTGGAAACATAGCTTGTTGACTGGCAAACATGGATTCAGGGAGTCATTTTGGAGCAAATAGGCTGAATCCCTGTTCACAGTTTCTTAACTTTTAATAGTTCTGTAATGGCAAGAACATGATTTTTTTTTTTTTCACACAGCATCCATTTTGTTGAACTTTTTGAAGGTGGAATGTGAGGGTGTTGCAAGATAACACCACACTGCATTTGTGGTGCTTTGAAGAAAGAGCACAAACTATGTGGAATGTGTGGTTCTCACTGTAAGATAAGCTATAATGTGTTAATCAAATATTTTAATGATATGAAGGCAGTTAAGAAAACAGTAAAAAATTTTACTAATTGCTTTCTTAAGTAAACAGATCTATCATTAGGTTGTCAGGAAGAGTGACACTGAGCAGAAACACCCTGCTAATCCCCAAAGATAAGTATTTAACGTAATTAGGCAGACAGTGTCTCCTTTGTTGTACCAGCTTTAATCAGGAGGGAAAAGCTCAATTTTACAGAAAAGAATTTCTCTCAATATGCCTTTGTGCTATTTCACTACTTTTGTGGAGATAACATACTCAAAGTAATGATAGTCATAGTTTGGATGATAAGGTTCCTTGCTATTTGTTATATACAACATGAATCCTTTTCAATATTCTCATATTTTTCTCATGTGGCTGGGAGAAATTCTGATAACTTTTTAAAAATTATGTGTTATCTTAGGGGACTCAAGAAAATGCATATTCATAGCTGAATGGTGTGTGTGTGTGTATGTGTGTGTGTGTGTGTGTGTAAAATCATTCTGCTTAGTGGGTCACTTTCTTTTTAAAATAATTGTGAGGGGAACCCAAATTAAAATTCAGCTAGAGAGAAAGATAAACCTTTTTCCTATTTGTATTTGTTTGTTTGCCTATTGATTGCCCATCTTACCATAAAGCAGATTACAGTCATAAAACATATCTACATTAAAACATAAAATTAAAACCAAAGATTAAAATCTAAGGACATGTGGCGGAGGGCAGGGGCAGAATATATAACACCACTCTGATGGGAGATACCTGGCTTGATTTTTTTTTAAAAAAAAATTGTATTAATTGTGCCCAGAGAATTATTCTTAAAGGAGAGAGGTTGTTTGACTAGTTTGATTTTCCTCAGAACTCCTTAAAAAGTGTCTGAAGAAAGAAGTTATCCTGTCCTTTCCAGAATGTAGCAGCATTCTTCATGAAGAAATTTCATTCCTGATTTAAGTGCCAAGTTTAAAACCTGGACAAGTAGATTTAGGAATGGCTCTTTTCTCATTTGAAAATGGTGTGAGGAGAAGGTTCTTTCCTTCCTAATATCCCATTACAGTGCAAGGGCCCCAGCAGATTTATTTCCCAAAGAAAACATGGAAATAAAACACAAGATTTAAAAACATAATTAATGTCTAGTTTGACATCTCCCTGTTTCTCAAAGGCTTTGATGGGAAAGCTGCAAATTAAAAGATCAGTAGACTTCATAATGTAACAAGGTACATGTGAAGTTGGTTTATTTGTTGGGCTGTTTGGAGTATAGAGATGAAAAATCAAATGCTTCCTATAGTAAGGTTTCCAGTGCAAATGCTAACTAATTTAACCTTTGGTTTTAGCTGACAGAACTTTTTTTGAGATTCTTTACACTTCAGTCAATTTTAAGAGGGCGCATTGAATTCTTGCTCTCCTCTACAAAGCATTTTGATAACCTTCCAAATTTTGCTGTAAAGTCATTGCAGTTTACAATTGCACTTTTAAACTTTTGTAAAGACAGCAAAAGCATACATGTGGAAGAACCTGGATTAGTTGTTAGAATTTACATAGTTCCATATTTCTTTCATAGTTACATAGTTCTTTTTGTTTCTTTCTCCCTTTTTTTACACCTTGACAAATTTATTGAAGTTTTTAATCTCATCTTTAATCAATTCTGTGAATTGATCAGAGTCAATATTGGGGTGGTTTGCAAGTGCTGTAATATATAAATAAATGGATAGGGGAAATACCACCAATAATTTGGAACAATATTTATCTCTTTGCCTACATTCCTCTATAAACTTTCAGGACACCTTGTTGGAACATCCCCTTCAGGTTGGTTTTCACAGGAGATCAAGAAGAAGTATCATTCATGCAGTATAATTATCTAGGAGATAGGATGGTTCATCAATGAATATCTATAGCAGGATGTGTAAAAAACATTATTATAATAAGGTCAGTAAATCCCTCTGCAAATGATCAGGATAGGTGAGGCACATAAGAATTGAGAGTGAAAGGAATTGAGAGTTTGTTTAGCAAATTTCATTAATTATGTGACTTGGGAACATAAAACTATGTTCTAATTCTATGAAAAGAATTTTACAATTTTTTTGTTGGAGTTATTAAGTAAATCACCACCGTTGTTAAAAAAATTGTGTGATCATTAAGCAAATTTGGCTTCTCCGTTAACTTTGCTTGTTGGAAGACAGCTGGGAAGGTTACAAATGGCAATCACATGACACCTGAATGTGCAACCATTGTAAATAAGGATGGTTGCAAAGCCCCCAAATTTTGATCACATAGCCATGGGGATGTTGTGTAACTATGAAAACTAGTCTTACGTGAAATTTTTTTGGTGCCATTTTAATTTTAAATGGTCACTAAACAAATGGTTGTAAGTCAAGGACTACCTGTATGCTTATGGCTTTTCATCTCCTTGACAATAAATTTTCTTCTATGTTCTGTTAAATTCTTATTCTTTGTAATTTGTTGCCTCTGAAAAGTTCAGTTCACCTTACAGTATCTGAATATATTATATGTCAGTTAACTTAACTACATAGCATTACTTTTCTTTTTACTTTAACTTATCTTGTTATTTAAACAAGCTTTATGATGGTCATAATCTTTTCTATGTACTATGTATGTCTTTCAAAATAAAAAATAAATACATTCTGGCACAACTTTCCCTGACTTCATAGATACATCCATGCTGTTTTTTCAGCAGCACTATGGAACTGATTTGCCTTTGTCTTCCTTTGAGAATATTATTTGAACTCCCCATTTTAGTCTGCAATTAAGGTATTCCATGGAGATCTGCCATCTTGGAACTAATAGTTCTATCCCTAAGGAGCTTTTGAACCAGGTATTATCATCTGCTGAGACATTTTTGTAATACAGGCACTTAAACATCCTTTTAAGTCTGTAGTTTTAAGTATTCTGGACATTGTAGAATTTTTTATATACATTTTCCACAAACATTTACATTGTCATAGAACCGAGCTTGGGTGCTGTCTTTTATTTTTAAAGGTCGGGGTTCTTTTTTCAAAGTCTGCCAGCATTCCAACATATATACTATTACAATTTCAAAAACTCCACAGATAATACACTTGATAGCTGAGGAAGGCAATTCCAATGATCCATTAAGAAGAAATTCACTGGTTGGTCGGATATTTCAGAAAAGCAGAGCAGGCAGTAGCATCAGGAGGAAAAAGCATACCCAATACTATTCAAAAGCATGATATAATTTGGACATGATTGCTTAGTTGAATGCATTCGCAGGAAGAATGGACAGGTGGGAAAGCAGCCAGAGGAAGTGATGGTTTTCATCTAGATGCTGTTTACCAGTTGGAGTTGCTCTAACAAACTTCTTGCTCTTCTTCTTGCTCTTCTTCTTCAAACTTCTTGCTCTAAAAATCTAACAAACTTCTTGCTCCTAAAGAATCCAACAACACAGGACTGTGGTTTCAATAAACATAAAGAAATAACTTATCAAAGGAATGTTACACTGTGCTGGCTATAGAAATCTGAGCCCGTATATCTAATTTAAACATATTGATTTTTGTTGCATTATGTAGATCCATAGTAAAGGTCTTAATTAGATTATCTTAATATGATCACTAAATATGATTCAGTTGGACGGAAAAATGCCCTTTTGGTGATTCTTGGGATGAGAGATTCAATTTGTTGATTTTCTTATACATTGACCTTTCTTTTATTTCTCTTCTTTTTTTTTTTCTGAGTTCCTAAGCCAACTTTGTTCTAGTAAAATTTATTTTGAACCTAGTTTATGTTTACAGCTTCATATTTTTCAGGAGATTTATTTCTGTGAGTGTCTTCTTAAGGTGGTAAAAACTATTTTCCTGGAAACTTATTAGTTTCTTAAAATGTGAGATTTTTACATAATATACTTATGTAAAGGCACAAATGCATGCATACATAGATACCCACACATATTGTGCAATTCTTTTAAAATAAGTGTCTTGGAACACCCAAGAGAACATTCAAAGCACCTCTTCTGGAATCGTTAAGCAGCTGCTTGTGCATCTGTTCTGGAAGCTGCTTCTTGGTCTTTTGGCCTTAATGGGCACCCATAGCCACTTCATTGCTCTTTTCCTCCATAAATGCTGAGACACCCAGGAGCTGGTTCCCAGATAGCCAAGTGCGAACACTTCCAGAAAAAGACTTAGCTGATTAATTATTCAATAGATGATTCGTGCATATTCCTACACATCCTATATGAGGTATTTCAAAGAATTTGCACAGTCCTAACTCAACACATGCAGGCATAATACACACTTGCTCAGATTATCAATCCTTTTGCAATTCATCAGTTTTCATAATGTGTGTAAACTATAAATTTATCATCAATCAATGCCTTGCAAAAGTTTTATCTTTTGAGAGCTTTGTGAATGATATTTTTTTTTTGCCTGACTTATCTTTGTTTTGACCTTCACAGCATAATTTTACCTGCAAAAAACAGCTTTTGAAGTCTTCACAATAAGTTATCTGAAGAATATGAACCCTTAAATCATTACACAGGGCAGGAATGTTCACCTTCTATAACTTAGGCCAATCCAGGCTTTTTGCACAGCATGTCAAAAATGGCAGGGGGTGGGGATCTGTTGGATAAGGATGAAGGATGAACATATGAAATGTTTGGCCCCTCCCACTATGGATGTTGCAAATGGAATGGTGTTGGGTTCCTATTTTTGTATTCCTGGCATAAGGTTTTAAGGCATTAAGACTGAGCAGACTTGATAATAGCATTAGCAATAGCACTTAAACTTATATGCCGCTTCACAGTGCTTTACAGCCCTCTCTAAGTCGTTTACAGAGTCAACACAATGACAATAGAAAGCTAGTATTGCATAATTTAGTGTTAATTACAGGAAGCTTGTGAACTATAAGTATAGGAACAGTAAATTTTCAATTAATGAAAATAATTTAATGATGTGTGGTGATGCCTGGCAGGAAGAAATAAATTGATACTGCTATGGATTTAACATCCCATCACCACAGCCAGCATACCTAATGGGAAGAGTTTCCCCAAAACGTTGGCACTGTAGAAGGAGACAATAAGAATGCTGAAGTTTCTTGCCAAGCTATTTTGATGACTTCAAAATTCAGCTGCTAATGTCCACTTTTACTTTAAAAAAAAGTTTTATTTTAGTTTTATTGTTCTTTTAAGAATTTATAACTCATATGTATCAATAAATGAGATTATTTGTAGCTCAGAATTAGAATGAGCTGTCCCTGGTGCTCTTTGACCAACAGCCAGAATGGTGTTACCTATTTTGGGTAATGAAATGTCTGCAAGAAAACAACCAAGCTCAGACAGCACCAAGGACACAGCTTAATTCATTTGTAATTGGCGAGTTTAAATTATTCAACTTTATATATAGACTTAAAGTAGTTAAGTTTGTCTTCTTGAGTCTTCCTTTATATCAGATAGTTTGATAGTTGTTAACTGGTGGGAAAACCAAAGCATAATAGATGAGAAATTTTAAAAATCAGTCTTATGGTAGGTTTTGGTTTATCAGTACATCAATAATGATGCAATAGACTGTGAAACTGGATTTTTGTTGCATTATTTTTATAATGTTTACATGGCAGATAATGGTGATAAAGATATTTTATCAACTTAAGAATGAAGCCAGGAATTTATAAAAACAGCCCTCCACTCCAACTTGATGTTGCACATGTATTTGAAAGAATTGTAACTATGCTACACAAATAGAAGGCATTAAAATTCTTCTGATAACTGAGAGATTTTGCCAAAATAATCATTAAAATAACTTTATTTTGGCAAGTGTCTTTTCCTTTTTTATTTTCCTTAGTTTCTTTCCCTTTAGTACAAGCAGGTAAAAATTCTTGTCATCTTCTCATTTTTCCATTTCAATCTCTCACAAAAAACAAAAATTATTCCAGATTATATCCTAAACCATAGATCATCTGGGAGTGGAAGTTGTCATCTACTACCATCAGCAAAACAGCAGGAAATGGATGTTCCCTGTATGATTAAGATAGCATCATTATTATGATAGACTAGGCTACAATTCTATTTTTTATTGAACATTTTATTTCTGTTGAAAAGCATGTTAGACAGCCCTGGTCATAAACATCTGGATATCTGTGTAAATTCAGTTACTATTTGTAACATTAGTTACTATTAGGACTATTAGTTACTATTAGTTACTATTACTTCTAGTGAAATGATGAGCATGGAATTATAGAATTGTAACAATTCAGAAATTCAGATCAAAGTCTCTTTACTGCCCACTATCTAATGCTGGGAAATTAATTATTAATTTGTTGCACAAAATTCAGTATCAAAAATGATTCATACTTGTTGGAAACTTTCTCTCCTTTAATGCAGTGTTATGATTTAAGATTTTACAACACTGCTTTAATCCTGTAGGAATCTTACATATACTTATTCTACAAAATGTTGCAATAAAAAGGTACAAAAGGGGAAAGTAACAAGCAATTTAATTAATTCAAAGTAACTGATAGAACAACCCTTATTATCACTAAATTACCTTACATCTTTGGCCTTCAGTACCTTTGTTTGGAATTACAGTTTATAAATTTCTGAGACTTGGGTTCCTGATCCAACCCAATCTATAATTTTTTCATGTCAACGAAGAAAGCATCATTGTATTTGGCTAAATTGCAGTACATAGTCATCCTCATAATCTCATTCTACAAAGGGTGCTAATGCATTTAGTCACATGTAGTCATACCTCACTTAAGGCCTTGCTAATCCCAAAGAAAGGCAAGGTTTGAGGATATTCCTCCATCTGATCTGCATGCATTTTTTTCTGTTATGGCCTAAAAGCGGCTTTTCTCAAGTTGTTGAAATATATAGTTTAAGCCCATGTCACACTGAACCAACGGATGCAAAGAGGATGCAAAACGGACAAAAACTTTGCCATCCGTTCGAAAACGCGATGTACTCACTGCCTCCGTTTGGCTTCCTCTCTATCTGTCCAGCATCCGTTTATGGATGTTTAATCCGCTCCAAAAGTTTTGGGCTGCCCAAAACTTTTGCGCGGAAAATGTATCCAGTTCGTCCGTTCTGCATCCGCTAGGCATCCGTTACGCATCCGTTACGCATCCGCTATATCCGCTAGGCATCCGCTGCGCATCCGCGGAACTTGCATCCGCCCGGACACAGGGAGGAAGCGGAACGGACACAGAACGGATGCAGAACAGATGCCTAGCGGATGTGGAATGGAAACAAAGCATTTAAAATGGAAAAAATGTTCGCAGAGGGGACCTATCTCGGATATTAAGGATGTCTAGAGGATGCCTAGAGGATGCCTAGCGGAAAACCTATACTGCCTATAAAAAGGGGGAGCAACTTGCCTGCATCTCACTTTCAGAACAGCAGCCCAGCGGTGCAGACCTCTGCAACCTTCATCTGGCTCTTCCTCTTCCACAGCTTCCAGTCATGTCCACCATGGATTGTAACAAAGTCCTTTCGGCAGCCACCATCATTCTGCAACAGTGTGAAGCCATCTGCAGGCTCTGTGAACTCTACTGCGAGAAGAAAAGGAGCCACCCAAAAAGAGTCTGGATCCAAAGATGGTTCGCCAGAAGAGCAGAGGACGGACTGTACAACAAGCTGATGGTGGAGCTCAGGAGCGAAGACACTCGGGCGTTCCAGAACTTTATGAGGATGCCTCCAGCCATGTTTGATGAAGTTGTGCAGCAGCTGACACCCAGGTTGACCAAGGCAAACACCAGCTTCCGGCCCAGCCTGGAACCTGGGCTCAAGGTGGCACTCACTCTGCACCACCTGGCCTCAGGGACCTACTACAGGAGCATGCAGTACAGCTGGAGGGTGCCATCCAACACCATCAGCATTGTGGTCAGAGAAGTGGTGCAGGCCATCATCGAAGAATACCTGGAGGAGCTCCTCCAGTGCCCCTCCAATGAAGAAGGATGGAAGAAAGTTGCAGAGCAGTGGTATCAGAAGTGGAACTTCCCCCACACCGTTGGAGCCATAGATGGCAAGCACGTGGCCTGCAAAGCTCCAGCCAAGTTGGAGTCCACTTATTCCAACTACAAGGACTTCTTCAGCATCATCCTCTTTGCCATGGTCGATGCTGACTACAAGTTCATGTACATCGATACTTCAGGCAACGGCTCATCTTCAGATGCCCAGGTATACAACGCCAGTCACCTCAAGGAGGAGCTGGAAGGCAACCTCATCATGGGCTTCCCAGATCCAGAACCCCTGCCCAATGACACACAAGATGTGCCCTACTTCATCGTGGGGGATGACGCCTTCTCCCTCATAACCTACCTCATGAAGCCCTACACCTCCAGACGCCTCACCCGTGAAGAGAGGATCTTCAACTACAGGCTGTCCAGGGCAAGGCGGGTGGTGGAGAATGCCTTTGGCATCCTGGCCAAAAGGTTCCAGGTACTTCTCACCACCATGCAGCATTGCCCAGAGACCGTGAGGAGGATCAGAGAAGCTTGCTGCATCCTGCACAATCTCATGCGCACCTGCTATCCAGTCTTGCAGAACAGGCTCGTGGACCTCCAGCAAGGCAATGGGGACATGGAGCCTGGGGAATGGAGGCAAGGGCGAAACCTGATCGACACTGAGGATGTGCAAGGCCCCAACAGAGCCTCACATGAAGCGAAGAAGCAGCGCAACCTCCTGAGACAATGGTGCAACTCACCAGCTGGAGCAGTGGAGTGGCAAGACAGGATGGTAGATCCTTAATGGATGCTTCCTTCAGCCTGTCTCATCACACGGATGAGATTGGGCCATGTATGTTTGGTTGGCCTACAATGAACAGGGCGTTAAATAAAGAGTTGTGTTTATGTTGACATGTGTGGATAATTATTACATTATTATTGATAATAAAGGGCCATAGGTGTGGCACCTGGGAGGGTGGACCATACAGTCCCACTATGCTTGTACTGGAGGTTTATGTATCCCACAGCTATTACCCATCCCAAAGGTATCCCTGCCCATCCCACTGCTATCTCAACCCATCCCACTGCTATCTT
The DNA here is from genome assembly GCA_015471245.1 of Laticauda colubrina. Lineage (NCBI taxonomy): Eukaryota > Metazoa > Chordata > Lepidosauria > Squamata > Elapidae > Laticauda > Laticauda colubrina. Next base: position 34,450,949 of record BLBF01000020.1, on the reverse strand, counting down.
AACCCATCCCACAAGAATGCAAAGGCTTAAACCATTTCTAAAAGTTTCCAGCAAGACTTTATTAAAAAAAAGAAATGAAGCAAGTGTGTGAATCAAAACTAGACTTTATTAACAACAAGCTATAAAACAAAAATGAGTCTCTGGCGCTCCTCTTGGTCGCTCAGTCTCAGGGGTGAAGGGTGCAGGTGCTGTGGAGGTGGCTGGTTCTGGAGTGCTTGTCATCAGCTCCTCCAGAAGCAGAAGCAGCAGAAGTCCCAGGCCCAGAAGAGCAAGCCCGTGCTGCAGAAGCCCCAGCAGAACCAGAGTGAGGGCCAGGGGGCGGGATGGTAGCCCTGTCCCTCTTGCCAGGGCTGGCAGCAGATGGCTGAGGCTTGCTGTGCTTCCACATGGTTGTGGGGTTGCTGGCTGGCAGGGAGGCTGGCAGGAACCAAGGCAGGCAGGAAGGCTGGCAGGGAGGCAGGCACCAAGGCTGGCAGGAAGGCTGGCAGGCAGGCAGGCAGGCACCAAGGCTGGCAGGGAGGCATGCACCAAGGCTGGCAGGAAGGCTGGCAGGCAGGCAGGCACCAAGGCTGGCAGGCAGACATGAACCAAGGCTGGCAGGCAGGCAGGCAGGCAGGCACCAAGGCTGGCAGGCAGACATGAACCAAGGCTGGCAGGAAGGCTGGCACCAAGGCAGGCACCAAGGCTGGCAGGGAGGCAGGCACCAAGGCTGGCAGGCAGGCTGGCAGGCAGGCATGCACCAAGGCTGGCAGGCAGACATGAACCAAGGCTGGCAGGAAGGCAGGCAGCAAGGCTGGCAGGCAGACTGGCTGGCAGCAAGGCTGGCAGGGAGGCTGGCAGCAAGGCTTGCAGGAAGGGTGGCAGGCAGGCAGGCACCAAGGCTGGCAGGCAGACATGAACCAAGGCTGGCAGGCAGACTGGCTGGCAGCTAGGCTGGCAGGGAGGCTGGTAGCAAGGCTGGTAGCAAGGCTGGCAGCAAGGCTGGCAGGCAGACATGCAGGCAGGGCATGCAAGGCAGCCAATCCGTCCGGCAGTAGGTCTTTCCTCTGAATGGCGACCTGCTTCCGAGCTGCTTCCGTTATATCTGCGGGGCTGACACAATGCATCCTCCCCGCATGTGCAATTAATGCCAGGCATCCGCTAGGCTTCCGCCGTGCATCCGCTTCATCCGCTCGGCATCCATTCTGCATCCGCTGTATCCGTTCTGCGTCCGCTTCGCTGAGGCCCCCTGGAAGCCCTGCGGATGTGCCATCCGCTCCTATCCACTTCCATCCGCTAGGCTTCCGTTCCGCATCCACTTTGCATCCGCCCTGCGTCCTCCCCGCGTCCGTGGTATCCGCTCCAGTTATGCAAATTTTAGCCTCTTTTGAGAGTGGATAACAACGGATGGAACATTTTGCTCGTCTGCTGTGTCCTTTTTGCATCCGTTGGGCAGTGTGACATGGGCTTTAGGTAGTACAATATTCTGTTGAACAAAAAGTACTACTATGTGTCATATTAGACAGTTTGATTTTATTTTGTTATTCTACTTTCGTCACATAGTCCTTTCAAATACTGTCAGAATCCTTTATATGTTAGTGGAATTTGTATTTTTCAGAAATTACTCATTTCTGAAATGAGTCTGATTTTCCATTGAATATTCAAAGTTTTATTTCAATTTGCAAGTTTTGTGTGCAGTTTTTGTCCCAGGCAGATAAATATTTAAGCAAGAGTGGACTATGAAACTAAACCAGATCCAGATTTAAATTAACAGGATGAATAAATGAAGGAGACCATACTAAGAAATATCAGCAACCTTAACAAAACAAGAGGTACTAAAATAACCTCCCAGGTTTTGTGTTTTTCTAATTATAAATGTAGCCATTTTTCACAAAAGACATTATCAAATGTCTGGAATAACTTTAGAAGAATAACACTTATTTTAGATTATTCTTAAAGCTTTCCTTCTTGCATGCAGGTTCTCATCTGTATTTTACTAAGCCTTTTGATTTCACTTCAAACAGAATATTATTATGAGACACCAAAATGATGCATTAGGTGTCTCATTTTATACCTATTGACTTGTGCAATGTAAAAAAAAGAAAAAGTAGGCAGTGACAAACCTCTTGTATATTGCTGTCAAGTAAACTACATTGATGCGTCCGTGTATTTATTCCTCAGATGTTGAGTCCAGCTTGAAGAAGATTTTAACATTCTGTGTGTTTGCTCAAAAGTCAGCTATTTATGTTAAATGCCTTTCAAAAGGTTAAATTGGTATGGCTAACAACAGTAAACAGGCAAAAAATGATAATTTAGCATTTGACACTCTGTATGCATTTCCTTGTGATTTTAGATACATTATCTTAGCAATTTTTATAAAATTCTATGAGATAAAGCTGTGTGGTGTTAGGGATCTCCGAGTTTATAATCAAACAATAGGAAACTGTTTTCTCAGAAGCAGAACTCAGTGCATGAAGTTCTGCCTTGTTAAATCTGCGTAAGATAGCAATTTGAGGGCTACTCATCACCAACAGATCATTATTTACACTATAAAGTATAATTCTTATACTTCTGTAATTCAAATTTTAACTTTCAGCTTAATTATATTGAGTTCAATTGAACTAATATAGTCATTTATGATCATATTAAGACTGCAGTGATAAGAACATCTATTTCTAAGATTATACCTCCATGAACATCGTGGATCTTGTATGAAAGTAAAATTTCTGACATTAAAGTGAACTCATAAGCATATCTATTTAGAAATAAAGCATTGTTCAGTTCAGTGAGTTTTAGATGGCTTAACACCATTAAAATGAATATCAGCAGAACTTCATGGAGGTTGACAATATTTTGAATCTATCTGATATTTGTGTGTCATACAACCCAGGGACTTGAGAGATGTCTGTCTTCTACAGCATCTGCCTGCCCTATATGATCAAAGAGATTTGCCTTGCTTTGGGTCCTGATAGTTAAGCGATGTCATCTAGAATAGATGGGTCCACAGTTGCCCTTCCCTGTGACAGTGCCTTTCCTTTGGAATGGCATCTCCACAAATATTTGTTTAAAGCATCTGCTTTTAAGTAAGCCATAAAAATACATTGGAGATACATAGATGGGTAGATAGATGGTAGGTAGAAAGGAAGATAGATATATGATGGATGGATGGACGGACAGACAAACAGGAAAGACTAAGGACCTGTGCTTTATTCTGACCTAACTGATCCTTCCTATCCTGTGTTTCATTCAATTTTAAACCTGCCTCTTAACCCTTTGTGTGTGTCTCTACACCTGTCTATTATGTAGTAAAGTTACTATATACAACAGTTCAAAATACAAGATTAATAGGTTCCTTTTCCGTGCTGATTATTTCCTGAACAGATTTGTTCTATACAAAGAAGGCATAGTGATCCAACAGTTGTTCCTTGTGCAAGGAGGAGAGTGGGGGAGGCAGTCTTACTGTTCTCCTTTCCCTCCAGTGATTTCTCACACTGTTCTGGTAAAGTCACCTTGTAAGTCCATGCAGAAAATATTGGAGCAGATGGACAAACCGGCTTGGTACAAGGCAATCTTCTTGTGGGTCTGATAACACTAGAGCTGATTTGTTTCAAGTGAGGTTAAAAAGTTCAGTATCTTAAAAAGTTTGTTTTTCCAATCAGAATTTTTTTCTTTAGAAGCCAACACTAAGTAGGAAAACAAAGCAGATTATAAACACACACACTCACATATACCAACATTCAAATTACAGCATGATAAATTGGGAAACAACCTTTTAACCTGCTATCCAGAACAGCCTTTCCTAACCCAATACCTTCAGATGTGGTGGAATGAACCTTAGTTAAACATAGTTACCAGGAATGATACAAGATGTGTATGAATAAAACAGTTTGGAGCAGCTAAAAGAAAAATTCAAAAATACTGTTATTCCAACAAAATGTTTCCAGCCACAGAAATGCTTTTTACAGAACCTTTTGCAGCCTTCATTCTGTTACCTGATTTTTTTCTTTTGTAAACTACTCCAAATTCTCAGAGACTATGAAACAAGCAGGAACTTTAGAAGCTTTACTTATTCCCACAGTCCAATCCTTGAGGTTCCAAGCCACTGAACTCTGTTGACTTCCCTGAGACATTTTTAATACCTGTTCATAAACTAGAGAGAATGAACGATAGAACAATCCCTTAGAAACACAAACACATCTCAGAGTAGCATTTATTGATGGAACTTGATAAGAGTGATAATGAATGAGGTGCCAATTCCTGCCCTTGGAGATTTAAAAAGAAAAATACGGCTGCATTTTAATGTGCCTTTCTTTACCTCGGCAGTAGCCGCCCATTGTTCCCAAAGACAGTCATAAATAAAAGTAAGCTTGCTGTTGTATGCAGTTTAATTTGTCCTTTTAGTTTATCTATTTGCTTTAGCACCCAGTTTCCAAATGCATAGGCATTTTTTCTGTGAGCTAGCATTATTAAATTGCACGTATCAATCATTCTTACCAGGATTGCCATCGCCAACTACATTAAAGAAGTCAGAGAAGTCTGGTTTCAGCAGTCCCTCGCCTTCACAGACCTCCTCCCTTGGAACAGCATTCACCCAGCATCATCGACCTGTCATTACAGGACCCAGAGGTGAGGCCTTACCAAAGTGTCCATGAGCTCTTGTTCCATGGCACCTTTGTCCTCAGGTTGGGATACATGAGAACATTCATCTGTTGGGCACCGGTGTGGTGATTCATGTCCCTGTTGGAGTCTGAATCCGAGGAGGAAGCCGAACAGCTGACAGGGAGTGGGAGTGTGGCTCCGTTGACTGTGGAGGAAACTGGGGAAGTGCAAAGTCCAGCTGGGCAGAGCAGGGAAGAGGTAGAACAAGGGAGTGGTAATTCAGAGAAAGACCCAGGCCCACACCCTCTTCATCCTAGGGCACACAGGGAGGAATGGAGAAGACAATGTGGGTTGCATGGCTTACAGGGGGATTCCTTTCATTAGCCACAGCTAGGAAGACAATTTATAAGAAAGTTAGGCTGCGTGCAGCAGCTGCTGGGAACAAACGTGACTTTGTCTTGTGTTGTTGTTGCTTATCTGTGTTCCTGTGTTCCCAACCATTCAAAGGCTGTTCCTGGGAGAGTTTTTCTCCAGCCAGAAGGTAACCTGGACATTGGGGGCAATGTTGGAGCTAACGAAGGGACTCTTGTTGGTTATCTGACTGTGTTGCCTTTGTGCCACAACCCGGGTCATCACAGGTGGTTTTTTTTTTTAACCAAAAGTAGACAAAGGCTTGTTAATTTTCTTCCCTCGTTTGAACCTAGCTTAGGTTGCTTCATGGCTATCTCAGGAAGACAAATGGAGAGGGTTCTAGTTAATCAATGAAGTTTTATGACTTGGAAAGATAGACATGTATTTGTAGATATACAGTATATTTGCACAGGTATTTGTATCTAGTTCAGTAAAATCATTCTGTTCTATTGCTTTAAGTCCTTAGCAGTCCATTAGATGTGATTTTATTTTTAACAAGTAGTGTTCACTCTAAGTCTTTAACCTCATTCCTATGGGTCTTTTTAAATGGTTTATGGTATTCTGGTTATTGTTGTTTGTTAGAATATTTTGTGACTTAAAATAAAGCAACTGACTCTTGATTTCCTTGGGTTGAATAATTAGATGTAGCTTTTCAAAAGTTTAATTTATAAAAGTTGCACTGTCCACACACACATACCGTAGAAGAAAAATGAGGTTCATTTGATTTCCTTTTGCTTAAAGGGGGAAGGTTTTTCACTTTGAAGATCTATTTATTCCTTGCTTAAGGCAGGGGCATATATAACAGATCTTTTCCTCGTGATAAACGTTTTCATAAAAACTGAGAAAGTAAAATAGATACTTGTGACATAATTTTCCTCCTATTGCAGTATTGTTTTTTTTTCAAATATATAAATTGTATATACAGTGCTCAAAAAAATAAAGGGAACACAAAAATAAGACATCCTAGATCTGAATGAATAAAATATTCTTATTAAGTACTTTGTTCATTACATAGTTGAATGTGCTGACAACAAAATCACACAAAAATTATCAATGGAAATCAAATTTAGCAACCCATGGAGGTCTGGATTTGGAGTTACACTCAAAATTAAAAAACACTACAGGCTCATCCAACTTTGATGTAATGTCCTTAAAACAAGTCAAAATGAGGCTCAGTAGCATGTGTGGCCTCCACGTGCCTGTACGACCTCCCTACAATCCCTGGGCATTTGCTCCTGATGAGGTGGCAGATGGTCTCCTGAGGGATCTCCTCCCACACCTGGATTAAAGCATCCCCCAGCTCCTGGACAGTCTGTGGTGCAACGTGACGTTGGTGGGTGGAGCGAGACATGATGTCTCAGATGTGCTCAATTGGATTTAGGTCTGGGGAACAGGTGGGCCAGTCCATAGCATCAATGCCTTCAACTTGCAGGAACTGCTGACACACTCCAGCCACATGAGGTCTGGCATTGTCGTGCATTAGGAGCAACCCAGGGCCAACCGCACCAGCATATGGTCTCACAAGGGGTCTGAGGATCTCATCTCAGTACCTAATGGCAGTCAGGCTATCTCTGGTGAGCACATGGAGGGCTGTGCGGCCCCCTAAAGAAATGCCACCCCACATCATTACTGATCCACTGCCAAACTTGTAATGCTGGAGGATGTTGCAGGCAGCAGAACATTCTCCACGGCGTCTCCAGACCCTGTCACATATGTCACATGTGCTCAGTGTGAACCTGCTTTCATCTGTGAAGAGCACAGGGCACCAGTGGTGAATTTGCCAATCTTGGTGTTCTCTGGCAAATGCCAAATGTCCTGCACAGTGTTGGGCTGTAAGCACAACGCCCATCTGTGGATGTCGGGCCCTCATACCACCCTCACGGAGTCTGTTTCTGACCGTTTGAACAGCCACATGCACATTTGTGGCCCGCTGGAGGTCATTGGCAGTGCTCCTCCTGTCCCTCTTGCACAAAGGTGAAGGTAGCGGTCCTGATGCTGGGTTGTTGCCCTCCTAAGGCCTCCTCCACGTCTCCTGATGTACTGGCCTGTCTCTTGGTAGAGGCTTCATGCTCTGGACACTACACTGACAGACACAGCACACCTTCTTGCCACAGCTCGCATTGATGTGCCATCCTGGATGAGCTGCACTACCTGAGCCACTTGTGTGGGTTGTAGACTCCGTCTCATGCTACCACTAGAGTGAAAGCACCTCCAGCATTCAAAAGTGACCAAACCATCAGCCAGAAAGCATAGAAACTGAGAAGTGGTCTGTGGTTACCACCTGCAGAACGACTCCTTTATTGGGGATGTCTTGCTAACTGCCTATGCTTTCCACCTGTTGTCTATTCCATTGCACGACAGCATGTGAAATTGATTGTCAATCAGTGTTGCTACTTAAGTGGACAGTTTGATTTCACAGAAGTGTGATTGACTTGAAGTTACATTGTGTTGTTTAAGTGTTCCCTTTATTTTTTTGAGCAGTGTACATCAATTACTAGGATTCACATTTAAAATAAAGAAAAATTGAGATACCGTTTTCCTTAAAGCTGGTTGTATTTGTCTACCCAGATTTATTATTATGAGAAATTCTTTCAGGTAATTAGGTATAGGCTTCATTCTTAAAAACTTGCTGTAAATGATTATATTATAAACCTTAAGCTCACATTAGAAGTTGGCTGTGTAATTCTCATAGCTTTCAAAATAAAATCACATTCTGCTGGAGAGCTAGATGGGCTTAACTGGTTATTAATCATGTAACCAGTTGCTGGGAAATCCACGTAAACTTTAAAAACAACCTTGATGATTGGTGATAATAGCAAGGTATTCATAGTATCAAAGTTACATTAGCAGTATATTCAGCTGTACACCAGCTGATTGCAGTGTCTCATCCTGAAATTTGAATAAGTTAGACTCTCAACAGGAATTGCTTCCATAAGATTGCCATTGCTAATATAACATTGCATGCAAACCAGATATGGAGCTCACTTGATCTTGAAAAAGATGAATTTTTTTTAAAAGAAAGAGTATATTTTGAGGGGGGGGGGGAAATGGCAGTCCCATGGCAATTCAAATACTAATAAATGCATGATATCATAAGTTGTCACAGACAAGAAATCACTTGTTTGGATTGAGTAAGCTTGAAATCATTTGAAATCTGTTGGACTTAAAGTTGCCATATAACTTGGTTGCTAAAATCTTTCCAGCATTCCTATCATATTGTAAACCACCCAGAATCATTGTGTTAGTGATAGGTGGCATAAAAATTTAATAAATAAATTGTGATAATTGTTGCTATAGCAAATAGATTTTTGCAAATATGTGAGTGTGCTAAAGTTTCATTCAGCTTTCATGGGCTTATTAGGGATCTGTCTCTGGCCAGATTTCTTGAATTAGTGTCTTGATTATTTTTCTCTTTAAGAAAAATCTTAATTTTTTTTTAAAAAGCATCCAATGGAAAATTTTGTTGTACTTTTCCAGAGAGCACTGATGTGAAAAAGCACTTTTTACTTCAAAAGACAGCTGCATTGAGCAAACTAATCTCAAGCCTTTATTGCCTAAGTTGCATTTCTTGGCCACCAATTCAATTAAGAAAAGCTGAATTTAGTCTGCGCTGCTTCTCTTATTCAGCAAATCTAGACATAGGTCATTGCTAAACAAGAATAAGGTAAAACCTTGACCAGAAATTTTAACAAGGTAGGATTTATGTTTTTGCATCTTTGACTCTTCTAATTAACCTTTGGGTGGATCCATTAGAATCCTGGTGGGGTAATTTTTTTTCCACACACACACACTACTGCATGACATATTTAAGCTGCTAACATTAGTTGCTCTGTTAATATGTTGTCAGGTAAATTGAATTCCTTAAATTCATGTTGAGGTTTCAACCATCATGAATTCCACCTCAGCGTTTATATTTTGCCCATAAATTAGATTTGGAGTGACAATTGACTTAAATTATGAAGAGCCCCATGATTACTATTCAATACGAACAGATAAAGAACTAAGGACAGAGAAAAGATAGTTATATGGATAATACGGAAGCAATGGACAAAACATAGACTATTCTATCTAAACAGCTACTTTTTGTGCAAAGCGAATTTATGGAAAGGTATATGTGACATGTGCAAGCTGACTATATAAACACCCCGATTATATAACTTGCGATCAAATAGGATGCAGCTGGAAAGTTGAAAGAAAAACATAAAAGCATCACTTGCAGACAAAGAGGAAGTCTCCTACTGGGTGGATAGATGGATAGCAAGTTTCTTCAGGAATACTCTTTACTAATAAATAAATTAGTCCATGTAATATTTTTATGCTGCACATTTGGAGGTCACATTCAGTTAGTCCATTTTGAATGCAAGGTATTTTTTTATTTATTTATTTAATCATTTATATCCCACCTTTATTATTTTTATGAAAAATGCAAGGTGGTGAACATATGCAAGATATCCTCTTTCTCCTATTTTTTTCCACAACAACTATTTTTTTCCTCCTCCTATTTTTTTCCACAACAAGGTGGGTTGAACTGAGAATGTGCGTGACTCACTCAAGGTCATCCAGCTAGATTTCAATGAGTAAGGTGAGACTTGAACTCAGGGTCCTCCTGCTTTCTAGCCTGATGCTTGAACCACTTAAACAGACCAAACTGGCTCCTATATATGGCAATAAAATTAAGAAGCCATGGATCTTGAATATCATTGCTGTCATTTTTTTTTTTAATCTTCTAGGAAGTAAAGCAAGTATGGATGAAAGCTGAATGCAATCCAAAATCTTTAGAATCTTTGTTGCATCATAGAGAACATATTAATAGTGGGATCCTACCTTAATCACTACTGGTTAGGTGGGTGATTATGTACACTCACACACCCCTAACGCCTATACCCCGAACAAGCCAGTCAGCTGAGCAGATGAAGAAATGAAAAGCTAGGAACGACCCTCCCACTTTCCTATGCGCTTTTTGGTCTTTTATCCTCTCAGCTGATCAGAGGCTTTTTTTTTTTTAACTACTGGCTCAGCTGAACTGGTCCGAACCGGTAGCATACCACCACCAGTAGCATACCAATACTGTATTTATCATAAAGAAAAATCTTGAAATTTCCAATTCTATATTGCTTAGTAAATACTATATTTTAGATATTCTCCTGAAAAATATAGCATTGAGATTCCCCATATTATGCCAACCATGGTTGCTTTCCTTGGAACCTATCATATGCTCCTCATCCTGCTCCATATGACGTCTTAATTTTTTAAAAAAATCCTTGTATTCTAAATATGAAAATAGAGTGTGCTGCAAAGAAAATAGCAAGTCCAACATCAACTGTATTTCTAATAACGCCTCTGGCACCGTATTCATTTGACCCATAAATCTCCCCTAAGAAATAAAAAGGTATTGAATATATATTGTATCAGTAAAAAGACAAAAGAATCTAAGAATGAAAAGGGAAAATTATGGAAGCCAAAAAGGGATAATTAATCCATAAAGAGGTTATTTTGCAAGAACTACATTTACAGTTTTTGTCTTGTGAGTTTTTGCTATATTATGTCATTCATGTCCATGACATGTTAGAGGGATGCATTTGCCTGGTCATGTGTTCATTTGTACATTCATCTATAGTTCTGAATGGTATTCATTCACTTTTTATAAAATGGCTATTTTTTCGTGATTGCCACCATTGTATTCATTGTTGAATAGACAAACTTCCACTGATTATAAAAAAAATCCTATAAATGTCAAATGAACCCTCTCATCCTGAACAGTCCCATGTCACCAGATACTTGGCAGGCAGTATCTAGTGGTCCATCGAGTCTGCTTTCTGAGATTTTTTTTTCCTTTTTAATTTATGTATTTATTAATTATTATTATTATTTTATACACAAAAACAATAGTGTACACAGCAAACGAGATAATCATGCTGGGTTTCATATCACAGATCACTAGACGAACACTTCCCAAGTGTTTAGGACTGCATGATGCATTGGTGGATGATGATGATGATGATTATTATTATTATTATTATTATTATTATTATTATTATTATTATTATTTCATTTTTAAAATTTTAAAAATGTCAGATGTTGGACAAATTAATGTTAAGTGATAAACCCGTTAAGTGAGTTTGGCCCTCATTTTATGACTTTTTTGCCACATTTGTTAAGCACAGTTGTTAGGTTAGTAACATGGTTGTTAAGCTAATCTTTCCCCATTGACTTTGCTTGTCAGAAGGGCATCATCACATGACCCTGGGACACTACAACCGTCATAAATGTGAGTCAGTTGTCTAGCATTTGAATGTAAATCACATGAACACGGGGATGCTACAACGGCCATAAGTGTGAAAAATGGTCATGTCACTTTTTTCAGTACTGTTGTAATTTCGAACAGTCAGTAAATGAACTGTTGTAAGTCGAAGACTAGCTATATTCCCCACCCAAGTATTGATATTCACTGGGGCAGGGTTCTCTTTCTTTCATACCATATTTTATATACTGATGCAAAACAGTAATTAACAGTAGGTGAATTTAATACAGTATATAATCAAGTAATAAAAACTCCAACTTGCATAAATCCAATAATTTTGTAAATTAGAATGAGATTTAATTTAACAGGAACTTTGTATGAACCTAAGCTTTAAGAAAGTGCTGTAATATTTTTACCTATTCTTCATTTATAAAACAATCTCCTTTGGAAAACATCAGACAGAGATACATTTATAAAAGGATTTTGTTGCCCCAAGAGGTGTGAATTAAACTGTTAGAAAGCTGTGGCTCTTAAAGAAAGTACTAAGATAAAGAGTCAGAGATGGTATTCAGCAGGTTCTGACCAGTTCTGGATAATCGGTAGTGGAAATTTTGAGTCGTTCTGAGAACCGGCAAAACCCACCTCTGACTGGCCCCGCCTCCATCTATTCTCTGCCTCCCAAGTCTCAGATGATCAGCTGGGTCTTCTTTTGTTGCCCTGCACAGGAGAATGAAGCTGGAAATCAGGTTAGTGGATGGTAAGGGAATAGGATTTTGTAGTAGCCTTTCCTTGCCACACCTACCAAGCCATGCTCACCAAGCCACACCATGCCCACCAAGCCATGCCCACGGAACCAGTAGTAAAAAAATTTGAATCCTACCACTGCAAAGGGTGCAGCCAACACTTGTTCTACATAGAGCTTCATTGAGACATCTAACCTCCTGCTGCTCCCGATTTTCATGGCACCTCAAGGTATCTTCAGTGAAAGACTATATATTTGGTTAGGTCCAAACATCAAAAGTGCTTATGTAGTTGAGAAATAACTTGCTCATAGAAGTTGATATGTGGTGCAAATATTCCATTATGTTTTCAAATAAAGACTTGTATAAACTTATTCTAGCTTTCAAGTTTTTCAAACTTTCAGTTGGAGTCAACTGAATGAAATGGTCTTTCTTTTTCATGTTTGTCATTGTGGGTTCTAGTCCTGCCTTAGACATGAAAGCCAGCTGCATGGCTTTGGCCAATCACTTTCTCTTAGTCCAATCCACTCGCAGAATTGTTGTGGTGGAGAAAACATGAGGAAGAAAGAATAGTATGTATTATTTGCCAGCCTGGGTTACCTTTGAATTCATACAGGTGGAATGCAATTAATAAATAAATAAATAGATGCTTCATTCTCTACTGGATTTCAGGCATTAACAATGAAAGACATGTTGATACTCTGAAAGCTGTTGGACGGTTCATTCATTAAACAAACCTGACTAGCTATTTAGGGTTTCTATTTAAAGTGGCACATTCTTGCTTCTGAATGCCACTCATGTTAGCAAGAAGCTTGCAGATAATTAAAACTGGAACTAAACAAAATTCAAGAAGCGTGTAATTAAAGTGCTACCTTTATTGGATTTTGAGGAGTTGTCCTATGACACAGGAAATATTTAAAGGAGTAGCTTATTTAGTTAATCAATATGTAAGTGAACAGTTTAAAAGACCACTAGTCTAAATTAACTATGAAGCCCACCCACTGAGATTATCCCGTAAAGGATTCTCAGTGTTCAGATTCATTATGTGCAACCATTCAATAATTCTAGATAAATGCACAACTAAAAGCTCTATTACGCTAATAATTTACACAATAGATAGATGTGTGTGGAGCACCATGCTGAGTTAATTTATTATTCTTCCAACAATTTCTAGACTAGCCTCTCCTATGAGAAATTATGTTAATATGCTATTCCACTGAGGACATGATAGAGCAACAAGATGATGTAGCCATTTAATCCCTTTAAGAGGCAAAAAATGCCCAGAGGGAAAAGTGTCAGAGAGAGGCATGAGGGTACCTAACAAAGGGAACCTAGATTTAAAGTTTGATTCTGCATATTATAAAAATAAGGCCCAATCAGGATTGGTCTCTGGGGAAACAGTGGTGGGCTAAAGATCATTCTGTAGAGTAAGTATGAATGATCACCTCATAATTCCTTTCCAGAGCAAGGAGAGGGGCAGGATCACCCACAAGTACTCTATACATAGTTTCCCTGCAAGGAGTATATAAGACAGCAGTTTCCAGGGGATTTTAGAACTATGGAAACAAGGAGGAAGTACTCTCATTTAAGTTTGCATACTTCCTTTGTTAACCAGCTTAGAAAATTGCTTGTTAATGGCTTTTTAGGGTGTAAACCTTCCTTCAGAAGGGAAAGTTTTATTACAGAAGTGAATTTCCTTCTATCCTTGATGAAAGAAGTTGTATGCATGTTTAAGGACTTTACAAACTCTCTCTCTCTCTCTCCCCCTCCCTCTCCCTCTCTCTCTTTCTCTCTCTCTCTCTCTCTCTCTCTCTCTCTCTGTGTATGTGTATTTAAACAGTAAAAGGATGACCAGGATGTTGATTTGGAAAGTTATAAATAGATGAAGAGGCTAGAGGAACTTGACATAATATTAGCAGTGGGTTATTTCAAATTTTCAAATAAAGATTTTGAAACTAACTAAGAAATCCTCCTGTGGGAAAATGTTTTGATAAGGAAAAAAATATGGTAAGAGGAATTTTGAAAGTTGGCTAGAGGGAACCAGAGAGAACTAAAGATTACAATTGAAGAAGATATTAATACAATGGAACAGTATTATTTCAGTGTGGAAGGATATTTGAGAATAATGCACTGTGAAATTATTCTTAAGATTGCTACTGTAAAAATAGATTTAAACTAGATGAAAGTGGTTTTAAAAATGTCATGTTAAAAGAATTTTTTGGTAAAAAAGTGCAAACTACAAAAGTGAGTTATAAATGAAACTTGCTGATGTCTTAACAATCAAAGGGAAAATACAAATATTAAATCAGAAGAGAGACTTGGATAGCTTTCTTATCTTAGATTTATAAATGAATCATGTTAAACTAGTAAAGAATTTCTGAGAGGAGACAAAGAGAAAATGATAAGTAATCAAGTTGTGGGACAATATTTAAAAATATGAAAATCAAGTTTTTAAAAATAAATTGAAAGAAAATAAATATGTGTTTCTGGTAGCTCTTAAATGACTTTTTTTAAAACTAGGACTGAATGACAAAGCTTTAAAGACTTGTTTATAGATAACAGAAAGAAAAGGATTTAAAACATTTATCTGATTATGATTGAAATATACGTGTATTCCTGGTAGCTCTTAAACATTTGTTTATTAGGAGTGAATAATGAATTTTGTTTTAATTTGCCTATTGATAAAGAGATGTGATATAAGGAAGAAGAGATCCTTTACTGAATTATCAGAGAACTGTTAAGTTACTGGTTATTTCTTTTGGTTTAGTTTGGAGGGAGTGATATTTTTCTATATTTTTCTTATTGCATATATTTTTCTTTTTTCAGCATTGTTCATTTTTTAATATTCTTTTTAGTTTGTCTTAGTTTTTCCCTTAATTTGTAAACTTGTTATTTAAAAAAAAGGGCTGAATCAGAGCAGGAGAGGCATTTGAACACATTCATAAGATTTTATGTATTTCTGAAATAATAACAAAAATTATCCCTCCTTGACTACAGGATTTTAGCTTGTTCTATAATGGCATATTTACTTTTGTATCTTTTGTTTGATATGCCCATCAATATCAAACAGAGTAATAAGCTCTTATGCTTTGTACTCAATTTCTTTTTACACTAATGTCTCTATACTCTTCAGAGCTCACCCACCAAGACACATCATAATGTTTAAATACAGAACTCATGTTTAAAGCGTGAGTCTCAGGATTTCTAACTTCTCATACTGACAGAACCATAAATCACATTAAATTAAATGAATTACTACACCATGCATCTATAGCTTTAACAGCGTTTATGTAGTGTCACCTTACCATCTCCAGCATTGGAAGGGAGAGAAACACTGATATTTGAATTGGGAAGTAGACCTCTAATAATGTAATAGCAATATATCATTCAGATTCATCAATTCCATTAAGATGCCATTTTTAGTATCGAAGTAGATTTGCGTACAATCCCCATTCCCCCACCAGGATTTCCTATTTGTACTTCAGATGTTACCATCTGCATTTAATTATGGGAGTAACCTTACTTTTTATCAAATTATGTACACAACTTGGCTCATAAGTCAAAATGAAATTCTTTATTCCTTTTTAAAATATGAATGCAAGGCCTAACATTACAAAATGTAAGCAAAAAAATGTATTTACAAATCAAATCATTTAATCTATTGTAACAATTCTAAAAATTACTTGTCATCTAAGTATCTACTGATTTTAGAACATTTGAGTATTTGAGTATTAGAACATTTTGGCACTACACAGACTAGACTGTGATTTCATTCCTTTATCATTTTACCCACTCAACAATTCTGTAAAGGAGGCTTCAGTAGTGATGACTGAATTCACATTATTCAGGGAATTTATCTGACTGACAAGGAAGTTAAATCTGAGTCTCTATGTTCCTAGTTTAATCCCGATTCATACTTCTTTTTTCCATTTATTTCCTTCCTTTCTTCTACCATGTTTCTCCAACAATACGACCTCCCCCAATAGGAAGTCCCAGCATGTTTTATAGTCATAAAATCAAATTAAGCCCCTCCCCCAATATTAAGGCCTATATTAAACATGCAAAATGGGGGGGAATGGCAGGGGGGCCTTGCCGTTAGGAAGTACTTTTGCTGCATACCCAGATATGGTGTTGCCTGTGTTGACTTCGGCGTTGGTGGGGCACTTCGTATCGGGAGATCTTCCGCCACTGTTGCTTTCCTTTCTCCCCGTGCTGTCAGCATTTGGCGCAGCCACGCATGGCCAGCCAGGGCTCCTCCCTGCAACCAGAGCCCAGTGGAGACACTCTGCTTCAGGCGTTCCTGTCGCTTCCTTCCCTTTGCCTTCGAAGGCAAAGCCAATTCTTTGAAAAATGACGCCCTACTACTCGTACAATAAAGCCTCTCCTGCCCGAGAGGGCAGCCCAACCCCATGTGGGGAGGCAAATCTCCCAGGGCCACAGCGCAGGATCGGCCCACCCCAAGAGAAGCACCCAGACGCCATCCCTGCCTGGCACCGGGCAGAACATGAAGAGCTTAGACTCTTCCCAGCCCACACAGCTCTGGCCACCTGTCAGCTGCACTGGGCGCCCCAGGTGAAGCTCTTCACGCTCTGCCTGGTGCCAGGCAGGGATGGTGGCTGGGTGCTTCTCCCAGGGTGGGCTGATACTGTGCTGAGACCCCGGGAGATTTGCCTCTCCACGTGAGGTTGGGCTGCCCTCTCGATCAGGGGAGGCTTTGTCATACCGGTAGAAGGGTGTTGTTTTTAAAATAATTGGCTTTACCTTCGAAGGCAAAGGGAAGGTGGCGACAGGAGCACCTGAAGCCAAGTGTCTTCACCGGGCTCCAGTTGCAGGGAGGAGCCCTGGCTGGCTGCACCAAATGGCGCAGCATTGCTCTAAATGCCACGGCAGCATGGGGAGAAGGGAAAGCAACGGTAGCTGAAAGTCTCCCAATACGAAGTGCCCCACCAATGCCGAGGTCATCATCAAAGCCATCGCCACCCGCCTGCCCCCCCCCCCCGAGGATGCAATGGGGGGAACTAAATCACTCCCGAAAAGACAGCCTAGTCATCTTTTGGGGGGTCAAAAAAAAATAAGGCCCGGCCTTATTTTGTGAGAAACACAGTATCATGTAACTCAAGTAATACATAGCTAATTCTCTGGTGGTCTGTCAGTTAGCCACTTTCATATTGTACATTTTATTCTGTATAGTTATTGTACCATACCAAAAGGATTTGACCCTCAATTTAAGCATGTGTGTATAATTAATTATTAGTTTAATCTATTTATAATCCTAGAAATCCTGCTTTGCGGTGTCATTACAATTGAATTGTTTTTGAAAAGGATGAGTGAAGAATGTTATGACTGTATGCCAAGAGCATACACTCCCTAAAGAGTCATCCAAGGTGCAAAGGTCATCTTAGCTACTCCATTAAAGTAGGCAGACACCTACATTGAGCAGAACTGACATAGGAAGATACCCAAAGCAGAAGTGTCACCTTAATAGCAACAGCAAGGGCATCCTTTCATATTCTACAGGAGACAATAATGAGAAATGATACTGGAAAACTACGTGAATATAAAATATAAGATGATTGGCAATATAGTGTGGATGATCAGCTCCTCAGATTGGATAGTGGTTAATATGCTATTGAGGAAGAGTTGAGGATCTTTCAGGGCACATGCTTATGATGTAGCTAAATGGCCTTTGAGATATCTAGTTTCTGATGTTACTTTTACGGGCAAGAAACTTTCAAGATGCAAAGACAGATCATAGTTGAAAAGTGGAATGCAAGAAACATGAATATGAAACATTAAGATTAAATGATCTACTACACATTGAGTTCTAGGAATAGAGAATTAAAATGGACTTGATTTGGACATGTTCTATTATTTAAGGCCCAGGGGCTGGATCCGGCCCACGGGATGCTTAGATCTGGCCCACGGGGTCGCCCTAGACATAGTGATGGACTGGCCTATGGTGCCTCTGCCAGAAAAAATGGAGCTTATGAGGGCCACATGCAGCTTTCTCAAGCTCTGTTTTTGCTGGTAGATTACAGAAGACTGTCGCAGCTGAAAACTGAGTTTGCGAGAGCCATGGATGGCCCTCTCAAGCTCTATTTTCACAGACGGAAGATGACAGGAAGCCACTGCAGGTGAAAATGGAGCTTGGGAGCCCATTGTCAATGTCTGAGACAGCGCGCCATTCAAAGCAGCTACAATGCACCATTTCGGAATTGCCACACATGCACAGGGGCCAGGAAGCAACCAGGCTGCAGCAAGAGTACTTGCAGGAGCCAGCAGGGAACAACCAGGAACAGAAAGGTTGGGTTGCTGAGTCTGTATAGCCAGCTGGCTAGCAGAAGCCAGTAATGCTGGCTAGAAATCCTTTTACTTGTATTGTTCACCACATGCTAAGCTGAGATTCCAGTAAAGAGGCCCATTCTGCTCACAGTGTGACCTATTCTTTTGCTGGCTTGGTTTGGAACTGTGCCACCCATTTTTGCTGGGCTACCTGGCCAGCCCTCCCACCCCCCTGAATTAAAACACAACCTGGATGTGGCCCTCAATAAAATTGATTTTGATACCCCTGTTCTGTTATATCCTGTATGATATCTTCCCAAACCAGTTCTTCAGGTCTTCCAATCCATTATCAGTGTAATCAACTTCAACTACTTTGCAGCTAGTTGTCATTTTTACTTTCCTTGCAGTGTTCCCACCAATATAAGCTTCTCAAAGGAAAACAAGAATAGGGAAAACCAAAACAAACATTTTGTGCAGTGTGGAGTTTTCTCAGCTTGTCAACTTAGGGTCATATTCAGCTGAAATCAATTCTAGTATTTCCTTTCCCCCTCCCTTAAATGTCTGTATGTGACACATTTGTATGTGCATGTGTGTATATGAAAACATACACAGGAAGGAAAAGCAGCCTTCCTATGAGATAAATTCTAAATCTTTTATTTACATTATCTCTTCTGAATTCAATGTATGAGAAATAGCATTCAATGAACGGAAATTCTAAGGTTGGCTTTTTGGAATTGCTAAAACAGATGTGAATGTTTTATTTAAACAGTTCCATTTCAATAAGATTAAAGAATAGTTTTTACAACTTTTGTTCATAGATTTTATTGTTACTTGATTGTAGTTTCAAGTTGAGCTAATATTTCCCATTGATTTTAATAGTACTGGATTGCCACCAAATTTTTAAAGCTATTTATTCAGACTTCTGTTCCCTACCTCTTCAATTGTATTAAATATAGTTCAAATTTCTTTCAAAAAAACTTTAACCTTTTGTCAGCATTCCTTATTTAAAAATCTATCTTCTTGTTCCTGATCAACACAGCTGTTGCCTAGATGTAAAAGCATTTGACTTCAGCCAGCATGGCGGCTTAGTCAATTAATACTCTAAAACAATCATTTCTGAAAACAAATGCTTTGACAAAATAAAGAGTGGGATATATCTTGCATAATTTGAATCGGCTTTTGCATTGTCACAATGGTAGAAGTGACATTTTGGATCACAGTGGGCTGAAGCATCTCTAAAAATGAGACAGAATTATGAAAAGGAATTAATTTCAATGTTCTTTCAGTACTTTTTAACCCCAGATTTCTTAATTGTAATTGATTCTTTAAATGCCAATAGAGCATTGTTTTGACTCCTAAAAAAATGTTCTGGTCTCAACAGTGGTAGCACCTGCCTTATATTGCCTAGATTTAGAAGCTAACCAGGGCTAGCACACGATTAGGACATGAATGTGGTGCGATTCAACCAATGTAACAATGGTTTGGTGATCATGCGCTTTGCGTGCGCACGCACCATTTTAAAAAGCCCATTTTCAGCTGTAATACTTACCTTCTACTATAGCCCCAGTGTGTAAAACAGCTGAGGCATAGCAAAACCGCTCTACCATGTGAATCAGCTGTGCTCCAAAGCAGGAAATAAAGCACAGGAAATGATCACCGGAACTACTGGTTCGCCTGAACCGGTCTGAACCAGTAGAATTCCACCTGTGAATGGGACCCTCCTGGGAATAGCAAGACTAGGCACCAGGAAGTCTTCAGGTTGCCATGATAACTGCATGAAACATGCATGAACGTACCAGGAGCCAAGCTCAAATCGAGCTTTAAACTAGTATTCTTTGTAAGTAGATGAATCCATGTCTCATTAGGCTTTGAGGTGAGTATGTTTATTTTAGCCATCAACTGTGCTAGGATGACCATTATAACAAGGGTTTATCTTATTCCTGTTCTAGCATTACAGAGAACATCTTAGGTTGTTTTAAACTTCCTTTGAGCTCTAAATCGTTTTCCAGTATACCTCAATTTTCATTGGATTACTAAACAATTTTGCAGACTAAAAAATTATGCTTCTAGAAAGCCGACATAGCTGACTTAACGACGACTTCATATTTTTTTCCCTAATTATTTCAATAAGCAACACAGTTGGAGAGATGGAAGACACATGTGGACAGGTAGCTGTTTGTAAACAATGGAGAGAAAAGTTAAAGAACCAGGAGAAGGCTACTCACTGGCTCCATGATATTCTGGCAACTCTTGGGGTGATCACTTGCATTACAACTAAAATTGGGCAATAATATTTGGCACCAAATTATGGCAGCAAGTGTCTGTTTCACTTAAACACTATTCACTAAGGTATGATAGTCTGAAAAGAGATTTGTTTTTGACTTGACTTCATCATCTGCATCTTTTCCAATCTGCCTTCAGCATGCTGCTGAAATTATTATAAAGCTCACAGCCTGAAGGGAGGAAATCATGGCATGGACTGAAAGGTTAGTAAAGCACTACCTTTAAGCACTACCTCAATAATTTGAGTTATCCCCCAAAGCAAAAAAGTTTCCTTTTAGGGATAGGCTACAGGGAACATGGGATAAAGAGACTTTGTTTTGCAGGGGGACTGGTCCTTGGTATGGGTTTGGGGGCATGGTGTGTGTACTTCATTATTCTAGTGTGTGACTCTGTCAAAAGGTAATTGTCCTTCCTGGTTAGATGTGTAGATTGAGGTGTTCCTGTCCTGGGCTTTGAACTGAATTGCTAATTTAGATGTTGTTCTGAGGTTGCGTGAAATCTTAAAAGGATGATCAGATATGTAGATTCCTCCCTAGATATGATTTATTATGAGAGAATCTAGCATTTTCCCTTATTCTGACGGGATTCCTGCTTTCCTGATGGAGCCAGTGAGGCACCAATCTAAGTGTCAGGACTGCACATCCATCCTGAAGCTATGTGGAAATTCACAGGCTGGGGCAGATCAGATGCTTATTTTTAACTTCTAGAAAAACTGTGGGAATTTTACCAGAATATTAAATGGCAATAGAAATTCTAAGTATGCTAAACTGAACAAAAAGAGATCAAATGTTTGGAAACAACATGTAGCAGTAAAAACATTACAATGTTCATGAAGAAAAATAATAATGAAGCAGTGGGAAATGAAAATTGGTATCTAGAAATTAAAAATATTATAAACATTTGGAGAGGTAGCTGCCAGAGTTTATCTGTGTAAAGGTTTGCTGGACAAACAAAGAAAAGAGAATTAAATTGGTTGAAGTCCTGATAATTGTGGAGCCACAGTTGGTTTCAATGAATCAATTTCAGGAAAGAAGTTAGAAACCTTGGAGCAGAACATCTGAACCATTTATTAGTTCTCATTAAAATTAACAATACTTTATTCAAAATTTTAGGTGTGATTCCTTGGATATTAGTGCTGAGGATTTTACCTTCCAGCATGCTAACTAATCTTCCTACTTTCTATGATGCAGTAACATATTACAATAGACACATCAGCATTATGATTGTCAAACTCTGCAAAAAAAAGTTTTAAATATCTGAAGTGCTTAACGGCAGTCAGTTGGGAAATAAGCATCCTTTCCTAACTTGCTGCCTTCTAAATATATAGGGATCAAAATTGTGACATATCTTACCTAACATAGTCATTGGTCCATTGCTTCTTGGAAATTCTATGATACACACTTGGAAGGTCTCTATATGTGTTTTGATGATCTCAGTAAATATACCTTAAAACATTAATCTTATTCATTTTTCCCCAACTCTGATTGAGACAGTGGTCATCTAAACATCTAGAACAGGGAAGGAAGTTTTATAAATGTTTGGACTTAGGCTTTATTTCTGGGGACAAGCAAAGATCACTATTAATTAGCAGAAATACTTAATTATTTTAGTCTGAGAAGTTGTTACTGCATCAACATTTGTGAAAAATCTACATTGTCTTATTTTTTATTTTGGCAAATGGTTTGTAGATCCCATAGTTAAAGAGAGGGGAAGGCAGGGAGGGAGGGAGGGAGGGAGGAAGGAAGGAAGGAAGGAAGGAAGGAAGGAAGGAAGGAAGGAAGAAAGGAAGGAAGGAAGGAAGGATTAATTCACTATCCTTAATAGCTCTTCAAAGTATTTAAACCTTTTATAATTATTACCAAATAAAATATGGTATCAAATCTGTTCTATATGTAAATTGGGTGACTCCAAATCTGCAAACCTGACTGGTCAAATAAACTAAGCATTGGATTGGTTCACTAGGAACCAATCCAAAGAGCTGCTGAAAGGCGGAAAATTTAAGCAACTGCCATTGGCTACAAGCAGGCAAGCCAGCCTGTATAAAAGGCTGGCCTCAGCTTTTTAGCCAAGCGTTCCTATTTACTAACTAGTTGAAGAATAAAGTATTTGTTGTTGGAACCCGGTCTACCTCATGTGTTTTCTGAACAAAACAAAATCTGCCACAGAAACATAGACAGATTGTGCTAACTCAAGAAATTATATTATGCAGAATATAACATGAGAAGAATATTGGAAAGAAGAAAAAGAAAACAGTATACTTGCTTCAAGTTCTCTATTTTATGTTCAGGTTGATAAGAATTAAATAGGGATAGAGCAGGGGTGTCAAACTCAAGGCCTGGCGGTTGGATCAGGCCCATGGGGTGTTTACATCTGGCTTGCAGAGCCACTCTGGAAACAGCAAAGGACCAGCCTGCAGTGCCTCTGCCAAGGAAAATGGAGCTCGGGAGATCTGCATGCAGCCCTCTTGAGCTCCATTTTCGCTGGCAGTGGGTTGCAGGAAGCCATCACAGCTGAAACAGAGCTTGGGAGCCAGTTTTTGCTCAGGCCACCACAGGCATCCCTGACATAAGTGACATCAAGCTGGCCAAGCCAACCCCAGCCCCCCAAAGTCAAATAATTCTGATGCAGCCCTCAATGAAATTGAGTTTGAGCTAGAGCAACCGGAAGCTTATATTGTATACATT
This sequence comes from Laticauda colubrina, assembly GCA_015471245.1. Classification (NCBI taxonomy): domain Eukaryota; kingdom Metazoa; phylum Chordata; class Lepidosauria; order Squamata; family Elapidae; genus Laticauda; species Laticauda colubrina. The sequence continues at coordinate 34,427,730 of BLBF01000020.1, read as the reverse complement.
AATTTTGGATTCATTCTAACACTTATTTTCATTCTTTGATAATCACCTTCCTTTATAAAAGTTTCAAGTTTTGCTAAGTGATGCTCTAGTCAAAACACTCCAAAACACATGTCCACATATTTCAATTCTTGTAACTCTGCAGCCTGACGGGAGAATGGTGAAAGAGGAATGTGTGCATTTCTCTACCTTTGACTGAGATTTTTTATCACCTTCCCCAGCTTCCAAGACAGGAAACTAAAGAATAAGTATCCCAGCCTCAGAAAGGGGGAAAGGATGTTCCCAGAACATGATTTGCAACTTAATCATCCCTTTCAGTAATAAACTGGTAATTAGGGGTAGTTTATGATGAAGACTATTTGCATATAGTGGACTTTGAAGAAATAGGATAGAAAGAGAGTATTGCTATTTTTGAACTCTGATGTTGGAGAAGATTCCTGAGAATATCATGAATAGCCAAGAAAACAAAACAACCAGGTACAAACAACCAGGCTCAAATTATCTTACTTCAAATCAAAGAAGCTGCAACAAGGTGAATGGATTCAGTTACAGTGGCAATGGATGGATTGTTGGAAGACCTAAAGCAGAGGTGTCAAACTCGCAGCATCATGGTGGCATCATATGACGTATTGGGACTTCCCCCCTTCACTAAACTGGGTGGGGCATGGCCAGCACCTGATACATTTGTTCCACAGGCTGTGAGTTTCACAGCTCTGACCTAAAGGAACAAGTTGGGGACAAATTATTCTGGAGAAAATCTATGTATATGGTCACTTGACGGCATCTAATCGGTTGTCATCAATCATGGGAATGAAACAATTATTTAGTTCAAAATTAGAAGACATAAGATTAATGCAAAATAGATCTGAGCATCAGATGTCATTTGTTCAAAATAGGATATGTAAATTGAATTGGAAGGGCTTCCTTCTTGATAATGACTGATTATGTGCCATCATGTTGACCATACAGATAGATTTTCTCAAGAATAATTTTAAAGATGCAAACATATAATGAGAGGCTTAATATACATTAGAAAATGTTTGCATCTAAACAAAAATAGAAAACCTTGGCTCCACCCATCTGTATTAACTATGTAGGGCTTCAACCAAGTCATCCTACTTTCCATCAGTGCCCTACCCACTATCGCTTATACCAGGTGGTATAGAATTCAGTGCAAGAAATTTTGTCTTTACAGAAATTTCATTAAACTTGTGTTATAATATCAGTGAAAGACAATGTACAGTATTTATATCTCCTAATTTTATTCATTCAAGCCTTTGCTGTTCACCACTAGGTTGTCTTAGTATCTCTCCTGAATATTCAGCACACTTTGAACCTAATTCAATACATTTCTTTGAATGTACAATAACTTTCATAACTTTTATTGTTCTCTCTGGTTTACAAATGCAGTGCATGGACATAGATAGCCATAAAAGTTTAATCAAGCTGGCTGAGAGAGGATGACTGTATATTTTGGAAATAAATGGAATGAAATCATAGGAGTCATTTTGTACAAATATAATATGCTTGTACAATAACAGTGTGCTAAAATGAAATGCAGCGGCAAAATCCAAAGACCTCAGCTTAAGAGTGCAACAAATGAAAAAGTATTGTATCACCTTTATTAAGATATTGTTTTCATTTTGAATAAATTACATTTCCAAATTATTCAAGGTGCAACATTATTGATGCCAACAAAAAGTAGCCTTGTTGTGGACAGAACAGCTATTGACACTGAGAGAGAGGTGGGGAGTTTTTTTGTTTTGTTTTGGATAAAGATTTAGCTAACTTGTTTGAAAATCAGGTTGCTTGGCTAAAGTTAAAACTGTGTTATGGTTTTGCTTTGTATTTTTCTCTTTTTAACTGTGTGTTGTCTATGTGGAACCTTAGGTTCTTTTTGGCAAAAGTTTATTTTTGTTAAATCCTTGTCTTTCTAACAAATGCTTAAACTTGGAAATGAGAAGTTGCCTTGTAGCAACTGTCTTAGATTGTTTGGCTGAGCTACAGGCTCATCAAGTTTCTGTTTGGGGTTCCTTTTCTTTTCTGCAGACACCTTCAATCCTCTCATGATGGGATCAGATGGGAAGAGAGAAACTGATTTATAGTGCAGGAATGGTTACAGAAGGGACCTAATTAGTTGCTGTTCATTCCCAAGCATGGATCACATCAGAATTGAAGTATTTCAAAGGGAGAGACTGATTTGGACCCGAAGATACTTTTCTTGTTACATATGACCCAGCATTAGGTCCGGTATTAGGCCATTCAATGGCACTGCTGGGACTTTAAGGGTATTTAAGTTTTCCTTTCAAAATTCATAATTGACATCCAAACACCTTTGCTGTCCTGTTTTTGTTTTTGTTTTGCCTTGGGGGTAATTCAAAACATCTCCTGGTTTGCTTTCTGTGTTGCAATCACAGATTTCTCAATATATGAATGCACTTTATCCTCCTTGAAGCCGTATTCCTAAAAGTTATTTAGGGACATGTTTATTCATTTTTCACTCATAAGAGATAAAATCCAAAAGTTTGGGGTACAAGAATGGAAATTATATAAAAATAATATTCTGCTGCTGAACTGAAAAAATGACATAAATAAAGCTGCTTTATAGCTCAAAGTAAAACTGCTCCCCGTGTGCAAACCAGAATTATGCAGAATGTCAATTAAATCAACTGTAATCTCCCAGATACATTTTTTATTGCTGGATTCATTAGAAAGGCTCTTAAGGTAATGAATAGTCGTCACTTTTACCAAGGACTGCTGATTCCTTTATAAATGATGACCACTAAAAATGCAGAAGAGACATTTTAAAATCTGGCTATATTTACACTCTGTCTTTATACTTGAAGTAAAGTAGAACTTAGTATGACCTGACATATTATAAAAATCACTACCAGACATCAGCTCTGTACTTTAGGACACTTGCATTTCAGAAAACTTGTTTTAAGGTTGCATAATAAAGCAGTATTAAAAAAGCACAAAATCAGATAATTTGTTTTTTATTGAATTCCAAAAATCTATTCTTTATAATGTATTTTGCTTTTTTTTCTTATAGCAAGTCCACACGCAACACCATCGACTCTTCATTTTCCAACATCACCCATTATTCAACAGCCTGGGCCATACTTCTCACACCCAGCAATTCGCTATCATCCTCAGGAGACTCTGAAAGAGTTTGTCCAACTTGTCTGCCCGGACGCTGGTCAGCAGGCTGGACAGGTGGGGTTCCTAAATGTAAGGAAGCTGTTTCTACTTTTTTTTCCCCAGAAGTTTTGTTTCTATAACCATGGAATGATATGAACAGATTTGTACACAAGAGAAAATCATTTTTTCATTAGGAGGCATAAACCAGCCCAAGTTAAATGTGTTTCATTCGTGTTGATTATCATGGGAGTTAATATCTTTTAAGTTGTCTTTATTCGGCTACCTTGTGCCCTTCTACATGGTAGAATTTAATTAATTTTTGCCAGTAATGAAAACTACTAAATTTTGATGTAAGTGATTTAGCACAACATGCCAGAGGTAGTCCTCAACTTACGAGCACAATTGAGCCCAAAATTTCTGTTGCTAAGGGGTGACATTTGTTAAGTGAGTTTTACCCCATTTTATCACCTTTCTTGCCAAGTTGTTAACTGAATCACTGCAGTTGGTAGGTTAGTAATCCGCTTGTTAAGCAAATCTGGCTTCCCCATTGACTTTGCTTGTCAGAAGGGGATCCCCTGATCTTGGGACACAGCAATGGTCATGAATATGAGCCAATTGCCAAGCATCTGAATTTTGATCACGTTATCATGACATTACTGCAAAGGTCATAACCAGAGGTGGTATTCAGCAGGTTTTGACCAGTTTTGGAAAACTGGTAGCAGAAATTTTTAGTAGTTCAGAGAATCAGCAAATACCACCTCTGACTGGCCCTGCCCCATTTATTCTCTGCCTCCCAAGTCCTACCTGATCGGCTGGGTCTTCTTTTGTTGCCCTGCAGAGGACAATGAAGCTGGGTTAGTGGAGTGGGAAGGGATGAGATTTTGCAGTAACCTTTCCCCAGGAGTGGGGAGGAATGGGATTTTGCAGTAACCTTCCGCTGCCATGCCCACCAAGCCACGCCCACAGAACCATTAGTAAAAAATTTGTATCCCACCACTAGTCATAACTGTGAAAAACTGTACTGTCATATTTTTCAATGCCATTGTAACTTTGAATGGTCACTAAAAGAACTGTTGTAAGATGAGGACTATCTGTATATGTTATGTTATGTTATGTTATGTTATGTTATGTTATGTTATGTTATGTTATGTTATGTTATGTTACGTTACGTTACGTTACGTTACGTTACGTTACGTTACGTTATATTATTATATGTTATATATGTTTTTTGTTTCTCTGCTGTCTGAAGTACTGGGGGTAGGGAGGTACATGCATATCAGTGTTTCTCAGTCTCAGTAACTTTTAAGAGGTGTGGACTTCAATTCCCAGAAATTTCCAGCCAAAATTTCTGTATATTGAACTTCATATATCTGAAAGCTGTTGAGGTTGACTAACATTGATTGATATTTTTTGCATACAGTGGCTTCCATGGGTGGGGGCTGGAAGGTGCTAAAGTAGTCAAGACCTCCTCCACCCTTTGTGCATTTGTGCAACATTATCATAAATACTGAAAGAATGGAGCTTCATTCACACAATTAGGATGATCATCTTGACTTTTTGCTCTCCCCCTGTATTTGCATACTCTTTTTCTCTCTAATTCATTGACATCAAACAGTGTTCCGTTGCTTATATTTGTACTATTATTATGCCCATGTTCCAATCATTGCTTATTCACAAAAAATTATGCTTTATAGAGTGTCTGATCAGTGCCAAATTATAGTTAGCAGTGGGTAAATTGACTTCATCAGTAATTTGATGGTCTTAATTTTGCATTCCATACAATATTGTATATATGATTTGAACTTAACATTCATGTTCAGAAAGAGTGTCAATTAACATGACCTCAAAAGAGAATTATTTAGTTTCTTATGATCTGATCCCCAGATTTCCAAAGTTAATCCAAACTCTAGAACTATGGTAATTTTTATTAATTATTTCTGTAGAAAAATGAATCAAAAACAGCTGTTTTAAATCAGCCACATTTACTTATTTTTTTAAAAAGTGGCTTTCTTGTAGCATTTGAGATTTACTTGACCAATACTTGAACTCAGGAAGATAAAAGTAGAGTTTTTTATGGTCTGTTATTCTTAGGAACTATTATCTCTTTTCCTTATCTCTGAAAAATTAAACAGTGTTCCAAAATTTTGAACTTTGAATTATCTTAGGTTGTTGTTAAATTTAACAATTATTTTCAGGTTATTGGAATAACATTCCATTTATATGGACAAATGACTACCTCGGTATATAGCCTTATCTAAAATAATATTTCCTTGTCTCACAGTAGAATAGAAGTAAAGAATAATGAAGGCCATGGTTATTTTTACTCATTACATTTCTGATAGCAGAATTTTTCTTGCTTTTAGCACTCAATTTGTATTCTACATATAATAAAAAAATACATGGATGTTAATATTTTAGATCCACACCTCAGAGTTGGATCAACGAAGTGTAGGAAAAAAATAGCTACCAGCTGTATTGCATAATTTCTTAAGTTATTAACAGTATGGAAGTTACATCAGAGAATCACCCTTGTTATTTTTTATTTATAGATCTTTGTTTACACATTGTTTTAGCTATTTTGATGTCTGTCTATTGTCCCTGCAGTATAAACTATATGACAAACTATATAAGATGTCCCAAAGGTGCTTTTTCAAAAGGCAACTGGACTTTCTTGCTTTTTCTTTGAAAATGCTTCGTTTCTCATCCAAGAAGCTTCTTCAGCTCTGAAACATCTTCAAAGAAAAATCAAGAAAGTCCAGTTGCCTCCTGAAAAAGCATCTTTGAGACAACCATGATCTGGATGACTGAGGATCTCTACAGACTTTGAACAATATAACATGTTCTTATAAATGAAAGTAAATCTCTGGTCCCAGTGACTCAACCCAAATTCAATTTCGAATCATTATCCTGGGATATGTATATTTACCTTCATTCATAAAAATGCCCTCTCAGGTATTCTTTAATATAAACTGGATGTATTAATTCTTCTTTAATAAAGTGGTGGACAACCAACTTTTTGATTGAGTTTTCCTTGTCCATTTAAACCTTTAGCCATATTAAATTTATGCCATGTGTATTTATCCCAGCCATTTGATTCCAGAGGCAATTAATGGTTCGTTTTTCTTCTGTATCTGACAGCCCAATGGTAGCAGCCAAGGCAAGGTGCACAATCCATTCCTTCCAACCCCAATGTTGCCACCACCACCTCCTCCCCCAATGGCTAGGCCTGTGCCTCTTCCAGTGCCAGACACAAAGCCTCCAACCACGTCGACAGAAGGGGGTGCCGCCTCTCCAACATCACCGAGTAAGTACAGCCAGAAGGAGGAAACAAGAGGGTTGACATGGGTTTGAAAGAGATTTATGCTTTCATTGTTCTGTAAAATGAAACCTAAATTAAATTTAAACATTCCTGTCAATAAGTACATCAACTAATGATTTAATGAGAAAAAAAATGACTGTGCAAATAAGCAATGGAAGATTTCTGCAAAATAGCATCTTTTTTTGAGGGGAGAAGAGTTGCAAGCAATTTGATATGAGCAGTATGTCTGAGTCTTATTAATATCACATGCCTTCAATTAAAAGTGTATAATTTTGGCAAAATTTGTCAATGTTTTACAATTTTCAACAATGCAGAAACATCTTATGCCCATTTTTTCCAATATTTTATACTGTTCACCAGAATGCATCTCTGGTTTAATGATCATACTAAGATAATGCTTTACAGCTTCCAAAAGGACAGAAGAAATTTCTTGGTGATATGTGGTCTTTAACTCTGAAAGCAGCAGAAGCACGAAAATCTTATTGACACTGAATGTGTATTATCAGACTGTAAGAAGAGATTACATTAGTAATAACTCGTTGCATCTGTACTGCCAAAAGAAGGGAAAATATCGAGATGAATATTCTTTAATTTAAAACTGGTTTGGAAGCATCTTTAAAGGTACCACCAACAAGCAAATATATCTGAGCAAAAAGTCTTAAAATCTCATTTTGAGGCTGTCCTCTTTTTCCTTACTGTAGAGAAGGAATGTAACAACTATACAGGCAAGCTGCTATGGTGATTTAACTGTTTGGATCTCCAATAATATTCTTTGTTTGAACTCACTGCAAAAAAGTGTGAAGCAAGTGTGAAGCCAACAAATGAACAAATGAATGAGCAAAAACATAACCTGCAGTCTTGTGTTTCAAAGCTTATCACACACTGATGCTCTAATCTGTTTATATGCATATGTAAGCATAAAAATATTTAGACAACCACTTTTTCTTCTCTGAAAGAGGTAAAAACTTGCTAATAAAAAGAAGACTTAAAGAGTACTGATTGAATTAAGTTAAGTACCCATTTTAGTAATTAAGAAGGTAACAGTCACTTTATACAAGGCTATTAATAACATGATAACTAGATTTAAAGGCCTTTTAGCTTTTACTATCACTACCACTAATGTTGATAATTTGTAGATTCAGCACATCCACTTTGTCATACTCACTCATGACAGACAATTTGGCTACAGTAAGATAATGTTATAACATGCTTTGTGAGTTCCAAATATTAAAACTTTGTTAGTTCCAAATATTAAAAAAAAAAAAGAATATTGGTATTCATTCTGACAAGTAAAAATAAAATAAAATTACTAATCAAGGCATTGCATAAAGAAAATATATTATATGACCTGAATTTTCACACCTTTTATTTCTGCTTCTTTGCAAGACAAAGGGTTGTTGAAAGGTAACAACTTGTATTCTTAATTGTCTCCTTTGTGATTTTTTTTTTTTAAAGATTTCATCAAACGCATTTCAAAAGATGGATCACAGCTGCTATGTGCCTGAAACTTTGGTTTAAACTAGATAAAATAAAACTGAAATTTCCTGATTGCTGGATTTGTTAATCCTCCCAGGGATTTATAACTTATATAGCTATGGAATCTGAAATATGAGTATAGGCAGTTTCACAGTTAGCCTCCTGAATGCTCCTGATGGGAGCTTCCCACAATCACAAATAGGTGATAAATTATTATATGGAAAAATGAATGGTATGCCATAGTAGATGAATCTTACGGGAGGGCTACATTAAAACAAGGTGAGCAGTTGAACTGACTGGCTTTGGAGGATTACTTTTCATATTTCTTCTGTCAGGTTCTTGTCCGCCTCTTAGTACAGCATCTGTAGAAGATCAAATATTATCACCAATCATATAAGAATAGCAGACCTGCTTTAACCATATATATCATCCTCTTTGGAAAGATGAAAACGCATGCTGTATTAAATTAACACTGCCTGGGATTTTGCTTTGTTGACTATATTTCTTTCAGGGTAATAATTATTTCAGAAAAAGAAGGAACTTTAAAACTACCCTCTGTGCCAAGAAAATGAAAAACAAGTCGCAAGTTACATGTTTTGGAATATTGAATTAGAACTTCTGGTTCAGTGTTGTCAGCTCTAATGCATAACATCTCTAAAACATTAATCCTCCCCTGATACATTATCTGGGACCAAGCAACTGGAGATAATGTGTGTTACATTTCAGATATTATTTGGGCAGAACAAAGGCTGTTTCATCCTGTGTGATACATATGAAACCCAGTTTGGAAGGGCAAATATTTAAGAATAATAGCAACAAGAACAATTATTATTTCAGATCATCATTTTTCATTTCTTAAAGGCTTCTCTAAAGTAAATGATTATTTGATGATTAAAATACTGCCAAATGGCAATGAATGATTGTGGCATTCAGGGGATGCTAAGAGATTGTGAAGTATCTTCCTTTCTTTTTGTTCTCTGTCTATATTTCTGTCGTTCATTCATTATAAACAATGTACTCTTCTGCACCATGACCTCATGCATGTAGAATCTGTGGTTTTGCTCTCTAAATAGAATTTGAAACACAATAGATAAGCATAATTTAGATCAGTTTTTTTCAAACTTGGCTACTTTATATGTATCGACTTCAACACCCAGAATTCCCCACCCAGCATTACAAGAATTCTGTGATTGAGGTCCACTCAACTTAAAGTTGCCAAGTTTGAAAAACACTGATTTAGAAGAGTCAAAGTTGCTACTACATAAATAATTGTATTAGAGATGTTTTGCAACCATTCAGTCTGCATTTACTTTAAAATGGGACAGACTGCTAGCTGAATTAGGAAAAAGATTTACAATTATGAACTTCAAAACTGACAGTGTATAAAATTGGATTTAAATATTTGGAAATACATATAAATAGGAATTTATGTTGATGATGCAGAAATAAGAAATTTTAGATTTGATGTGATGAGCTTCAGCTGGCTTGGTTTGTAGATAATTATTAAATAGCTAATTTATTAGCACATAAGAATTGCGTTTCACTCATATCCCTTCTATGTGTAACAAGTTCCTTTGATCATGTTAGATATACACCAGAGTTGGTATTCAGCAGGTTCTGACTAGTTCTGAAGAACTGGTAGCAGAAATTTTGAGTAGTTCGGAGAACTGGCTGGAAATTTTACAGTATCCTTCCCCTGCGCCACCCACCAAGCCTCGCCCACAGAACCAGTAGTAAAAAAATTTGAATCCAACCACTGATATACACACAGGATCCTTTTAACACAAAGTTGTAAGAACCTAGGAGATTGTCTGCACAGGTCATATTATTTGTTCATTTAACCAGCATGACTGGTTTTTTGTCTCCAAATGTTGAGTAGAAGACTTTGCATGACATGACATAAGATATAAGAATATTTATGAAAGAGAGAGAGAGAGAGAGAGAGAGGAGAGAGAGGAGAGAGAGGAGAGAGAGAGATATGTATTTGGATCTATATAGATTATTACATAATTCTTATGTTCATGTGTTTTATGATGGTATTTTCTGAAAAGTATTGTGTATTTCTAATTATTTTTTCCAGTGTTAGTTTCATGAGAAGCTCACTTAAAGTCATAACTGTTCCCTAGCAAAATATTCTATTTCATTGGTTTATACAATAGTTTTATGATGGACGATTACTTTGAAAAGGGCAGAGATTATCTAATTTATACCATTAATTATGTTATTAGAATATTGAAATAACACATAAACCATTATTACAATGGTTGTAAGTTTGAAAAACAGTAATGTCATTTTTCAGTGCAGTCACAGCTTTGAATGGTCACTAAATAAACCATTGTAAATCGAGGGCTACCTGTACTCTATACTGACCAATAATAGAGAAGGAAAACAAACATTAGAAATCTCAGAGAAGAGAATTAAGGCAGAAAGCAGAAGAGGATTTGTAAGACTAAGATTTTGCTATATTATATAATGTCAGGATTCCAGCAATGGCCCTAATTAACTCATGAGCTAACAATTAATATTGTAAGGTGTAATATAGTAATAGTAAAGAGGCAATGTTGTAATAGAACAGTCATACAATAAAATAAGATATAGAAGGAATATTTAATAGAAATTAAATAATAGTACAGTAATTTGTTATAATAATAGTAATTCACATAATAATATAGAAGTAATAGCAATAGAATATAAAATAGGATGATGACAATCGAAAGCATTCATATTTCACTTGTATATCTTGGGTATTTTCTTTTCCAAAGTAAGGTATCTCCCCATTACTTATAGGGATATATAAAAAGCAACAACCTGTGCAGGATTCAGTGCTTCTTCTGCATCTGGGTCAGTCCATTTGGGTACAGTCTGAAAAAGAATCCTTGATATGGTCAGGAGAGTTTTATAAATCCGAAACAATCTTATTCCATATACCATATATAGAATTGCTGTATCTAGAGCAGTAAATCAGATTCGATCATAAACTAGTTGATGATAGAGGTGGTATAGTCATAGCCCCAAATCATGTGCTATAACAACTAGAGATCCAGGAATATTTGTAACTTTTTATATTTTAAAAATTGCCAATAATAGAGCCAAAATTCATTGTATGAAGGATAATAGGTTTACATAAATGTCATTTTCTGCATGCCTATTTATAAACTATGCTTGCAGTTTATTACTTTATGTGTATCAGCCACTTATCATATCACTGTGTAATAGAAGCAATTCACAATTTGTTCTGATCTTAGACCAATTTAAAGCACTAGTCACTCAAACATAATATTGCAGTCCCTAAGACTTCTTGCCTTGTACCAGAAAAGTCATTTGAATTAACTTTCTATGCTTAATTCCAAATATGCAGTGTTAGTTGATGTTTAAAAAGCAAGATACTTTTCTGTTGCCTACTGATGTCCATATTTATTTCTCCATCATTTGAAATCCAGTTGTCCTAAGTCAGATTCTTGATCCTTATAATGTGACTTCATGTTCATGTTCAACATTTGTTTGGGTGGCTCTGAGATCAATGTTGTTGTTGTTTGTCTGTGATCTAGTGCTGCTTCCTGAACGCATGTGTCCCTTCCCTTCACAGCCTATTCAACACCCAGCACCTCCCCTGCAAACCGATTCGTCAGTGTTGGACCACGGGATCCAAGCTTTGTAAATATCCCTCAACAGACACAGGTGGGACACTTTCAACTTCTGTTTGCCATGCTGTTTGTTAACAACTTTGTTGTTCTTTAGTGTTGCTTTGGCAAGTGATTTGTGTCTTTCCGTCAGTTCATCTTCACGGTCTGAATATTAGTGAAACATCACTTCTGGTAATTATTTGTTTTTGCTTTGAGAATTTATCACAGCAATAGTGGGGAGTATTTCCACAAATATTTATTTCCTCTTCATTTTTTTACCCCAACAATCTTCTGTTGTAAAGATAGTCAAATTGCTACTTTCAGTTCAGAATATTTTTTAATGTTTCATTCTAGGCACTGACATCACAAGACAAACATTATAAGAAATGTTATGACTTATATGAATCTCATGTAACTGCAAGTAGAAAGTCCAGTCCTATTTTGGCAATAAGCACACTATATTTACATTCAAATTTAAAACTATATTTTCCATATGATAAGTGGAAAAAAAAACTGAACATCTCCTTTGAATCAGCTTTGATATCTTCTAAAAAATAACAGCCCTTGGATTTTCTACTGGTCGTCCAGATATTAACAAGATCTGATCCTGCTTTATTTGCTTTGACTTTGCCAATGTCAGACATAGATACTCTGGAAACAGTCCAAATATATGGAACATACTTTTTCTCATATGTTTAAAATCAGAGTGTAAGTTTGCCCATTCAATTTGCAATCAGGATTGATAAAATCCAAGGCAGTGGCTAAAGGCTTTAATTGCTGAGTCAATCAAGAATACATTGAATGACACAGAGCAAAAGATCCAGAATAGAATTGGTAATCATATTATACTGCGTGCTTGAGACGTGATTTCTCCATTGAAGAGAAAAGCATGCAATTTCAAACCAACCATCCACCTTGCTATGCTTGTTCAATATTAAAAAAAACACACACAAGCAAACCCACAAATAGCTCTTCTAAATACATCCATCCTGAAGGGTGGCATCTGATATTTTCTAATATACCTGCAACAAGAGTAATATTTGACCACTCTATGGAATTGTACAAGATTTAGTTTATTGTGAATTGCCTCTGCTTAAATGAGATTAGTATCTTCAGTAAGAATGATACCTAATTAAATGTGGAATGCTGTTAGTCTGCAGTGCAGCTCAACGTGATATTTAGTTCACGAGGGGAGTAAAAAATCTCATAGAAAGCAAATACTTCTCAACTGACTAAAACAAACTTTCTTTGGTCCATGCAGCTGATACAGGGAATGCCTTGATTATCCTGATTCCATTAGCCGTTTATTTTGTGAGTTCATAATGACTGATAAAGTAGTTCTTGTTGAAGCTACTTTTGAGCAGATACCTTTAGCCTTGCACTATAAGTCTAGTTAAGAAATGGATAACTAAAAGTGGCCAAGTCTGTCCAATACGTAAGCAATTTGTTCATGAAATGTTTATTGCCCTGATCCTACTAAATTCTTTGCTCACATGTTTTGGAATGCACAGCCTTTGGCATACCACTCAAATGCAAAGTTCAGCTTTCAGCTGTAAAAAGGTTGTATGTATTTGGCTGGAGTGATTTTGTTATAGAATAACCACAACCCTTGACCTGCTTTATCACAAAGAAAAAGAACTAACAGGAAGTATATACATATAAATAAAATGGATACTATTAAATTCAATCAAAGCAAGGGGCAAAGTTAAAACTTTTCTGAATGACCTCACATTCTAAGGTCTTATTCTAAGCAATAACTGCAAGACAAACACTGCTCCTATTTTTTTACTCTTATTCAGAACCTAATAATATGGAACCAAAGTTAAACTTGCTTTATTTGCCATCTCTCAAAAAGTGTTTCAGCGATATTTTTTAATAATATTCAGCATGCTATTGAAACCAAATCACAGGGATTATTGGGATAGGCACTTAAGTTCTACAAATGGAGAAAAAAAGAAATCCCTAAAATATGAATAAAATCCTTTGTAGCTTACAGAACACAGTTCCTTCAGAAAAGATAAGATTAAAAACTGTTTTCAAAGACTTGTTTCATAGCATCCAATGGACCACAATTTTTTTTTAAAAAAATCCCTGGATGTCATCCTGAGTTTGACCAATATTAATTTAACCTCATGATTAACTCATTTAACTATTATTGAGCAAATAATACCACAAAGATTAATGCACAATCTTTCACATTCATGTGAGAAATACAAACATTGAAATGAACTTTTAAAAAGAAATTTACATACACTGTATAATTTTAGATGTTTTTATGAAAATACACATGTTAGTCTTTCTGATTTGGCCCTTGAATTTTCCTTTGTAAAACAAAGTTGTAAACAGTCACATTTGTTGATACGTATCATTTTCTTTCAGATCATCCCTTTTCAGGTTTGTCCTTATGGTCGCCAGATTGATGTCTTAATATGCCATAATTGTGAAGAAAGAAAAGAATTAGTTGCTTTTTTTAATAAAAATTTCCTGTGCAGTGTTTTCAAAGTTAAGAACAAGGTAGTGCTGGTTTTATTTGGCAATTATAATTTTTAAACAATAATTAAGCATTGGGCTGCAGCATTCTTTTCCTATTGCAAATTCCAATAGGAAAACTAACATTCTTGAAACATTTATTTCTCAATAGATGAGCTGGAGTAGTTCCTTCATATCCCCTAATATGTCATTCTCCCATGCCATCTGTATATTGCGAGACATTCTGAAGAGAAAAAGTTTTCAAGCAGATTTACATAAGTTATATCATTGAGGCAGAACCCCATATAACTACCTGTAAAAAGCAAAGCATGGATAGCTAGTTACCCATAGGAGATAAGATAATATGAAGGAATATATTCTATGTATAAAATGTCCTATTTCCATATAGCATTTAATTATATGGATATCAGGTGCAAGAAGTCAAGAGCCAGAATAGAATTCAAAAGTACTATGAGTTTATTTCATGTTATCTATATACAAGGATCTGAACAAATTAGTGCTAGATAAGAGTCAATGGACTTCAAGGGGGTTGGGCTTGGGGCTGTTATGGGGGTATAGAATATCCAAACTAATGATGCATTTGACCCCACCCTTGGGCTCAACCAGGTCATCTCTTATTGTAGAGCAACAATGTTGAATATTGAATTGATCATTCAATATTCATTGTTGTGATGGCCACACTGAACAAATACTCAGTCCAGTGGATAGTTGCTTATGTATAATAGCTCATAACTAAGTTGTGGATCCTGTCATCAACTACTGGATAATATACTGAATAATCTCTCTCCTAGTTTAGGGAACATCACCAGATCTCAAATAGGGGCTGCCTCACCTGACCAAAGGGCAACAAGAATCAATACGTTGCAATCATATGTCATGTGGTTAATTGCCACAGTTTGACTATAGAAACTGGGCTTAATTGTGTACCTTTCAGTGTGTTCCACAAAACAATCAGTGCATTTCTGAGCCTGTTATCGACACAATATATTTTTACAAAGATACTGTTAGTCACCTACTATAGGTGAATTTTTTTAAAAAAATAGTTTGACATAATAAATAAGAATAGTCAATTTGAGCAATGAGGGTATCAGTAGCCACCCAACAGCAGCAATTAGCTGGAATATAGAAAGAGGCAATGTCATATCATATTCACAGTTCCTGTGAGGATGCCTTCAGTGATGAAGTCAAAACTTTTCACAATTCAGAATGAGAGCACTGTTGGCTTTTGAAGTGATTTCTCCATTTGCAGTCTTTAGTAAGGGCTCTTCTTTATAGCTGCATAGATGGAAGTGGTTAAACTGTGTTGGATTTCAAGCCTCTGCACCGAACAAGGTCACAGAAAGTACACCAGTAATTCAGGAAAATATTTTAACTCTTCGAGGCCTATTTCCATTGGGTAAGTAATAGAAAGCAGCCTTCATTTCTGTACTTCTATAGTTCCAGCTCCCTTGAAGCCCCTCTAATTCAAAGGATGTAACAAGAAGAGAATTCATTTACTTTTACACTGAAACCATGCTATTTCTTTTTCAGTCTAAGGCATTATATTAATATTGGGAGGAGTTTTAAAGCAAGCTATTTAAAGCTACAGTTCTGAAGCCAGTTATATTATAGTTTATAAACACTATGTACATTTATGCAAAAGTACATCTCAGTCAACTCAGTTCAGCTTCTGGACAAGTAAATATTGTTAATAATTTCATGGTATTAATTCCCACGACAGAGTTTCAAGTGTTTTTATTTTATTTTATTATTTTATTTTATTATTTCTTTGAGTAGCAATCAAAGAATCTTTACTTGCTTTGTCCTAATCGTAACAGTTTCACAATAAATCCACTCGAAGTACATTTTTTGTTACAGAGAGCAACAAAAATGTAACCATGAGAATAAGCATGATTGGATAACAGTTCATTCTAAAACTAATGTCTTTGGATTAATTTATCTTTTTTTTAAAAAAGCCTAGCATTTAAACACAAAAATAGTAGGTGACATTTATGTTCAGGTTTAATATTCTCGAAAACAAAATCATGTTTATAAATTGTTAAAACAATTGAAAATGACATTTTGTTAAAATTTGGACATTTAAGTTTATTTTCCTTCTTAGCTCATACTTGGGGTAATGAATGATTACAATGATCATGCCCAGTCTTGGCTTTTCAGATGTGCTTATCTACAACCTCTACGATTCTCTGCCTATAAAATCAATGTTTATTGGCTGGTGGGAGTGATATTCCAGTGCAACTGCTGAAATATTTCGGGAAAGTTTACATTGTAGCCTTCCTATGTAGAGAATGTAAATATGTTATTTGGCTGAATGAATTAAAAATTTTAATATTTAATTGAACTTTTCTATTTTCTTTCAAGATAATAGTCCTTTTTTGACAAAAGACTTGTTCATTTGTAAAAATGTACAAATGCCATCCCATTTATATCCCGTAGCAGTAGATAACTGTTGAAAATAATCAATTCTCTTTCCTTGATATCTAATATTAGGGGCTCAAGTGATATTAGATTATGCTGTAATTCCTTTATAGTAACTCTGGCGGATATGGCAGACTTTCAGATTATTAGTTCTATGAACTACTAATCCATGCCACTCTGTAAAGTGAAAGCTAAAACTTGTTTCACTTTCCTTGCAAGCTTTCATTTGGAATAGTGATGCTTAAAGATGGGACAGCATAGATGCTTTGCTTGCTATTATGCTAGTATTCTCAAGGCCCCATGGGGAGAGCATACAATCTTATTGCTATTTCCTGCTCTTTTTAAGATCTAAAATGAAAATAAGCAAGAGTTATATGAAGTCCTTTCCACTGCGGGTGTTCCTTTCCCTTGCTTTCTTAGTGTTCCTTTCCCTTGCTTTCTTAGTGTGATATTACTTTCTAATTTAGAAATGACTTTGGAATTTGAAGGAAATTGTGTGTAGGAAGAAGTTACTAGTCATGAATATCTTTAGAAATATAGCTCCTTCCAGAAAATCTTTGACAGAAAATCTTTAACTTCTGGAGATGAGCTAAAAGATTCAGTTTTATTTTTTAGTATAGTATTTTTCAAATTTTGATTTGTTTCATTTCAGATAGATTGGGGTTAATTTAACTGTTGCTAGATCAGTTGTGCAAATTGTCCATTTCTTGATTACATTTACACATACACTTGTAATTTCACCCTGTTTTATTTATTGTTAGAAATTGCCTCTTTTATTCTATTTTTTTCAGAGAACATAGCTAATAAAATTAAAAAGAGAAGGAGGGATATAATCCCTGCCTTCAGTTTTACTAATTAAAAGAAAAATAAGCAGGACTCGTGAAGGGGTGCTTTTGGGAGGAAAGCAGTTCTATCCTTCAAGACCAGAGCAAAAGAGAAAGTAAAACCAGCATTTAAATCATGTCACCCAACTTGCTGCTGTTCAACTTCATTATTTTTTAAGATTCTGATTCTAAAACTTTATTCAGAAATTGATTCTATTCATCTGTCTTCAACTCCTATAGAATTAATCTTTACACCCACACTGGAGTTTTTTTCCCTTTAACACAGGGAGTAAAGCTGTGCTTGATAAAGGAGAAAAACTTTCTAATGATCAGTCTACAACAGTGTTTCTCATTCACAGCTACTTGGTGATGGGTGGGATCCTTGGAGTTGGAAGCCCAGATATGTTAAAGTTGCTGTTGCTGAGGTCAAGAAACACTGGTCGAGAAGAAAAAGCTTCAGATAAACAGACTGTTCTCAGGAAGAAAAAGAGCTAGAAAATAACCATTATTGGCCTTATTTCAAAGTAGCTGTGAACCACATTATTGATAGAGAATCAAAGAAGTATATAAAAAATTAAATCATGGCTACTGGAGCAAAATTTGTTAATCTGAGACATTATGTTGCTCATCCAAGCAACTTCATGAATCAAAATAAAAAAATAGATAGGCAGAAAGTCAGAAAGTCATTGGAATGTACCAACTTCAGAGCTTTCTCCTCAAACTGTATTGCACTATGCCAGTGAAGATTCAATCATCCACGCAAAAGTATCTAAAAAGTTAAATCGTGGCAACTGTACCTAAATTGAGTGTTCATTGACATATTGCAATACAGTTGTGAAGAATATCCTGAAGTTGGTATGGCAAAAGTTGGCATATTCCAAAGATTCTCTGACTCTCTGATTATCTATTTCTTTTCTTTTCTTTTTTTGACTGATGAAGTTATTTCAATGAGCAACAAAATGTCTCAAATTAACACATTTTGTTCCAATTGCCACCTTTTCGATACTTTTGGTCTGGATGATTGAATCTTCATTGCATATCAAGTAAATTTCAACCTCTTCCTATAACCTTGGCTTGGAATTTCCCTCACTGAAGCATCAGTTGGTGAGCACTTCCAATTTCATCTTGTTTGTAACACATATATACAGTATAGATGTCTAAAATCAATCTCATATTTTTAATCTATTAATTTAAAAAGTCGATAACTTACTCATAAGCAGAGGTGGGATTCTACCATTTTTTTGTCCTGTTCTATAGAAGCCCTTGTTAACTTTCTAAGCAGTTCAGAGAACTGGTAGTTAGACGCAATCTCCTTTTGTTTTTATTCACCCTTATTACATTCTTGGCATATGTCTAGACTTCCTGTTTCTGGAGCTTCTGAGGCTTGACTTTCCTAAAGAGAAAGGGTTGTTTAAGATTTTTACACTGCTGTTGGCGGAAAAGCTTCCCTAGACAATCAGCTCTTTGAAGAAATAATTGAACAACGAAGCAAAGCTTTTAGTGAGCCAAGATGGGTGACATTCAGCAAGGCTTCTTGGCTAGCTAGAAAGATTGACATTCAAACATGAGTTTACATACTCTTTCTGAGTTTTGGTCTAAAACTGGTTCTTGGTGAAGGTTAATTCTGTGCTTGGTGACGTTTAATCGTGTTAATTGAAGGGATAATTTTCCCTATTCAGCTTCAACAAACAACAGCTACTATTGTGATTTAATGATTTGTATTGTGTTTGAATTTTCCCTTGCCTCATGGTTTTTTTTTTCTATCTGGGGAGGGGGTTTCCTTCACTACTTTAGTACTATCTGGCACTGTCCTTTTGGGGTATACTTTCAAGAGGTAGAATGCAAGCTAGGCACTGATTTATTTTACTGCCATTCTTGGGGGCATGTGACTTTTCCTTAAATCTGGATAAATCCTTAGGATATCTTGTGAGGTGAGTGAGAACAGCTAGTATCTTTAAGTGGTGCATATGGATCTAAGGATTGCTTTTCCTGGGTGTGCTTTTTCTGGAGAGCTTCGATGATCTCTCTGCTAAAAGGTTTCACTTTATGAACAAGAGTTGGCTGCTTGATAGTTATCACTGCATTTTAACTATTTTCATTCCTCAAGGTGCTCTGGCACCCTGCCTGATTTGTAACTCTGGCTTGCAGGTATTTTTAATCTAATGATTAATATTTAGGGCAGCTTTTTGCAAGCAAATAAGCTTTTTTTATTTTTGTACAGGTAATCCTTGACTTACAACAGTTTATTAAGGACCATTCAGTTACAATGACACTGAAAAAAGTGACTTATGACCATTTTTCACACTTATGACCATTGCAGCATCCCCACTGTCATGAGAGGCCAGGCGAGTAGAAGCACCCCTTGACATGAGTGATGTTGAGTTGGCCACGCCCACCTAGTCACATGACTACCAAGTCACACCCACCAACTAAGCCATGCCCACAAAATCAGTTGTTAAAAAAACTGATTCCCACCCCTGCTTATAAGAGCTGCCGTTAATTTGTTTAGTTTTTACAGACATGAGCTTCTTTTTCAAGATTGGTGCACCAAACATGCATTTGATTTGTGAAAGTTAGCAAATTAGTAAATACGATAAATGCGCTGTAAGAGATTTCTGTTTTGCTAAGTAATTCTTTCTGCAGACTATACAAATTTCCTTTAAATAAACAGATACTTAACAAAAAAGTTCTGCATTATTGCACTCAACTTTTTATGCAAAACAATTGCAAATAGTTAAGGATTTGATTTAATTGGGAAGCACTTGGTTCCCTATTCCCAGCTGAATTATTTAATTTACCCTTGGGTTTGCATTTAATGGCAGGAATGTGTTAATGTAGATTTCACAATAAATAAAATAATGCCTTGACAATTTTAATCTCCTTCCCTTCCCTTCCACATAGTCCCATCTCGTAGCCACAGCAACAAAGGAAAATCAGGGAGTAATCAAATAGTCAGAAATTTGTTTTTCTACATGTAGAATACTATATTTCTTATTGGCTGATGGAGGATTAGAGACAGGGATGGAATATACTGTGATGCCCAATGATATGAAGAATTAATCTAGTAAAGGTTGAATCTTAGAAATTCTGCAGATCTTAGAAATCTGCAGAAAGTAAAAAAATGTTTATACATTTCTCCGGTACAGTATTCCTCAAACCTGTCCCTTTGCAGGCATTGTTTCCATGTAGAGCAGATTCTAAAATGCTCTTAGGTATTCTTTCACGATTTTTCCTTACTGATTTCCTGCTCTCTTCTTTCACCTCCCCCAACAACCTTCACAGCAGATGATGGCGTATTGGATTAACCTCCCTTGCAGTTGCATTAGATCCCAATCGATTTATTGACTCTGTCAGAGAAGCTGGTGCAATAATTGTTACAACAGCAGAATGGAAACCAAGAACATGTCTACTTTTAAAAAAAATAAGAAAGTACTGTTTTTTCCCTTCATCTTCCTTTTTCTTATTCCACAGCTTTTGTTTTGTCTACACAACAAAGAGTGCTTTGCTTTTGTTTATAAGCTCCTCCTGCATTATTAATTGCAACAGTTAAGAGGGCATATGACATACCTATTACGGTCCTGGAAAGTCCCAATTACATCATAGTAGCTTGCTTTGGCATAATTTGGGAAGCCCTGCCCTTTTTTGATGGTTGTTAAATGGTATCATTAAGTTACATTTCCTTGTCTGAGACAGCCCATTCGTGTGATCAGCCCTGGATGTAAAGAAAACAAACCCAATCAAACATGACGCCCTTGAACAATATATTATGAAATGAAAAATGCTATACAATTGAGATTCTGCTGTTAGTTCATACTGTTAAGTTCTGTGCATAAAATTCATTCTTACCATGAATTCTTTTTTGAAGGAAAAAGAAATCAGCTTTTTTAGTCTGCTTCAGAATAAATTGCAAAGCAAACTGAGTAACTTTTCGTGTTTCATCATAAGGACAGAAGTCAAAAACCCATTTTCCTGGCAAGTAGAAACCACAAGTGTAGTTGTAGCCTAACAACTAATCTTGTGAAAACACTGTTGTGGCAGCCATATTTATTATTTTTGAACTATTCCAAAGCATTTGTCTTCACTAAATAAGGAATCGCATTACTCAAACAATTGTCTAGGGCCAAAAGTAAATTTGGAGGTATAGTATGCCACTTGATTGCAAGAGATAAAGAGAGCAGAATCCAAAAGAAATTGTGTGTGTCTAAATTCCATTTAACTATACAGTTAAGTACTTACATTGCATAATCTTAATGGGGCTTAAATTAATTAATTTCTTTGATTAGTACTCTGTGCCTTCTAACTTGAAATTACTTTCTTGTGCTCAAGTCTTAATTATTAAATAAAACTGAAATATGTGGAGGTGACCAATTAATGGGACTATGATAAGACCCGCTCGATCAACTTCATAACAGCTGGTGTGTGAGTGAGCTGGAGATTCACAAAATCTCATATTTCAAATTTCAGTTTCAAAACTATAAAATACAGCATTTTATTTCAATACTGTAATGTACAATAAATGCTGAATTAATATTCCATTTGTTGATTTTCAAAGATCCACATATTTATAAGAATAGATCTCAGAAATAAAATTATTAGACTCTTGATTAATATGCTACATATTAGAACAAATCACATAATTAGAATCTGATTTTTAATAAAATGTTGAAACTATAGTGTAATGTAAAGAAATATATTGTGTTTTTAGGACAGTTGATAGTTATTAACAACTTTTATTACAATACTAAGTCAATTATAAATTAAAATAATTTTCATTCTACTTTAGAACAAAACTCTTTTCATCTTTTCCAAGGAAATTCCAGCTAGAATACCCATTTGAAACAAGCGACAGTGGGTTGATTTTCTGTAGCCATTTCTATTCAGGCCAAAAACTCACTGCATTTTAGTGTAAGACATGTATACATAAATATAAATATAGATAACTGAAAACTTTTCATATTACTGCTGTCTAGACAAAATTAAATAGGTTGGGAATGTTGGACCCAGAAATCATAAATGTTTGGACTAATCACGTGGCCTTCATCCAGTGAGAAGCAGTGAAATAAACTACAAGTTAATTTTATGCTCAAACAGAATTATATTGTAAATAAAGCAAAAGGTAATTTTATGCGTAAAGGGAACCTTCCACTCCCATCTTTCAGTTATTTACAAAAATAATCTAAACATGATGTAAAGGTTTTTGTTCAAAGTAAGAAATATGATAAATCGTATTTAACTTAATCCCAAACTGAAAATGGAAACATTCTCATGTGCTCATTATTTATAAAAAGCATCAGAAGCATTTATTATACAACAACCACAAAACCCCAGAGGTCATGAATATCACCTATCAAAAAGCCTTCACAAAATACAATGGTAGTTACACATTTGTGAACTTCTTTACATTTTCAGATTTCTGCATAACTATGACCTAAAAATATAATTGTTTTCCAACACATTTTAAAATTAAATGAAGAAACTCAAATAAGTCAAAAAGTTAGACTTGTTCATTTATTTATTGAAGAAAATGATCGGTCATATTTATGCAGAAATATTGAAAACTTCAAATGGGTTCACAGCAGTGGTGGGATTCAAAAAAAATTACTACCGGTTCTGTGGGCATGACTTGGTGGGTGTGGCAGGGGAAGGATACTGTAAAATCTCCAGTCAGAAGTGGTATTTGCTGGTTCTCCATACTACTCAAAATTTCCGCTACCAGTTCTGCAGAACTGGTCAGAATCTGCTGAATGCCACCTCTGGTTCACAAACTTTCAAGTACCACTGCACGTATGGTTTTGTTATATAAGAACAATAAATGGAACACTTTTTTCTAAGTTCCTTGTACATTCAAAATAGCCCTGAGTCATAAAAGTATTTTTTATGAGATTTGATTTTTATGTTAGCATTGTTTGTTTAAATTCATTTTAGAAGTATCAGCCATGACAATCCAGATTGCCATAATTGTACATGGATGGCAACTGCATTAACACTTTTGTGGTGTTATTTTTCTTCCAGCTGAAACTTGGCTTTCATGATAACTTTTGCTGCGTTGACATATTTCAAAGGCTTTCTGGGAGTACATAGCTATTGGGGGCAAGCAAGACTTGGCAGGATTACAAATGCAAGAAGTGTTAAAACGGTGTCATTCATGTATTTAGCAGTGTAACACTATTTGCTGAACTCTCTTGGTTATTTTTTTTATATTCCACATTTTCACAAATCAAGATGTTGAAGCAAAAAAAGATAAAAATGAGATTAAAACAAGTGGACAATATAGAATATCCATAAATCCAACTATTGTGATATGAATCCCTTATTGGTGTGTGAATTTATTCATAGAATCATTTAGGATTGTTAATTTAAAAGAAGATTTTGGAAATATGTTGCATGAAGAATGTTTCACAAGTTGGGACTCTGGCGTTATTTTTCCATTGATTTTTCATCTAGTGTTGCTTGTTTATAAAGAAAACATTTTATCAAACAAACCTATTTTGTTCCCCTTAAGGCTATCACATCATCTTTGTTCTCAAGCTCTTTTAGTACAACATACTTTTTTCATTTTGTAAAACAACTGTGAGGCCTTAATACTATATCTTTGCAAAATCTATTCATTAAAAGAGATTCACTTGAAATCACTTGTTCATGAAGTGACAATGGTAATAGGAAAAGAGAATAGTGAAGCCATTTATATAGCATGCACAAGTTTGTTACATACATATTGCTGCATATTGAAACCTATAAAAAAGATGCAGTTGCTTTAATGATTCAAGAGGTTTTTATGTGGTTTGCAGTATTTTTTAGAATGCATTTTGAAGGATTTGCATTGTCTTAACCTCCAGATATTCCCAAATATGTTCACACTTTTGTAGCAGGAGTAGACACTGTCACACTGTCTTGGCTTCAGTGTAACATTGTTTTTGTCCATGCAGTTCAGGGCCACAAAAATGGCTTTGGGGCTGACATCTAAAATATTCCTTAACTGTACTCTAAAAATGAAATGTCTGATGAAACTTGTAGTTGCATTTGGTTAGTTTCTGTTTCTGCTTTTTCATAATCCTACCATCCTCATCAGATAATATTTAGCAGGAGCATTGTGGGAAATCTTATTTTTCTAGAGCTTGTGTTTCAAAGTGTTCCATGTAGAGGTTTGCGATGACAGATGAGAGAGATGATTCCATGGGTGCTCCTTCTATTTGTTTGTATTTTTGTCCATTGTAGGTGAAGTATGTATTGGATAGGCAGTGGTTGGTCAGATCTAGGATGTGCTTGGGAGGGTTGTATTTGTTTTGGATGGTTGTCAAGGCTTCTTTTATAGGCACTTGGGTGAAGAGGGATATGACATCGAAGCTCACTAGTAGGTCGTTGTGCTGTAAGTTTTGTTTCTTTATGATCTCAATGAAATGGAATGAGTTTCTTATGTGTGAGTTGATGGATTCTGCATAGGGCTGTAGTTGTTTGGTGAGAAATTTGGCTAGGTTTTGTAGTGGTGAGCCTATGGAGCTGACGATTGGTCTAAGTGGAGTTTCTTCTTTGTGTTTCTTGCGAAGGCCATAAAGCTTAGGACATCTGGATGATTTCTTTCTGGGTATGATTCTTTGCTGGATTTCTTCGCTGATGGGGGAGGCTTTTGTTTTGGATCTGGTGGTTTTTTCTAGGTAGGTAGTGGGGTCTGTGTTTAGAGGTTTGTATGTGGGGTCTTGGAGTAGGTTGGTTAACTTGGTTTGGTAGTCAGATGAGTTCATAACCACTGTTGCATTGCCCTTGTCTGCTGGTAGGATTATTATGCTGGTGTCTTCTTTCAGGTTAAGTAGTGCAGCTTGTTCTTCTTTAGATAAGTTGCTTTTGGGTGGTTTGCTGGTGCAGAGGATGTTGATGATTTCGAGTCTGATTCTGTTAGCATCATCAGGGTTGGTTTTGGTCAGGCTGGTTTCAACTCTGCATATAATGGTTCCTGTGGGGATGTGTTTGGGAGCGACAGCAAAGTTGAATCCTTTCGAAAGGACATTGGTTTCGGCTTCGGTGAGGGATTCAACTTTGACTTTAAAAATACTAGAAGTATCACCAAAATTGAACACTTCAACAAAAGAATAAGCCATAGAGATAGAAAAACGCCCACACAGCATGAATAAAAGAGATAATACTTCCTGCCTACCAGCTATTTGGAAACCGTCCTCATTAACAAACGAATACCTAACATAAAGAATGACACCAGACCCTCACCCATGAGGGCCACACAAGATGCTACCACCACAGCCAAGCCCCCACCTGAACAGAACACACCCCCAACCAATCAGAACACAGCCAAGCCCCCACCCAGTCAAGTCGCACCCCTACTGGCAGTTAAAAAGAAAAAACAGCTGCAAGCTCACATTACTCCGAGAAGCACAAAGCCGAAGACACAAGCCTGAAGATGACGAATGAGATTTCGTCGAAACGTCACCAAAATACTTCCAATTTTACGCGGGAGAAAACCCGAATAACCAAATACAAATACCCGCGAAAACCTCAGAAAACATACATACATACATACATACATACATACATACATACATACATGAATGCAGTTCAGGTATACAATACCTTCGGTATATAATACCTTCGGGTATCATCCCACATCATTGTAGTGCTTTTAAAGTTGTAGCAACGTTTCAGCAGAATATCATCTGCCATCATCAGGCTTCTGTATTGAGTTTGTATGTGGGTCAGGGTCTCACAGCCATTGGTTTTAAATTTGAGGCGAGCCTATGGCTGTGCCAGGATGTTTTTTTCTACATCCTGATTGGTTGGGAGTCTTGGTCTGTGTTTATTGGACTTGGAGTTTGTTTGATTGGTGTTTCTGGTTTCTTCTGTCTGTTTTGTGGCTTTGATTGGCTGGCAACACTGTGTTTCTGTATTGGAGGCTTTCAGTGCAGATTGGCTTCACGTGAAAGGACGGCTATTATCTATTAGGAAGCTAGGTTTCATCTGGGTGCCTGGTTGGGGTATGTTTGAGCTGGAGATATCAGAGGGAGTCTGTTTGTAGCCAGGTGTTTGTCTGGCTTGTGGTGCGGAGATCTTTCTATTTGAGAGTGCAGGCTTCCAAATGTTTGACAGTCTGGTGGAATCATCTCTTCTATTCATGCTTTCAGGTCTTTTTTCAATCTCTATGGCTTCTCTGATGATTCTGTGGCTGGGGTTTTCTATAGTGGCTAGGGTTTTGGTGCCATTGAAGTTGATGCTGTGACCTGTGGCTTTCATGTGTTGGACTAGTGAGGAGGTGTGTTCCAGCTTTTTTACTGCATTTTTGTGTTCATCCAGGTGGGTACTTATTTTTCTATTGGTCTGTCCAATGTATGTGGCCGGGCATGATGCACAGGGAACTTCGTATATGCCTTGGTTTTCCAGGTCAATATTGTCTTTGGGGTTTCTAAGGATGGCTGCTATTTTTTTGTCTGTTTTGAAGGCAGTCTTGATGTGATGCCTGTGTAATATCTTACTGATTTTGTCTGTAGTACCTCTTATGTAGGGCAGGACAGCTGTTCCATAGGTCTGTTGATCTTCTAGGTCTCTGTTATGTCTTGGTGTGTTTTTGTGGATCAAGCTGGTGATTTTGTTATTGTGAAAGCTGTTGGCTGTCAATACTTTAGTCAAGGTGCATAGTTCAGTCTTTATATGTGTCTTGTGTGCCAGGCGTTTGGTTCTTGTGATTAGTGTTTTGGCCACGGAATTTATTTGTGCTGGGTGGTGATGGGATTGGGCGTTGAGGTAGCGGTTGGTGTGTGTTTTCTTCTGGTATACGGTGTGTCGTAGTGTGCCATCTGTTTTTTTCTAGATTAGTACATCTAGGAATGGTAGTTGTTTGTTTATTTCCGTTTCCAAGGTGAACTTGATTTTGGGGTGTGTGCTGTTTAGATGTGTTAGGAAATTGTTTAGGTTTTCTTTTCCATGGGGCCAAATCACAACCTGTGCTCAGGTTAATCTTTGTTGCTGGGGGATTTGAGCTGGTGAGCTGTGATCCTGTTGTTTGGCTTCATGTTTGTGGTTGTGCCACATCTTCCTGGTAGGCGTCCATTCGCTTCATGTATGGGTCAGAGGGGTTTGAAGTGGGTAGTGATGCAGCTGCGGTACGGCTTCTTGTCCGTATTCGTGTCTCATCTTCTGTGTGGGTGTGAGTCTGCTTTCTACATGGAACTGTGGTGGTAGCATCTTGTGTGCCCCTTGTGGGTGTGGGTCTGGTGTCATTCTTCATGATAGGTACTCGTTTGTTAATGAGGGCGGGTTTCCAAATGGCTGGTAGGCAGGAGGTATCATATCATTTATTCATGCTGTGAGCCTTTTTCTATCTCTATGGCTTCTCTGATTATTCTGTTGTTGAAATGTTCAGTTTTGGCGATAGTTCTGGTATTTTTAAAGTCAATCTTATGTTCTGTGGCTTTGAGGTGTTGGGCCAGGGAAGAGGTCGGTTCTATTTATGTATATGTATATGTGTATGTATATTCATAAATTTTCATGGGTACAAGTATGCAGGTCTTGGCATGTTCGGGTCTTTTCCCGTGTAAGATTGAGAGCATCTTGGCGACATTTGGATGAAGTCCCACTCGCCATCTTCAGGCTGGTACTTCTGGCTTCGTACTTTGTGCTTTCGTGCTTGTGCTTATATATATTAAGATATCTGTTTCAATTTAACAGATAACAGACAATCAGAGTTGGAAGGAACCTTATAGATCATCTAATCCAACCCCCTGCCCAAGTGGGAGACCCTACATTATTTCTGACAAACGGCAATCCAATCTCGTCTTGAAAATCTCAAGTGATGATGCTCCCTCAACTTCCGAGGGCAAGCTGTTCCATTGGTTGATTGTTGATTGTTGATTGTTCTCACTGTCAGAAAGTTTATCCTTATTTCTAGGTTCAGTCTCTCCTTGTTCAGTTTCCATCCATTATTCCTTGTCTGGCCTACAGGAGCTTCAGAAAATAGCTTGACCCCCCTCCTCCCTGTGGCAGCCCCTCAAATATTGGAAGATTGCTATCATGTCTCCCCTGGTCCTTCTCTTCACTAGACTAGCCAAGCCCAGTTCCTGCAACCTTTCTTTGTATGTTTTAGCCTCCAGTCCCCTAATCATCCTGGTTGCTCTTCTCTGTACTTTTTCTAGAGTCTCAACATCTTTTTTTATAATGTGGTGAACAAAACTGGATAGAGTACTCTAGGTGTGGTATTACTAAGGCTTTATAGAGTAGTATTAGTACTTCCCTTGATCTTGATTGTATCCCTCTATTAATACAATTTAGGATTGCATTTGCTTTTTTGGCTGCTGCTGCACACTGCTGGCTCATATTTAGCTGGTTGACCACTAAGACTTTAAGATCCCTCTCACAGTTACTGCTATTGAGCCAGGTTTCATGCAGTCTATATGGGTACTTTTGGTTTTTCTTGCCTAAGTGTAGGACTTTACTTTTCTCTACATTGAATTTCATTTTGTTAGATATGGCTCAGTGTTCTAGTCTGTCAAGATCCAGATGGATGTTAGGTGTTAGCTATTCCTGCCAGCTTAGTATCATCTGCAAATTTGGTAAGTTCCCCTTCTATTCCCTCATCTAAGTCGTTAATGAAGATATTGAAGAGTACTGGGCCTAAGACAGAACCTTGTGGCACCCCACTGCTTACTTCCCTCCCTGTAGACTTAGACCCATTAAGGAAAACTCATTGAGTACAGTTTTTCAGCCAATTGTGAGTCCATCTAGTGGTGGTGCTATCTATTCCACTTTTTTCTAGCTTACTAAGAAGTAGGTTGTGGTCTATTTTGTTGAATGCCTTGCTGAAATTTAAATATATTATGTCCACAGTATTTCACTGGTCTATTATTTTAGTCACTATGCTGAAGAATGAAATAAGATTGGTTTGGCATGATCTGTTTTTAACAAACTGTGCTGACTGCTAGTTATTACTTTATTTGTTTCTAGATGTTGGAAGATCTGTTTTTTTTAATTATCTTTTCCAGTATCTTCCTGGGTATTGATGTTAGGCTATAGTTTCCTGGGTCTGTTTGTTTTCCTTTTTTGAAGATGGGAACCACATCAGCTCTTTTCCAGTCCTCTGGTAGTTCCCCGGTGCTCCAGGAATTTTGAAAGATATGGTGCAGTGGTTCTGAGATGACCTCTGCCAGCTCTTTTAAAACTCTGGGATGTAATCCATCAGGCCCCGGTGATTTGTGTTCATCAAGATCAGACAGGTGTTCCGCTTACTACTGTCTTACTACTATCTTTTGCAGTTATGTTTTTGGTGGGTTGAGCTATAGTTTCTTTTTGTGTGAAGACCGATGCAAAGAACGAATTAAGCAGTTCTGCTTTCTCTCTGTTGCCTATTACTTCCTTGCCGCCTTCTCTTTTTAGTGAACCAAATGTTTCCTTGATTTTTTTTTTCTTATTATTTATTTGTTTCTGGAGCCTGGCTATGATTCACCTTGAATAAAACTACAAGTACAGTCTTGAGAATGGTTATATTTAGGAATTTGCAAAAAAAAGTGAAAAGTCCAATGCACAAAAAGGATTAAAAAATATATGCTGGCAGTTAGATTTGTTATGTTCCATTAAAACAGCAATGCATTAAATATAATGCCATGTATAAGGAGAGAGAGAAAACATAGTCTAGCCTACAGTCTCCTTTTCTCTTCTTCAGTTATGAGAAAACTGAATGCTCCAGCTTCAAACTTGTGCCTTTGGGTCTCAGATGGCTGAGAAAGGACTGTAGGCTCTAACTGCAGAGCATTCCTTTTGTGAGCCCTGGAAACAGCACAAGCTAGCACAAGAAGCGTTTGGGGGGGGGTGGAAATCACATGTAAATGAAGAATAGCTGTGGGCTCCCAGGGAGAATTGTATGCAGTTCATATCTTAACTTATGAATATGTTCCAGTGGAACTGGGATACAAAGTATTTCTGGATTCAGCAGAAAACTCTTTTACTCAAAATACAGTCCTGTTGCAAAAGTGGTGTTAACCAGATAAAGAAAAAAAGAGTTCATGTTCAGAAAGGCACACAGGCAGGGATTTTTCCCCCTTCGTCCCTGTGTAAATATATAGATGTCAATACAAACTACAACTTAAACTGCAACCAAAATTTTAGAATGAAGTGCTATGTGTTATTTATCACTAGTATGCTGCATTTTAGTTTGAATCAATTTTTGATTACAATATTTTAAATGAGTATTTTTGCCTAGGATCTTTTCAAGTCCAAGATTCATAAATGCAGGCTTATAGCAGGTACTGCCATTTCAAAGAGTGTTAGTTTTCTATCTTCCTTTTCCCTCTGTACATTATAAATGGTTGATCAAAATACATGTTTAATAGTGTCCTCTATTTTTGCGGATCTTCTTTGTTTCATTCAGAAGAAGACTACCTATGTAGCTTTTCATCAAACAGGAGAATGGATCCACAAAACCACTCAGTACGAAGCTAGCACTCCTTTCCAATTGAATGGGAATTCTGGTTAATTTACCATGCATCAAATCCATGTAGACTTTCCAATGGAGAAACCAATACAGATATTTAAAACGTGTGTTGGATAGACTGTAATTTAAATTAAGGATAGTAGTCTGCTTTTTTTTTAATACTAATGTCTAATATAATTTGAACAGGAAACAATCCATTTATATGAGTGTTTTTAGAATGGTGAAGGAATTATATTACTGTAAGGGAATTTTATGCCCAGTAGTAAAATATAGGATGCAACACGATGGAATTCAGTCTAAAAGACTGAATCTTTTTTCCCCACTTAATCTTCTTGCTGTACTTCAGTTCTCAAGCAACTTTCATTTCACAGGCTTACTTTAATGGGTACAATCTTTTTTTTTTTTTTCATGAAAAAGCAGGAAATAAGCTGCCTTTCCTGGGAAAAAAAAAGATTTACAAAATGTAATCATTGTTGAGATACTCTCTTTGAACTGGCTTGTCTGCAGGGGTGTCTGGCTTCCAATCTTTCCATTTCTTTAGAACACCCTTACTAGTTCTTCGAGTAGATCAGGTACACTGGTGGTTCACTGCTTTGATGTCTTGAATGAATGAAAGAAAAGCATAATAAAAGGGAGCTGTTGATCAAGCATAAAATACTCTTTAAGCCGACAGAATGGCAGAGTTAACACATCCCTAAGCTGCTTTTAGTTTTTCTCTCTTTTTTTTTCCTTCACATTTTCCTGTGCTTTGTGTACAGTGGGGGTTTGTATTTTTTTTTAAACCCTCTGATCTATGTACTATGCTACCCTCTCATAATAACATGAGAATGGGATTGTTTCTTTCTCTTGTTTGCTTCACTACTTTCCCTTTTCTTTTTATACTTCCTTCCTCTCCATCAGCAAAGTCTAAATTTGTGTCTGGCTTTGAATGTGGGTGACCTTGAAAGTTGAGGATGTTAATTTGAAACAAATGGGATAATAAATAAAACTTTTAATTGCCCTATTCAGAAAGATGATTTGTTTTTCCCTTCAAAAAATCTTACCAAAATTACATTAATCTACTTCTTTGAAAAGTGAAGTACACTGCCAATTTTTTTCTCTTGGAAGCAGAAGAAGGTGAAACTTATTTTTTCAATAGATCTAATTTGATCATTCTTGTATTCTTATCCATAATGTATCATACTCAAACTGACAATGTGTTTTGCTTGCTTGGATTACATTTGAAGGTTTTTCACTGATTTTTTTTGTATTATCTTACTCCCATGCTACTTTTGGCTATATTACTGTTTAAACCACCCTCTGAACTAAGTCTTCTGTTTTCAGGAATAAGGAATTAACTATTTTGAACTATATTTTGTACATGCCAAACTTTCTGGATTAGTTGCTAGTTCTGCTTTATGTTCAGAAGCCTAGATTCCACAGAAATAATTTCTAGAGAAGAAGTTTTACCAAAGAGTTTCTATGTGTCCAAGAGAAAGAAAAGCAAAAGAAAACTTTTTTAAAAATTCTACAGTTCAACCTAAACTAGCTATAACTGGAAAAGGTTTCTTAATTCACAGAAGAATACAGTTCAATACTAATTTATTGAAAGTGCTATGACTTAAGGGGGTTCTTTTGTTTGTTTGCTTGCATGCTTGTTTTAGTGTAACATTGAATAAACGTTTATATGTCAATGCCATTCCTTTCCATACGCTTAGTTGTCCCATTATTGCTGATGTTCCTTTCCCTCTTTTTTCTGGATTGAAAACAAAATATTATATGTATAGGTACCTAGGACAAGAAGAAACTGTATGCTTCCATCTCAAATAATCATCATTGGCATATTTTATTTTACTTATAGAAGAAGAGAAGAAGGGGGAAAATATTGACTGTGCTGCTGGCCAATCAAATATACCCACAAAGCTCGCAACTAGGATGTGAGGAAGATAAAGTTGCTTTTATTTTCACAGTTGCCCTATAGCAAGTTGTTCTTAAGATAATGCTCTCTTGAGTCTGAAAATAATATACAGCTATCAGAGGTGATAGGTAACGATAGCTTCATTCGCCATCATTATTGTCCCCTTGAAAAACATCCAAATTGGTGACCATATGTGAATGCCACAAATTTAATTTAAATTGGTAAAATAAGTCAATAAAGTAAATATTGTGTTGTTCTGAATCAGTTAATGATCCTGAATGCTAATATCCTAAGATGAAAACTTCACAAAATTTTATATACAGCTTCTTTTTTCCTCTCTTGCATTTTTTTATCCTACCTCATAAGTTTTTTTCATGCAGAACCAGCTCTACCATGTTTTTCTGAAAACACGACCCACCCCAATAATAAGCCGAACCCGAATTTTTTGGGGTAGGCCTAATATTACCCCTACGCAAAAATAACCCCGGGGGTAATGGGCTTAGGCAGCACAAGTGGCAGCACGAGTGCAGGGGGGGCAATTGTCCAGCTGCTGCTGTAACCCACTGTCCCCTTGGGCTAGTGCAAATACTGCTTTTGCCCTTCTCTTTTTGGGTGCAGCACTTCTGCTTTTGGGCCGCTTCCCTGAAGCTGGTAGCTCTGCAGCCAGCTGCTTTGCTTTTTCCCTTTTTAGGAGGCTTGCGGGAGGCATTTTGGTGAGCGGGAGGAAAATGGGGAAGGGGATGTTTCTTCCTGTCATCCATTTCTCAAGCTCATCACAGACTGAGGGAAAGATGTCAGGCAAGAAAATCCCCCCTCCCCATTTTCCTCCTGTTTAAAAAGCCTCCATTCTGAACACTGAAGGTTCAGAATGGAGGTGATGGTGCATCCATAGCACATCCAGCTCACTGAGTCTGGCCTACTGCACCTCAAAAAAAGTAAGACCGCCTCGAGAATAAGCCCAAGTGCTTTTTTGCAAGTATACTTGGTCTTATTTTCTGAGAAACACCATAGTTTTTCTTTATTATAATTGCTCAGTTTTATGTCCTTTTCAAGTCCAGAGTATATTTTTAAATAGAATTATTAAAAGCATGAACAATGTTACAAGTTTTCAAACCTGTAAACTGCCTTTTCCTCATTTTTTTCTAACATTTTTATATCTTGTTTTTCATAATTTCAAGTTTTTCTTCTTAGTCCTTGCCAGTTCAGATCAGAGTGTTTAAAGCCTATTTTACCCAATTTGGTAAAATCCTACTTTCTTTATAATTTATTTTTTATAATTTTTCCCATGCATCTTAACAGAAAATGGTATATTACTAGGACAGAAGTTGTTAAGGCCCTGTCACACTGCCCAACGGATGCAAAACATATGTAAAAAGGACACAACGGACGAGCAAAATGTTCCATCCGTTGTTATCCACTCTTAAAAGGGGCAAAAATTTGCATAACCGGAGCGGATAACATGGAAAGGAACGGACGCGGGGAGGATGCAGGGCGGATGGAAAGCGGATGCGGAACGGAAGCCCAGCAGATGGAAGCGGATGGGAGCGGATGGCACATCCGCTAGGCTTCCGGAGGACCTCAGCAAAGCGGACGCAGAACAGATACAGCGGATGCAGAGCAGACGCCGAGCGGATGAAGCGGATGCACAGCGGAAGCCGAACGGAAGCCGAGCGTTAATTGCGCATGTGGGGGGGATGCATTGTGTAAGCCACGCGGATATAAAGGGAAGCAGCTCGCACGTGGCCAGCATTCGGAGGAAAGACCTGCTGCTGGATACATCGAGTCCTTGCCTGCCCTGCCTGCATGCCTGCCTGCAAGCCTTGCTGCCAACCTTCCTACCAGCCTGCCTCCAAGTCTCCTGGCCAGCCTCCCTGCCAGCCTTGCTCTCTGCCTGCCTGCCAGCCTTGCTTGCCAGCCTGCCTTCCAGCCTCCCTGCCAGCCTTCCTGCCAGGCTTCCTGCCAGCCTGCCTGCCAGCCTTGGTGCCTGCCTGCCTGCAAGGCTTCCTGCCAGCCTTCCTGCCAGCCTTGGTGCCTGCCAGCCTCCCTGCCAGCCAGTATGCCTGCCAGCCTTGGTGCCTGCCTGCCTCCATGCCTTCCTGCCAGCCTGCCTGCCAGCCTTGGTGCCTTCCTGCCAGCCTTGGTGCATGCCAGCCTCCCTGCCAGCCAGCAACCCCACAACCATGGGGAAGAAGCAAAAGCCTCAGCAACCTGCCGCCATCCCTGGCAAGAGGGACAGGGCCACCCTCCCGCCCCCTGTCCCTGACTCTGCTTCTGCTGGAGCTTCTGCTGCTCGGGCTTGCTCTTTTGGTGTTGGAGGTTCTGCTGAAGCTGCTCCTGGCGGTGGTGCTTCTGCTGGTGCTTACTCTGCTGAAGCTGCTCCTGGTCCTGCTGGTCCTGCTCGTCCTGATCGTGCTCCTGGACTTGCTCGTACTGCTCGTGCTCCTGGTCTTGCTCGTCCTGCTTGTGCTCCTGGTCCTGCTCGTGCTGCTGCTGCTGCTGCTGATCCGGCTGCTGCTGATGATGATGATCCTGCTGCTGATGATGATGATTATTATTATTATGATCCTGCTGGTGGTGATGATGATGATGATGATGATCCTGCTGCTGCTGCTGCTGCTGGTGTGGAGAAGCAGCCTCTACTACCTGGGAGCTCCTCTGATGAGGGCCCATCTGGTCCTGCCAAAGGGAGGAAGAGGCGTATGCGACAACGGGAGAGGAGGCAATACTATATTGAGGAGGAACACGAGGATGAGGTGCTGGAGTGGCTGAAAGAGAACGACTATCTGTGGTGGAAGGGACACCATCTGTACAGGGACACCAAAAGGAAGCAGGCTGCTTGGAGAGAGAGGGCGGAGAGTATGGGTTACACTTCGGAGGTGC
Source organism: Laticauda colubrina (assembly GCA_015471245.1). NCBI lineage: Eukaryota > Metazoa > Chordata > Lepidosauria > Squamata > Elapidae > Laticauda > Laticauda colubrina. Next base: position 34,392,245 of record BLBF01000020.1, on the reverse strand, counting down.
TCCTCGGCTGGTGGAAGTACATGCACACCTGGTATGGGAAGCTGCACCTGAAGAAATCTGGCCAGGCCATGGTTAAGCTGACGGACAGAGAGACCTACGTCATGGCCAGGTGCACCTTCCTGGAGGGTGAGATCTGCCACCGAGGAGCACCAGCAGCCCCTCTCATGACCCTCTCTCTCCGGCAGCCTGCTAAGAGCCAGTCCTCTTCTGGCCGAGAATCAGTCCCTGTCTCCAGGCAGGTTTCTGTGGAGCGTGCCACAGCGGAAAACCCGCGGACAGGTGTTGTAACCGTGGTGGAGCACGTGGAGGACTCACTGGTGCGGTGGGAGAAAGGAGACGTCGCATCCACCACAGCCATAGCCGCATCCACCACCCCCAGCTCCACCTCCACAGAAAGGCAGAGAGCCAGACAGCAGGAGGTGCAGAGCCACACTGTCCTGCTGGAGATCAGGGACACCATCCGCACCAGCATAGATCTCCTCTCTCAGCTGGTCAACACCAACTCCTCATCCTCCAACTGCAAGCCCTTCCTCACCTATGTCAACCAGACCCTCAGGAACATGGAGGAACCCCAGTACCAGGTGATGAAGGACCGGATCACCGAGCTGCTTCACAACCCTCCAGATCCAGAGAAACCTGCTCCCACCAAGTCCAGATCTGCTCCTCCACCCCAGGTGATGTCCCTCCCTTTCCAAGGCTTCCCACAGCCCCTCACCTACCAGGGCTACGGCTACCAGGAGGTCCAGCAGCACAGGCAGCAGCCCTTCTCAGTCCAGGCACAGAGTCATCGGGCGACACTGTTGCCACCGGTTCCACTGATGCCACCGATGCCACCCATGCCAATGATGCCACCGACGACAGCGATGCCACCCACGCCAGTCCTCACCCAGCTGCAGACCAGACAGTCCCACTACAGTACTCCTTCCTCCACCCCACAGCCAAGCCCGGCCTCAGTACATCTGTCATCAGTACTGGGGCTGACACCCCATGGCATGGAGGAAGGACCTCTCAGCATCACGGGTCTGAGCCAGCTGTCTGAGAGCTTTCTCAACACACCGTCACCTGTTGTCCTCTCGGGGCCAGACACCCCAGTGGTGCTTCAGACCAGCACTGCAGCAGCAACCACCTCCACAGTACCTGGACCCTTCGCCCCTGAGATTGGGCACACCTCTGAGTGACCGTGAAGACTGCCAGAGACTGGGTGTGGACTTTATTTGGACACTTGACTTGGGTCATTTTTCTTTTACAGCTTGTTGTTCAATAAAGTTTATCTTTGATTCACACACTTGCTTCATTTCTTTTTTTTAATAAAGTCATGGTGGAAACTTTTAGAATTGGTTTAAGCCTTTGCATGCTTGTGGGATGGGTTAAGATAGCAGTGGTGTGGGCAGGGATACCTGTGGGATGGGTAATAGCTGTGGGATGGGCAGGGATACCTTTGGGATGGGTAATAGCTGTGGGGATAGATAAACCTCCAGTGTAAGCATAGTGGGACTGTATGGTCCACCCTCCCAGGTGCCACACCTATGGCCCTTTATTATCAATAACAATGTAATAATCATCCTCACATGTCAACGCAAACACAACTCTTTATTAAACGCCCTGTTCATTGTAGGCCCATCCAACATACATGGCCCAATCTCATCAGTGTGATGAGACAGGCTGAAGGAAGCACCCATTAATCATCTATCATCCTGTCTTGCCACTCCACTGCTCCAGCTGGGGAGTTGCACCAGTGTTTCAGGAGGTTGCGCTGCTTCTTCCCTTCACGTGAAGCTCTGTTGGGGCCTTGCACATCCTCAGTGTCTATCAGGTTTCGCCCTTGCCTCCATTCCCCAGGCTCCATGCCCCCATTGCCTTGTTGGAGGTCCACGAGCCTGTTCTGCAAGACTGGGTAGCGGGTGCGCATGAGATTGTGCAGGATGCAGCAAGCTTCCATGATCCTCCTCACGGTCTCTGGGCGATGCTGCATGGTGGTGAGAAGTACCTGGAACCTGTTGGCCAGGATACCAAAGGCATTCTCCACCACCCGCCTTGCCCTGGACAGCCTGTAGTTGAAGATCCTCTCTTCATGGGTGAGGAGTCTGGAAGTGTAGGGCTTCATGAGGTAGGTTGTGAGGGAGAAGGCGTCATCCCCCACGATGAAGTAGGGCACATCTTGCGTGTTGTTGGGCAGGGGGTCTGGATCTGGGAAGCCCATGATGAGGTTGCCTTCCAGCCCCTCCTTGAGGTGACTGGCGTTGTATACCTGGGCATCTGAACATGAGCCATTGCCTGAAGCATCGATGTACATGAACTTGTAGTCAGCATCGACCATGGCAAAGAGGACGATGCTGAAGAAGCCCTTGTAGTTGAAATATGTGGAGCCCGACTTGGGTGGTGCTTTGCAGGCCACATGCTTGCCGTCTATGGCTCCAATGGTATGGGGAAGTTCCACCTCTGATACCACTGCTCTGCAACTTTCTTCCATCCTTCTTCAGTGGAGGGGCACTGGAGGAGCTCCTCCAGGTATTCTTCGATGATGGCCTGCACCATTTCTCTGACCACATTGCTGATGTTGTGTGGCCCCCTCCAGCCATACTGCATGCTCCTGTACGTGGTCCCTGAGGCCAGGTGGCGCAGAGTGAGTGCCACCTTGAGCCCAGGTTCCAGGCTGGGCCGGAAGTTGGCGTTTGCCTTGGTCAACCTGGGTGTCAGCCGCTGCACAGCTTCGTCAAACATGGCTGGAGGCATCCTCATGAAGTTCTGGAATGCCCGAGTGTCTTCGTTCCTGAGCTCCACCATCAGCTTGTTGTACAGTCCGTACTCTGCTCTTCTCCCGATCCATCTTCAGACCCAGATGCTTCTTGGCCGCCTCTTTTTCTTCCCGTAGTAGAGTTCACAGAGCCTGTAGATGGCTTCGCACTGTTGCAGAACAATGGTGGCTGCCAAAAGGACCGTGTTACGATCCACGGTGGACATGACTGGATGCTGTGGAAGAACAAGAGTCAGATGAAGGCTGCAGAGGTCTGCACAGCTTGGCTGCTGGTCTGAAAGTGAGATGCAGGTGAGTTGCTCCCCCTTTTTATAGGCAGTATAGGTGTCCCTTTGCATCCTCTAGGCATCCTCTAGGCATCCTCTAGACATCCTTAATATCTGAGATAGGTCCCCTCTGCAAACATTTTTTCCATTTTAAATGCTTTGTTTTTAAATGCTTTAAATGCATCCACTAGGCATCCGTTATGCATCTGTTCTGCATCCTTTCCGCTTCCTCCCTGCGTCCGAGCAGATGCGAGTTGCGTGGATGCCTAACGGATGCCTAGCGGATATAGCGGATACGTAACGGATGCAGAAAGGATGTTTAGCGGATGCGTAGCGGATGCAGAACGGACGAATTGGATACATTTTCCACGCAAAAGTTTTGAGCAGCTCAAAACTTTCTGAGCGGATGAAACGTCCATAAACGGATGCTGGACGGATAGAGAGGAAGCAAAACGGAGGCAGTGAGTACAGAACGGATACATCGCGTTAACCAATGGATGGCAAGCTTTTTTGTCTGTTTTACATCCTCTTTGCATCCGTTGGTGCAGTGTGACAGGGGCTTTAGCTATATAATGTCACCATGCAATCCCAATGGAAGTATTGGGACTAAACCCAGTAATACCATTGGAATTTTATTTTAATTGTTCTACTGTTTCAATCTTTGTTAGCTGTTCAGAATTTTATTTAACTCCATTATGCATCCAAGGTTCAGAAGAAAATAAAATGTACAATACAAAATACAATATAGCATACATTATAAAACTGTGTTTGGGGTTAGTGTGCTTTGCTGTCAACAGAACACAGAGTCTACAGGCTACAAATACAGCTTGCTACAGCAAGAATTATCTTGAGATCTTTATCTGCCAAAAAACAAAAAAACCCTGCACTGAATTCTGACCTGATAATGTTTTAAGAAGTATCAGCAGCTCATTACAAATATCTCAATAAAAATTACAATAAAGCAGAGCCCGATCCTCTGATTAAAAAGATGTTTAGCATGTACAGTTCAAAGATGTATCTGTGTGTATAGCTGTATGTAGTTGCTTGAAACTCTCTCTTTTTTAAAAGAGTCATTTATTGGAGTTCTATGGTCTTTCAATTAAAGACTTTTCATCCACAAAGCCAAAATTTTCAAATAAGAATTTAAAGGAGGGGACTTAAAAAAAACAAAATTGAAACTTTTACAAGAGAGGCTTGCAACATTTACACATGCTAATTAATTACTCAATTATTATGAGCAAATTATTTGATAAATTGGCTATTTTGTTTATTTATGTTTTTTATATCATTTTAATGAAAACATTATATTATTCTTATTTTTAGACAACCTGTTTAACTTTCCTTCTTACAAGAACTTAAAACAAAATAATACAATAAAGTCATCTTAAATCATACATGTGTCATCCTGCAATAGGATGGGGCAGTCCGCTCTCCTGTTATAGTTTGGTGGGCAAAGTATGCTTGTGTTTTTATCCTTCTTCATGATTGATTGCATCCACATACTCCTAGTGATCTTTTCTGTTCATTTTTAATTGTTACTTTTACCTTATTAAGTAAGCTGTATCAAGTCCCCCTGTGCCTGAGATGGCCAATATAGATAGATAGATAGATAGATAGATAGATAGATAGATAGATAGATAGATAGATAGATAGATAGATAGATAGATAGGCAGGCAGGCAGGCAGGCAGGCAGGCAGGCAGGCAGGCAGGCAGGCAGGCAGGCAGGCAGGCAG
>BLBF01000020.1:34344602-34387481 GCA_015471245.1 Laticauda colubrina | reverse complement strand
CAGGCAGGCAGGCAGGCAGGCAGGCAGGCAGGCAGGCAGGCAGGCAGACAGACAGACAGACAGACAGACAGACAGATATGGATGGATGGATACATACATACATACATACATACACACACACACACACGTGTGTGTGTGTGTGTGTGTGTTTTTAACATACAAACACCATACAGAAGCCTGATGATACCACATACAAACTCAATACAGAAGCCTGATGATGGCAGATGAGATTCTGCTGAAACGTTGCTACAATTTTAAAAGCACTACAATGATGTGGGATAATACCTGAAGGAAGCTGAACTGCATTCATATATATATATATATGTATGTATGTATGTATATATGTATGTATGTATATGTATATGTATATGTATATATGCATTCATGTAAGTAGCCGCAAAAACTTAAAAAAACAAATATATATATATGGATCTTTGGTTATTCGGGTTTTCTCCCGCGTAAAATTGGAAGTATTTTGGTGACGTTTCGACGAAATCTCATTCGTCATCTTCAGGCCTGTGTCGTCGGCCTTGTGCTTCTCAGAGTAATGTGAGCTTGCAGCTGTTTCTTCTTTTTAACTGCCAGTGGGGGTGTGACTTGACTGGGTGGGGGCTTGGCTGTGTTCTGATTGGCTGGGGGTGTTAAGCCTGGGTTCCCCAACCAGGGTTAGGTAGACAAGCTAAACAGAATGTGCAGCGTTAGTCAGATAGGCACACAGATAAATGAGTGAGCTAAGCTTGTATGTTTATTAACATACAGTAAAAATAACAGATACGCTTGTGCTATCAAGAATATATTTTATTCCAGTATAAGTTTATGGCATAGTCAAAAACAGTCCAATATTCATTTACCATGTAGTCAGTCCATTCAGGGATATTCAGTTAGCAAAGTCCATGTAGAATATCCTATTGTCAGTTCACATAAATCAGTCCGTTGTTGTCTCTCCCGTTAGAGCAATGCAGTCTTGCTTCCAAGCAGTAATCAGGGATCATCAAAGCCAGAGAGAGAGAGAGCAAGCTGTAGCCTTGCTACTTTTATATGGTTTTCATAACCACACCCACAATTGCTATTTTACAGTTAAAGCTGCATACACTAACTATGATTCATAGTTAGTATTTCACCTAAAACAGTTAGGGTGGACAATGTTATCCCTAACATTCTCCCCTTTTAGGTTACAATAATAACTATGAATCATTTACATTTTTAAATTATATTTTTCGCAACTTTCTTTAAACTTAGTTGCTCCTTGAGCTTTTGTAAATTGGTCTGCTATGTTTTCCTCTGACATGCAGTATACCAGTTTTATCAATTCATTCTTCACTGCTTCTCTTACATTCAAATATCTTAGGTCAGTATGTTTTGATCTAGTTTTTACAGCAATACTAGTAGCTAACTTTATAGCTGATTGGTTATCCTCATATACCATAATGGGATCTTTTATTGTTATTCCCATGTCCAACAACAACTGTTTGTAGAAAATCAAATCAGTGCATGATAATGATAGACATGAAAATTCAGCTTCCATTGTAGATAAGCTAATATGCTGTTGTCTGATTGACCTCCATCCTATCAGTGTCTTACCAAATAATATAGCCATACCAGATGTTGATTTTCTAGTGTTTATATCAGTTGCAAAACTTGCATCTGCATAAGCACTAAGACTCAAATCACCCTTTGGTTCTATATATAATGCATGGTTTATAGTTCCCTTCAGATATCTCAATATTCGTTTTAAAGATTTCCAATGATATTCTTTTGGATCTGAATTAAAACGTGCCAGCTGATTTACACTATAAGCTATATCTGGCCTTGACCAATTGCTTATATATGATAAGCTACCAATCAAAGATTGATATATGGACTTATCAAACTTGGGACTTTGATCATTAATTTGGCAAACTTCTTGACTCATTGGAGTCTTTGCCGGTTTACAAAGTTCCATCTTATAATTTTTAAGTAATTGGCAAATTTTATCTACTTGAGATATTTTAAAACCATGATTTGTTTTATTTATTGTCAATCCTAGATACCTTTTAATTTCACCTAGATGCTTTATTTTTATCTTCTTGGCTAATAATGATATTATCTCATTAGCCTCATTATTAGTTTTAGTTATTAAAGCAATATCATCAGTGAATAACAATAATAATGACACCGTTCCATTATTTTCTCTTTTAAACACACACGGATCTGCTAAACCAGATTTAAAACCTATATTGTTTAACTCTTTCACAATATATTGGTTCCACTCAAACCCAGATTGTTTTAACCCGTAAAGACTCTTTTTGAGTTTCCAACAATCATTGCTATTTACATTATTTTTATTTATGCCAATTGGTTTTCTTAAATATATAGTGTGTTGCAATGGTGCATGTAGATAAGCAGTTTCTACATCTAAATGATTAATAATATAGTTTTTCTTAGCTGCCCACACTAATGCTGTTCTTAAAGATGTAGCTTTAAGGCTTGGCGCAAAAACTTCATCGTAATCAGATGCAGTTTGATTAAATCCTTGAGCTACTAACCTAGCTTTATGGGTAACAGTCCCATCATTTCCAGTTTTTACTTTAAATATCCATTTGCACCCAATGGATTTTTCTCCTGGAGGTAATTTGGCATCTTCATACACTTTCATTACCTTTAATGAATTTAGTTCTTTTTCCATTGCCTTTTGCCAATTCTCCTGATCCTTAGCAGGATACATCCTAAGTTCATCTACACTAGTTGGAACTTTAGTTACTTGGCAAACTATACTTGCTTGATACCTATCAGGTGGTCTAGTTACACGTGTAGTACGTCTAGGTATTATAGGACTTACAGGTGGACTTTCCTCTACTAATTGTTCTTGATCATGTAATTCTTCCTGATCAACTATTTCCTCTTGTTCTGGTCCTATTTGCTCTTCGTGGACTTCTACTTTAATTGGACTCTTCTTACAGCTAATCTCATCTTTCTGACTTTTGTAGGGTTCAATAAATATTTCATATTTTAAATCTTGCTCTAATCTATTCCATCCTACATGTTCTAGGAATTTTGCACTAGCACTGGTGTAAACTCTAGATGTACCTGGTTCCCAGAATCTATAGGATCGATGATTTGATGTGTAACCTACAAAAATCAATCTTTTTGCTCTATGCTGTCCTTTGTGCCTAAGTTGTGTAGGGATATGCACCCATGCTGGTGCTCCAAATGTGTGCATGTAACTTAAATCAGGTTTTGTACCATGCCACAGTGTGAATGGTAATTCACCTGTTGTTGAATTAACAACATTATTTAATATATGATTACCACACATTATTGCTTCTCCCCATAAATTGTCAGGTAATCCTGAATCAGACATCATAGTTTGTACCATTGATTGTAATGTTTGGCCTCTTCTTTCTATAAAGGCATTATGTTGTGGCCTATATGGTGCAGACATTTTATGTTGAATCCCTAATTGTCTTATTCTGTTTTTAAATTTATTATTTGTGAATTCTGTGCCATTATCAGTGATGAGAGTCACTAATTTCCTTTTGGTTTTTCTTTCAGCAAATTTTAGCCAATTAAATATATTTTGATATGTTTCAGTTTTGCTCTTCATTAAATAGCAAAACCCATATCTAGAATAGTGATCCATTATACTTAGTATATAACGAGCTCCTCCTACACTTGGTTTTTTCGGACCTATTAAATCAGCAAATACTACTTCTAAAGGCTCTTTAGTAGTAAATCCATCAAATCTATTTGCCGGTATAACCCTGCTCTTATTTTGATTACATGCATTACATTGCAAATACTTATCACAAGGTTTCAAACTTATTCCCTTAGACAATTCAACAGTTTTCTTAAGCATTTTAAAATTTAAATGCCCTAGCCTTCTATGTAACAAGTGAATACATTCATCATGAGGTTTCTGGTTTTCATAAATTGTGTTAGCCACCTTTAAACCATCATTATTTAACACAAACAATCCATCTCTTAAAGATGCAGTAATTTTCTTATCATCTTTTGTAATTAAGCAGTTATCTCCCTTAAATGTAACTACATATCCTAGTTTAACCAAAATTCTAACTGAAATTAAATTAAACTTAAGTTGTGGTACATATAACATTTTTACATTCTCTTTTATAAAAGAACAATATGCTATACCTTCACTTTTAGCTTTCAGTTTCCAGCCATTGGCTAACGATATCTGCTGTTTACTCTGGGACATTTTTATAAACTTTTTGTTATCATTTGTTATACAATGGGATGCTCCACTGTCAACCACCCATAAATTATTTCTTACAGCTCCGTTAGTATACATGGCTAATTCTAAATGTTTATTTATCTTTTGATGATTTTTAGTATTCTGGCCAGCGTTCTGGCTCTTTGCCTTTTTACAAAATCTTGCCAAATGTCCTCTTCCTCCACAATTAAAGCACTTTTTAATTGCGTATGCAGTAGGAGGTTTATTATCTTCTTTTTGAGGTTGCTCCCTCCTTAATTCATCTCTTTCATGTCTTCTTCTGGCCTCTTCAATCAATCTGCCAGTTATATCAGTTAAAGTTAAATTTTCCTGTGGCAAAATTTCAAGTGAAGTTACGTAGTTATCATAACTTTCATCAAGGGAAGATAGAATTATATAAATTTGATGTTGTTCAGAGAATATAAGCTCTTTTTCATTTAATTCTTGAAAAATGCTTTGCATAGTTTTTAAATGACTCTGCATATCACCATTTGTTTGGAGATGTGTCCTGAAAAGCTTCCGTGTTAGATTTATGTGAGAACCAACCTTATCTCGGACATAAATCCTCTTCAGCTTCTGCCAACACCCAAAAGCCGTTTTCTCTCCGTGGATATAAACAAGCTGTTGATCATTTAAGGTTAACGCAATTATGCAAATAGCTTGTTGATTTTTATGCTTAAATTCTTCTATCTTTAGTCTGTCTTCCTCATCCTCTGGATCCCATTCTTCTACGTTTGGTGGATTTTCAATTATGTTCCACAAACCTTCACTTCGTAGAAGTAGACTACATTTTGTAGACCATGATACATAGTTTGTTCCATCCAACTTGGATATAAGAGACAAACTTTGTAAATTGACTTGTGCCATGTTTTCTTATATGGATATAAAAATATAATTAATAAAACACAGCTGTCTGTTTACTGTAATGTATAACAACACAAACTCTCACTTTTTACATAAATCTGTTTAACCTAGTTAAACTGACTTTGCAGCCTCTGGGCCCATAACCAGTGTTAAGCCTGGGTTCCCCAACCAGGGTTAGGTAGACAAGCTAAACAGAATGTGCAGCGTTAGTCAGATAGGCACACAGATAAATGAGTGAGCTAAGCTTGTATGTTTATTAACATACAGTAAAAATAACAGATACGCTTGTGCTATCAAGAATATATTTTATTCCAGTATAAGTTTATGGCATAGTCAAAAACAGTCCAATATTCATTTACCGTGTAGTCAGTCCATTCAGGGATATTCAGTTAGCAAAGTCCATGTAGAATATCCTATTGTCAGTTCACATAAATCAGTCCGTTGTTGTCTCTCCCGTTAGAGCAATGCAGTCTTGCTTCCAAGCAGTAATCAGGGATCATCAAAGCCAGAGAGAGAGAGAGCAAGCTGTAGCCTTGATACTTTTATATGGTTTTCATAACCACACCCACAATTGCTATTTTACAGTTAAAGCTGCATACACTAACTATGATTCATAGTTAGTATTTCACCTAAAACAGTTAGGGTGGACAATGTTATCCCTAACAGGGGGTGTGTTCTCATTGGTTGGGGGCGTGGCTGTGATCTGATTGGTTGGGGGATTGGCTGTGTTCCGAATGGCTGGGGGTGTGTTCTGTTCAGATGGGGGCTTGGCTGTGGTGGTAGCATCTTGTGTAGCACTTGTGGGTGTGGGTCTGGTGTCATTCTTCATGTTAGGTATTTGTTTGTTCATGAGGGCGGGTTTCCAAATGGCTGGTAGGTGGGAGGTATCATCTCTTTTATTCATGCTGTGTGGGCGTTTTTCTGTCTCTATGGCTTCTCTGATTATTCTGTTGTTGAAGTGTTCGGTTTTGGCGATAGTTCTAGTATTTTTAAAGTCAATCTCATGTCCTGTGGCTTTGAGGTGTTGGACTAGGGAAGAGGTTGGTTCTTCTTTTTTGACTGAGTTCTTGTGTTCTTGAAAAAGAATTCTGAAGCCATAGAGATTGAAAAAAGACCTGAAAGCATGAATAGAAGAGATGATTCCACCAGATTGTCAATCATTTGGAAGCCTGCACTCTCAAATAGAAAGATCTCCACACCACAAGCCAGGCAAACACCTGGGCACAAACAGACTCCCTCTGATACCTCCAGCTCAAACACCCCCCCACAGGCACCCAGATGAAACCTAGCTTCCTAATAGATAATAGCCGTCCTTTCACGCGAAGCCAAGCTGCACTGAAAGCCTCCAATACAGGAACAGAGTGTTGCCAGCCAATCAAAGCCACAAAACAGACAGAAGAAACCAGAAACACCAATCAAACAAACTCCAAGTCCAATAAACACAGACCCAGACTCCCAACCAATCAGGATGTAGAAAAAAACATCCTGCCACAATAATAGGCTACCCTCAAATTTAAAACCAACGGCTGTGAAACCCTAACCCACATATAAACTCCATACAGAAGCTTGATGATAGCAGATGAGATTCTGCTGAAACATTGCTACAACTTTAAAAGCACTACAATGACGTGGGATAATACCCAAAGGAAGCTGAACAGCACACATGTAAGTACCTGCGAAAACTTAAAAAAAACAAATATGTATGTATGTATGTATGTATGTATGTATGTATGTATATAGATATAGATATAGATAGATTCTGAGGTTTTCGCGGGTATTTGTATGTGGATCTTTGGTTATTCGAATTTTCTCCTGCATAAAATTGGAAGTAATTAGGCAACGTTTCGATGAAGTCTCATTCATCATCTTCAGGCTTGTTTCTTCGGCTCTGTGCTTCTCAGAGTAATGTGGAAGAAGCAGTAATGTGAGCTGCTTCTTCCTTTTAACTGCTAGTGTGCTTGTGACTTGATTGGGTGGGGGTTTGGCTATGTTCTGGTTGGGTGGGGGGGTGTTCTGATTGGTTGGGCAGTTGGCTGTGTTCTGATTGGGTGGGGGTGTGTTCTGTTCAGGTGGGGGCTTGGTTGTGCTCAGGTTAGTCTAAGTTGCTGGGGAAATTGAGCTGGTGAGCTGTGATCCTGTTGTTTAGCTTCACGTTCATGGTCGTGCCACATCTTCATGGTGGGTGTCAGTTCGCTTCTTGTATGGGTCAGAGGGGTTTGAAGCAGGTAGTGATGTAGCTGCGGTACGGCTTCTGATCCGTGGTCGTGTCTCATCTTCTGTGAGGGTGTGAGTCTTTTTTCTATGTGGAAGTGTGGTGGTAGCATCTTGTGTGGCACTCGTGGGTATGGGTCTGGTGTCATTCTTCATGTTAGGTACTTGTTTATTAATGAGGGCAGATTTCCAGGTTTTTCCCGCCTACCAACCATTTGGAAATTTGAAACTACCCACTTCAAACCCCTCCAACCCATACATGAAGCGAACTGACACCCAGCATGAAGATGTGGCACGACCATGAACGCGAAGCCAAACAACAGGATCACAGCTCACCAACACAAATCCCCCAGTAACTAAGACTAACCTGAGCACAACCAAGCCCCCACCTGAACAGAACACACCCCCAGCCAATCAGAACACAGCCAACCCCCTACCAATCAGAACACAGCCAAACCCCCAACCAATGAGAACACACCCCCACCCAATAAGAACACAGCCAAGCCCCCACCCAATCAAGCCACACTCCCACTAACAGTTAAAAAGAAGAAGCAGCTGCAAGCTCACATAATTCTGAGAAGCACAGAGCTGAAGAAACAAGCCTGAAGATGATGAATGAGACTTCATTGAAACGTAGCCTAGATACTTCCAATTCTATGTGGGAGAAAACCTGAATAACCAAAGATCCACATACAAATACCCGCGAAAACCTCAGAAAACAAATATACATACTTACACACATGCATATATACAAATATGTTTTCTTAAGTTTTCGCGGGTAATTACATGTATGCTGTTCAGCTTTGTTCGGGTATTTTCCCACGTCATTGTAGTTGTGCTTTTAAAGTTGTAGCAATGTTTCGGCAGAATCTCATCTGCCATCATCAGGCTTCTGTATTGTGTTCGTCTGTGAGTTAGGCTATCACAGCCTTTTCAGTTTAAACTGAATAAACTGAAACAAACTGAAATAAAATGAATGCCATACATAGATACATAGATACATACATGCAGACATACAGACATACAGACATAATTTATTTATTTGATTTGTCAATTGCTTACAAGGTAATAGATATAAGTATAAACATAGTTATGAAATCATGGATACATATAAGAAAAATAAAAGAAGCAATAGGACAGAGACGGTCGGTATATCAAAGGAAAATATATGGAGAAAAAACAAATATGAAAAATATGTGACAACCTACCTAGCTGGTTTCCATTCTTAGCAACCTTTCCTGATTTGTTGCATCTGAATTCCTTTTGGCTCCCTTCTGGAACATGGTATCCATTCAACTTTAAGAACTGTGTTCCAAAAAAAAAATCACAAATTAAAATGTCACCTCAGATATGAATTCACCCAATGGCCTTTGACTAACTAGCATGTCTGAAGTTTAGCTTACTACAGCAATATAAGGATAATATTAATGAGAGATAGATATAAAAACAATATACTTCAGAAGCATTGTCATCATAAAGTTTCTGAATCAATTGCACAAGAAAAAAAATGCACAATAATTTTATTTCTTTGTTTATTTATGATATCAATAACCCGCCCTATAGAGTTGTAACAACATGCAGCATCAAGTGAAAAGGGGGAAAGCATCATAACAAATGGTTAGATTCAGAATTAGTATTCAAATCAGTTCAAAATCAGTTCTTGAAAGCTCATTTGAAATAGGATATATTTAATGTTTGGAATTACAGCAAGGTGGAGAATATACAGGATGTACTTTAGGGAGGAGGGCATTGCATAAGACCGGGACTCTTACACAGAAGCCCTGGTATCTCATCCAAATTTTGGGACCCTCACAAATGGGTCTGTTATAGGGAGCCCTCCCTGGGTGACCAGTCCAGAAGGCAAATGCATTTCTGAATGATATTTCCTAGAATCTATGCAGTAAATTTAATATAGGTGTAATTCTACACATATGGACTTGTGGCTGCTCTCTTTGGTAACAGCTGCAGCTTCCAACTTGTCTCCAAAAGCAGTCCCATGAACAACACTTTGCTGTAGTCCAGCCAACTAGCAATCAGGGTATGAGTCACTGAAGCCAGTTGTAGTTGTTGCATTTAAAGAAGAGATATGTTTACACTTAGTGGACCAATTTATTGAATTCTGAAGTCTGTTTCACCCCAAAGAATCACCATTCATGTGGATACTAGGGCATTCCAATTGTTGAAAGATTTCCAGAACAAAAGTCACAGAACTGTGCTGTGATTTCTTTTATTTGTTGAATGTCTTTCAATTTCAGCACCATAAATGTATCCATTTCAACTTAGCTTACACCAGACTGTCTACATCAATACTCTGATATTGCAGCTCAATGGACAAAATGCCTGGAGAAACTTGGGTTCATGTATAAATCTTTGTGACTGTGAACTATAGTTAACATCTATTTTTCAGTCTAATCTGCTTTTCAGCATTGTTTGATGGAGTAAAATATGTGAGAGGGTGAAAAACCAGTACACCACTAAAATATTTTGGAGAGAGAATGCAATATAAATGTAATAAACTTCCAGAAGTCTCTTTATAACTATTTTAAAAATAATAAAATCCATGTCCTTAAATAACTCATTTTGCTTTGAGAAGGAAATCAACTTGTCACACCCAGTTCTGGATTTCATATTCACTTCCATAATATTTTTTTTTTGCTCTTAAATGTTTTAAATGATTGTGTTTGGAAAAATAACCAAGAAAAATTCCGCTGCCTACATTTTTTCCCCTGACAGCACCTTTTTAAAATGTTCTGATATTTTATTTTTATTTTTTTTGCCAGAGCTTGGTTGGATTTTTAGCCAAACAGCAAAAGGTGATATTAAACAAGATTTTAATTATCTTTTGAAGTATTTTCTATACTGATTGCGCAGCCAATACTTGCAAGAAAAATATCTATTTTCATTAAGTTTAAGTTGTGATGATTCTTAAACTTTATTTGATTTTTTTCTTTTCTTTATAAAAGTTTCCTTTCCCATCAGCATTAGATATAAGCTGACATTCTCCAAGTAATGGCATTGCCATTTCAGGCTTTCTGCTTAGGATTCAGTCCAAAAGATATTGTTTATGGTTCATAAAATCTTACAACTGTGACGATTTTAGGATACTGGCAGTAGTGTGTAGGGTCTCAACTTTCATTGTGCTGTAAATTAAGGGGGGGAGTATGCTAATACTCCTTAGAGGACATTAAAACAGAGCTCAGCAATGGTTAAATGGAATTTTATAAGTGCATTCAGTGAAGAACTGTTTTGCATTACATGAGTTGAATACCTTAGAGATGACACACATCTGCAGGCACTTTATTAAATCCTTAGTCAGCACTTTTGAACATGATGAGATTACTTCTTCATTTGACTGGAGAAAGGAAAGCTAAGATCTTGTACTGGGCTGCAGAATTCTTTTTGATGTTTCACCTTGAACATTTGGGAAAGGGTGGTGAAATCCATTTTATGGGCTGCACAGAATTGCAAAAGATCCGGGTGCAGGCAGACAATATGTCTACATGCCAGCTCAGGCATCCTGGGAGTATCCAATACAAAAGGATTCTAAGAGCAGGTATAAATCTGGGAAGTTCCTGAGATAGCCTATAAAAACAGATTAAAAGTAATATGGGGCATTTTAAAAAATAACTTCGATCGCAGCTGTATAATACACCCAAATGTAGATTCTCTTGGCACACCACAAGCAACTGCCCGTTAACTTTGCTTCTCTAACAATGAAAGTTCATCAAAAAGATCATTCGATCTTTGAAATACGCATGTAAACTTTTGGTCCAAAAGGAAAGTGAGGGGGGAAAAACTCCCAAATGAATAACAGAACACTGTTATAACACTGCAGAAATTCTACTTTGATTAATTACCAGTTAATTTGTTGCCATTAGCTTGAGAGAGGTTATTAAAGATATATAGATTGAATCTAATAAAAGCACATGAGCATATATGACACTGTGACATTTCCAGAAGCCTGTATGTAATTGGGTTGTAATAACTGGGTTGTGACCAAGCAGTCCTGCCATCTGGTTTGATCCACAAAGAGTTAAAGTTGTTCCCCTGGTGTCTCAGGTGTGATTGGTGCCTGCCAGGTGTCACACTGACACCTCAGGGCGACTCTGCGCCTTTATTGACATGTTGCTTGCCAAGAACACAATAGCACTCTGTCTGCAAATCTCCGCTAAAAATCATCTTTTTAAAAAAAAGAAAAAAAAAGTTTGAAAGCTTTAAGGCTTCGACAAAGGCACAAAGAGCTGCACTGCGCAGCTCAAAACTCCCAAGTCAGCAACTTCTATTGATTAAAAACTAACCTTTAAAGTAACTCTTGGAGTGTGTGGTTAGCATTTAAATTTAAACATGTCATGAATTGATTTGTGTTACTGAATACCAACTCTGAAGGAGTTACATTCACATCAGGGTTTTCTCCTCCTCCTCCTCTTCTTCTTCCTCCTCCTCCTCTTCCCCCAATTCCCTGAAGCAGCTAAGTATTTCATGAAGTGTCAGTGGGGCAAAAGAGAGGGAGAAAGGTGTTTATGGGGAGTTGGTTGGATTGACATGAGCCTTCTAAGTTTTCTTTCCCATGCAAATAGTCAACTCCTCCCCCCAAACCCTCCCCCCCAGCCAAAGAAAAGTGTGGGGAGTGCAACACAATAATTAGCCCTTTGTCTAACTTTTCCAAGTGCCAGAGAGAGGCCGATTAATTAAATATACAACAGCATTGGGTTTTGGAGTGGGGGTCTTGCTTTCTGGGTAGGTCATAAATTAGGCTGAATAAATACTTCAATGTGTTTGCAGTGGGCCTGCTACGTCAGAGCCCCTGGAAGGTTGGTGGGAGGAGAGCCGTGTGTTTCTTGCTAATGATAGTCACGTCTGGGTCTGTCTGGTTGCTCCTAGCAACCAGACATGATGTAACACCAGGATGAACTTGAACTTGGGGACTTGAAAAGGGAACAATAGACCAGAGCAATCAATAAAGCCTATTTCAGTGAAGGATTACAGAGCTGCTCGGGAGTAACCTTGTCTGCAAGGCACACACTGAATAGTAAGATGGGCAAATAAAGTTTTACCTTCTTTTTTTTTTTAAGGAGGGCAGAAGCACTGCAGAACTCTTTTTTTTAAAAAAGGAAGTTATGCAGTGAGTAGCAGAGGAGAAAAAAATGTGGCATGGAAAAGGCACCTCCTGCTGTCCAAAATGTGGATTGTGTGTCACTAAAAAAAAGTGGGGGGGCTGTGTGTACAGGCTGCCTTCCGCAATAGTGTAAATTAAGTTTAAATCTTTTACCGCATGTTCCTAAGTGATCCCAGGCATATTGATGTCCAGATTCAGAATCAAATCACTGTACTACTTTTCAGCAACTAAGTACTCAGACCAAATTTAAGTAGCCCTATCAATTATTTAAAGCTTCTAAAGTAAACATTATATTAGATCCATAATCAAGCCGGATGGCAGGGTTTAGCCTCTTGATAGGAAAGTTTGGAGTATAGTTTGCCTAACAATTAGAAAGTTGTCCAACTTTTTGCATCTTGATTCTAAAATGGGCATTCATAAAAATGCATAAGGGAATTCTTGCAGGTGGCACAGACACATACCATGGAAACATTTAAGTACTGAAACAAACCTTCAGTTCGTTTAGGAAAGACCCTTATTTGAAGTTGAAGGTAATTTAAATTAAAAATATATTTAGTACCAGAGTATTTAAATGTAATACTTTCCTGATGACAACAGCATAAACCATAATTCACCCAAAGCTTATTCATGAAACTAGACATTTGTTTACTCTGTTTTACTGAGTGAATTAATTTTCTCAAAATATGTTCACACTAATCTGGCAGGTAACATCTGCATCAAAATAACGAATGTGGATTCCTTAATCACCCAAGGAAACTTTTGTGTAAAAAGTTCCAAAACAAATCGATTTCTATTCTATTCTCAGCCAATTTCAATCTAACTTATGAAGAATTCTGCAAAACAATAGCAGATGTAAATATATTACCTTTGAAATGTCCAGAAAATTAGGTAGTAAAGTGAAAAAGTATACACATTGACAGTTTTTCTTACAGTTAAATATTTTAAATAAAATAATACTTGTTTAACATATCTTCATGACTTTCTGCAAGCACTTAAACCATGTAATATTTAAACCAGCCATCTTTTCCCATTTTTGTCGTGTGATATATTTAAATCTAAGTACTTAGTTATTAGGTGGACTCAGTAACAATTGAAAATCAGCTTTCATCTCTAGAGAGTATTGTCTCCTTCATAGGAAGCATGAGTTTTACATGATTAATAATACATCAGCATAAATTATTGTTGTTCTTAAAAGTGGTACAAATACAGTGTATTTTGTCTTTGTGATGTATCATTGTTCAGAAATTCAAGAAATGTAAAATGGTCATTATGTGAAAAAAAAAAGCCAAGTTAAAGAACAGAGAAATCTATGTACAGTTGATGATCTTAGACTATAATTTAGTTCAGTCTTACCCACTGGAGTAGAATCTTATAAAATCCTATGTCAGCTATTTGGGACTTAATGTGATGAAAAAGACAATTGAAAACTGTAATCATCCAGACCTCTGTTCCAACAATAAGACTTCCCCTTTTTCTCCTCCATTTACAACTCCAAATCTGCTTTAAGAAATAAGGAATCCATTTCAGTGTTGGATGCCAGTCTAGTACCATAGATCCAGTTGGATGCTATCAGTTACAAATGCTTTTAATGAAATGTATGGAAAATGGAGAGATGCTATTATTGTGTGAACTTGCAACATTAGACTGGCTAACAACTTGACACCAGTGCCAACTTATAAATCTGCATGTTAATAGTCACATATGCATGTTAATAGTTTACATGTTACATTGCTTTTCTCCACAAGTGAGCTGTTTTCTCAATCTTGGTCAGAAAGAAAATAATATTTCTGGGAATGTCCCACTTCTAGAACTCTCTCTGAAGAAAATGTCCTTTGGTTTTTACTCATTTTTCCCATCAATCACTGCAATTCTAGGGCCTTGAAGAAGTTCAGTATCAGCTCTGGATTTATATGTCAGCTGATGCTTGAAGCTGATTCAATTTATTTTTGATTATACACCAGTTTATTTGAAACCAGAGTATAACTGTTTCCTCCGCTCCCTTTTTGAATCCATGAAGCTCCGCAGAAGTTAACAATGGTTTATATTCCCATTGGTAAAAATTCTTTTTTTTTTCATCATGCCTTCTAGCTCCTGGATTAAAGACAAAATCACTCTCTTTCACATCCTGTTCCTATTTGGAACCACATTTACACTGTTTACAAATTTTACCGTGCCCTTCTTCACTTTGTGTACTGCAACAGCAGGCAGTTATGATTATTGCTATTGGGGAAAGCATTTATTTGCACATTTGCTGGCATGTTACCCTTGTCACTATTGTAGCCAACAAGAGACTTTTAAATGCAACAGAGTTCTAGCTATTGGTAAGCCACCATTCATCACCTATTTTTTTCTATTCTGAAAGATATGAATGTGAAACTATCCCAGATCAGCTGGTTCCAAAGTGATGGAAGTCTCAAAATTATAAAGTCCCTCTCAAAACTTTCCATATCCTTGTTATTTTAAAATGTATAATTTCATAATTCATGACAGGATCATTAGATTCTCATTCATGAATAAACATTAACAGCATCAGTACATATTTGAAATAAACCTGTATGTCGTATAATGAAGCTATTGAGACTAAAGCCTATTCTGAACTTAAGAATTATATTTTATATGATGGCATAATTCTTTTTGTTTACTGTAATAGAACAATTGATTTTATCAGACCTTTTTTATTTCTATCAAAGTTTTAGTATAGATCAACAATTGTTTCTTAATTTGGATTTATCTTTCATGTTTTAAATTGAAGCTTGAGTTTAAGATGTTTTACACAATTCTGTACCTTTTGTTTAATAGACTTTCAGTCAGTGGCAGGACTCAAAAAATTTTACTCCCAGTTCTATGGGCATGGCTTGGTGGGCGTGACATGCCTTGGTGGGCATGGCTTGGTGGAGGTGGCAGGGGAAGGATACTGTAAAATCTCCATTCCCCACTCTTGGGAAAAGGTTACTGCAAAATCCCATTTCCTCTCCATCCCACTAACCTGCTTTCCAGCTCTGCTCTCCTGTGCAGGGAAACAAAAGAAGACCTAGCTGATCAGCTGGGACTCAGGAGGCAGAGAATAGATGGAGGCAGGGTGGGGCCAGTCAGAGGTGGTATTTGCCAGTTCTCTGAACTACTCAAAATTTCCACGACCAGTTCTCCAGAACTGGTCAGAACCTGCTGAATACCACCTTTGCTTTCAGTGCAAAAAGTATATATTAACCAGATAATTCACGTAGAAATTTGTATTGCAAAATACTTTCTTTTTCTACAATATTTCATTTATTTATTTTATATTTATTTATTAAATTTCTATGCCGCCATCTCCCTACCAGGTGACTCTGGATGGCTATAGATTAGAATAGACATTAGCCAAGGCAGAGTGGCTGTGCCTTAACATGGTTACAACTGGATATTAGTCTTGAACTGTTTTAGCAATCAATGTTTATTATAATTATACAAAAATAAATGCAATGCCTACTTAAATAATATTTTTGGTCAAAATGCATCCTAAATAAATGTGAACCTAGATTGCTGCTGTAAGAACATATAGTTGTGTTTAGACGCTGATGAAAAATGTCAAGGAAATATATTTAGGAATATAAATATTCCTATTAGTCAATTATGTCAAGCCATAATTACCAAGTTTGTGATGATATTAACAATTTGACAAATTTCTAACAATGGGAAACCACTGCAAAAACTAGATATTCTTGTGCCTCCACTTTATCGCCTCCACTTAAGGCCCTTTATCTCTTCTTTTAGCCCTTTTTAATGAGTTGTGGGCATGCAGTTACTTAGTACTCCCTGTGCTGCCATATTACATACATTCATATTGGTATGACCATTCAATATTGTTCGTTTCCCAATTGTCAGTGAATTATATAGATAAATAAGAGAATAAGGGTGCACTGTTTTAATCTAACTTGATCTGTCTCACATTCTCGTACGGAAATAGTGAAATTAATGATTCCTGGTTTTCTTTTTGCAGAGTTTCTATCTATGTCAATGAATTTATGTTAGAATTGTCTCGCAGACCATTAATTCTGCTTCCCTTTGTCTTCTTTGCAGTCCTGGTACCTGGGATAAAATTCACAGCTTCCCACCATCCAGCAGACAGACCACCTGACCCCCATCCCAACTCTGTAACATGGAAGCAGCCACAAAACAGTGTTGTTACTTCACGTCCATGGAAGGGGAGCAGACAGAGATTGACAGCAAACAACTGCTCTTACTCGGAGACGGCAAACGTTATGATTGAGCATCAAAGGCCGTAATATTGTGGTGGGGGGAGGGAGTTTGAGGTTTGGGGTTTTGGTTTGGTTTGAGTTTTTTTTAAAAGAACACCTTAGTGACCGACGTAATTTCTCATATGGTGCTGGAAATGTTTGAGCTTCATATTTTTGAAGTGTTTCAAGTGGTAGTATAAGAATTAGGGACATTGGGTAGCAGAGCAAACCTGCTAGCTACTTACTGACTTGCTATTGTAACCCTTTCCAAATAGCACCTAACTGTTTTACAGTATTTTTTACTGATTAATTTCCCATCCGAGTGTGAGACTTACTGAGAGATCTGAAGAGCTACACATAAATAACTTTATAGTAGCTGAGTTCTTCAGTATGGAGCTTACAAGACAGTCGTGGGCATGATTTTTTCTGTAACATATCAGGATTTTTTTTTTTTAAATTTTGCAATCAGCAATTCAATATATGACACGAATCATAAGATGGTTATTGACAGGTTGGTTTTCCACACAAGTGGCAAAGAAATATAAATCATCAACCTACTACAGGTCAAACAACAAAGAAAAAAAATTAAATGCTGCACTTAACATGAAACATTTTTGACAATTTTCAACAATGACATAAAATTCATATGGAAATGGGAAGTTGGTCTGTTTTGATAGAAACTGACAGGAATCAATCAAAACAATCGAATTTTGAATTGAGAAAAGTGCAATTTCATTGGATAGCTAAATATCTTTGTAAGATAGAGATTGTTGAAAATTCTATTTTTGTTTTCCAAGTCCTTCCACCCCAGGACTCTAAATTATTGGGGTAAAAAACAGCCTTGCAAGAAAAAAAAGGGGGGGAGCTATTTTTGCTTTTTATGTTTTTTATTGTTAAACTTGTATCCCTTTAAAACTGAAGGAAATTTAAAATGTTCACACACAAAATTTAATGGTGCTTTTACCACAATATGTTATCTTCATTAAATGCTAATTATTTTCTGTTATCAAAGCACATAATTAAAATTAAATCATAATATCTATTCATTATATAAGCTAAAGTCAATTATAATAGAGTATGACAATTCTGACAAATCATACGTGTTTCTGGCAATATAGGGTATATCACTTCTTAAAATATCGTGGCCACAATTTAATGCAGAGGAAGACATGTTTAAAAGGTAGCTTTAAGCATTTTATAGCCTGCATTGGATTGCAGTCCTTAATATAATAAGAGAGATAGCTGTCCAGAAAGTAAAATGCCTTTTGTGTCCCTGAACTGGCTGTTTCTTTTCTTTTCTTTTCTTTTCTTTCTGGACTGCAAAGGCATCAATAGAAAAGCAAAATATGGATTTATATTTTATGCCAGTTCAAAGTAAGGGCACTTGCTTCAAAAAAAAAGTTTGGACCCCAAATGTCCTGTATCTTATGTAAAAAAAAAAATGAAAAAAAAATAGCAAAAAAACAGCAAAAAAAATGCAAGTGATTTTTTTTTCTCTCAGACAGCGGAGCACCCCTTTGCTTTCCATGCAACTTTAAGAAGGTTTCCTATATTATACATATATATACGTTCTGGTTGGCAAATCTAGCTAATCAGAGAAAGTCTCTGCATGTTCTAGTGTTAGTAACTAATTTTTATATAGTTAATGTAGGGTAAAGTAGAGTGCATTAAGACACAATATTGTAATCCCTAATCCAGGCACTTGCCTTTAAACTATGTTTGTTCGGCCCTTCAGAAGGGTTTCTACTACTGTCCTATACAATCAAGTAAACTGAATTTCTTGGGAAGACACTTTGCTCCTCATCTTTTCCCTAAAACTATTTTTTTGTTTTGTTTTGTTTTCTTGATTTGCACGAAACAAAATAATAATAATAATAATTCCATATCAATGTGCCTTGCCCTGGATAGCGATTATTTGTGGAATTGTTGCACATGTTCCTCTATTGAAAGGGTTATTTTTTTTCCCCTAGTCAAGCATTTGGAGACACTTTTTTGTAAATGTGACTTTTATGTCCACCATTGTCAGTTTCAGCATCTTAGAATACAGTCGAATGTTAGTTGTTTCACAGATAGGGGTAGTGTTTTCTTGTCCTGTACGGTCAGTGGCAGTGCTATTCTGATATCTGTAGATGCTAGAGTATATCAGTATTTTTGATGTGGCTGCATTTTACATTTTCCTTGGAGTCTTCCTTTTGTTCGTTTTTATTTTTATTATTTTTTTCCCAGATATATGAAAATATGCAATACCTGCTTATATCATGTAGAAGAAAAGCTTAGCAATTCTTAATTTTTCTTTTGAGTCTTTTTTTTTAATTTGACCAAAGTCGGTGCTGCACTTGAAGCAGCGTGTTTTAGGTGTTTGTCTTTGTACTTTTTTGTGTGTGATTTTTGAATGCACACGCAGGAAGGGCTCTTCTTAGAGAAGCAGTCAAACTGTGAAGCACTAAGCTGGACCCTGCTTCAAGCAGTTTTCGTTTTTCAATTCTTCCTTTCACAAGCAAGCCTTAAAAAAAAAAACCTACTGTTTTCTTCAAATCCCACACTCATTTTTATTAGCAGATTGCAATCAAACCACATTCAATAAAAAGTATGAAATGCCCATTTTTATATGCACGTTTTTAAACTTCCAAGTTCTAAAAAATTGTTTACTGGTTATTCTCTATTTAAGGAAAAAAATGTTTTGGATTTTCATATATGTCAAAAAAGTGGTTGAGTAGTCATTTGCTCTGTTGTATTGTGTGATTGTTAGTATTATTATGGTATCACATCCACTAGCCAGCATCTTTTGCCTTCCCTATAGCACTTAGCAGGGCATTACCTTATTAAGACATATGTGCACTAAAAATAAAAAAATTAGCAGCTTTCAGTGCTTCACAGTGAAGGGGAAAAAAAAGCCTAGACAAACATTTTGTCAGAACCTTGCTCTAAGCCAAGGTATTACCAATAAATTGGTTGTATATACAACAAAATTGCACCCTTTTTTAAAAAGAAAAAAAAAGAAACAAAGCAAACTAAGCAATAGTTTGGGCAGTTAGTTGTTTTTAGTAAGCATGTGATAGTCATGGCCAGAAACAGAGAGAATCAAAGCTGCCCACTCAGAAGCTATGTAATGTGTATGTTGTATAGTTTTATTGATTACACTGATTTATTCTACCCTATTTTATAATGCAGGACTTTTGTAATGTTGTTTAAATAAGGAAAATTTCTGTCAAATTAGCTTAGTGAAATTCTGATTGTTCGTTATAAAGGCAGCATTCATAGAATTGCTTTTTTTTCCCTTTGGGAACTGGATTTAAGTTAAAAACTTTCCTGTTTCCTTTTTTGTATGTATTTAAATACAGTTTTTTCTTTCTCTCAATAGTATAGCATATTCCTATGCTTGAGAAGTATAGGCTACTGAAAAACCATTGTAAATGGACATTACAGATATGCTGTATTTTTGAAGGTGTTTTATCATGTTAAGTTTGAAGGTGGTAAAGTTAGGGAATTCTGATTGGAATCACACAAAACAAATTGTTTTTAAAGGCTTTTAACATTCGGTTTGCGATCAAGGGTGTTTACCAACAGAAGCTGTAATGAATTAAACACACTAAATTAACGTTTGTTTCATCTTATTGTCATGCAATAATAGCAGTTTGAATCTGTTCAGGTATGGAGAACAGAGTTTTATTCCTCAAAGCAGAATGGAGAATGTAGATCTGAAGGGAGACAACTGCATGGGGTGTGCAGCCCTTAATAGAAAAGTAATCCTGGATCACACACTGCAGAATCAGATTAACATACCCATTGCCCAATTCAAAACTGCTTTTTATTCTTTGCACAAACAGCTTTTCTGCCCAAGTCATTCTTTCAAAATGACCAGATGTCCAACACCAACCCCTTTTACTTTCTTATCACAAATAGAAACAGCAGTTATTTCATTGAATTGACTTGACTATCAGAAGTTTTATTCTCTTGATCCCTTTCCAAACTAGGGCTTAATTTATTGTCATCCTGCACACCCCAGAGATATTGCATTATTTATTCATTGATATATATATATATATATATATATATATATATATATATATATATATATATATATATACATACATACACACACACACACACATACATACACACACACATACACACACACATACACACGCAGTTCAGTTTCCTTCGGGTATTATCCCACGTCATTGTAGTGCTTTTAAAGTTGTAGCAACATTTCAGCAGAATCTCATCTGCCATCATCAGGCTTCTGTATGGAGTTTGTATGTGGGTCAGGCTATGCATACAAACTATGCATACAATATACACATACAAACTCCATACAGAAGCCCAGTGACCATGTTTGCTCATGAAGATAAGATGTAGAGACAAATGTGGCTGGAAAATCTTGATTTGAGAAGAGCACTAGCCATGGGTGTACCTTTTCTGTAAGAAGGTCCCCAGCCTCCTCTTTCAAGTTGACAAGTAAAGAATAGAACTGTTTTTTTCATCTCCGCAGAATTCAATCAGCCCAGAGGAATATGCAAAAATCTCTCTACCTACTTTTTTTCAATGTCTTCTCTTTGTTCCATATAGTTTGCAGTTTTGTAGTAACAGTATTTAATTTACTGTGCACATACACACGAGAGAAAAGGTGAAAAACAAACACCATCCAAATACATGGCATAAGACTGATCTTTTTTTCCCTTGTGATTTTTTTTTAAAAAACAAAACAAATGTCAATATTATTCTTTGCATTGTGTCTCTGGAAATATCTTTTTATGGTTTTACTTTGATAGAAGGCCTCCATAGAACAAACATTGCAAACCACAATGGGGATGAAAATGTAAGGAGAGCTTCAATGGCACCTAAAAGAAACTCATATTTCATATAACCTATTGGGGAAAATATCATGAAATAAACTCTGCCTACCAGGCAAGGTTTCCATTAAATTCAAGCTTACAAAGCCAATTTTGTCTTGAAGTCAATGCATGTATTACTGTTGGACAGTAAACCCCGGCTATGCCATCATCAAGTCCAAGGCTGTGCAATAGTCTAATTAGTATTGAGTACCATTTCCCTTTTATTTTTTCCAATTAAAAAAAAAACAGTGGGATGAAAATTGCTTTGATATATAGCAGGTAACATTGAAGCTATTCCATAGCACTTAATTGTAGTGAATACTGTGTCACCAATTCTGAAATCAATTTAAAGTTTAATGCAAATCCATTACATGGTGCTATTACATACTGGCAAAATGATTTACAAAAATGTGACAACTTGGGCTCAATTCACTCTGCTTTCCAACAATGTAAATGCATAGCAGTGTTTATCTGCATGAGAACTATGCACTAATATAAATCTGAAAAAAAAAAATATATCAACCTTGGTATCTACTTTCCGTTTACTTCAATCCTTGCCTTTTTGGTCATTATTATAAATGCCAGCTTTAGGACAGAAAGAAATATAAGAAAACCAGCATAATACCTGATATATTAAAAATGTAGTGCCTGTGAAATCTGTATTATATTGCTCTTCTGAAGTAAGATTTTTCTACACCAGTAGCCTTCGCTGTCTGTCAGAACCTTCTGATATAGGTGATGTAAAATAACCAAACAATATTAATGCATGCTATTCCATAATGCTTAGTGAGCTGTATGAATATTACTCAAAGTTATGTTAGTCTTTTTTTTCCCCTCTGATTTGGTTCTTGTCAGATAAGTTAAAGATATTTCACTGAGAACACAATTCTGTTTTTTCTTGATTTTGGGTGTTTTCAGTATTTTGGAAATACACATTTAACTTAAAATTCAATTCAGTATTATTTGTGGGGGGCATTCTTCACTCTTGAGGGCAGGTATGGGGTTTGAAATCCATGCCTGGTGGTATCTTTTCTTTGCTTAAGCAGCCTAAGAACTCTAAACGCTTATCTCAGAAGAAAAAAATCAGACATAAGACTTCAGTGGAAGCAACAATTCTCAAACTTGGAACTGACATTGAAAGTGTTTTCCTAATGGACAGTGTTTAAACCAGGTACCCCTGCTTGACCCTGTTTCATACCAGACCTCCTCATTTAACAGAAATGTGTAAGAACTGTAAAACCAAACCTCATATGGCTATTTAGTTTCTGTACACTGCTGGTTTTTTCCCCCTCTCTCTCTTTTTCTTTTTGTCAAAATTCTGTATAAACTTTGGACCTGATTCATGAGTGGTCTCCAGGAATTAACATAGGATTTTGGTTTTCAGGTTGGGAGGTGTTTTTTTCTCCTACTCCAAATGGTATAGCTTTCTTTTTCTTTCCAAGATGTTTATTCAGCATACTGCTTTTATTTGAAGGCTGTCAGGGCATTGCAGAAAGGCAGAGCAAATCTTGATTCTCCTACGTTGAAAATATTAAAGGTGTAGGACATGGACAAGGGAAAATGTGAGATTATAAGGATTTAAGGAGAGCATTTTTACAGCACTCTAGACTGGATAGGAGAACTGTTCCACAGAGCAAAGTAGCATTCCATTGCGTATAGAAAAAAGATTTTGCAGAGAGTTTGTTATTTTTCCCATAACATCGTCTAATGCAATGTCGGAGGTGTTTCATTTGATCCATGCTAGGCAACCTCTCTCTCTGCACCCATCCTAAATTTCCTATTTTATTTATTTATTTTTTAATATATTTTTAATCCTAAGGTAAAAAAAGAATCAGCATTAATGGGAAGCAGGCATGCTGCAAAGCCAAGCCCTTTGCTCTTGGCATGACATTAATTGACAAGGAAGCTGCTTTGGCCCAGACAGAACCCATAACACGTTGGGGAAATAAAGACAGATCTACCCAGTTTTTCTAGGATTCAATAGTGTAGCTTCAAAAAGGATGACAGGCCCAAACTCAGTTGTAGGCCTCTTGTTGGTTCATGAAAGCTTAATAACTGGCTTTGCTCATGTTGCAGATCTTTTGTGAATGCACAAGACCATTTAATGAGATATCCTGCCAGAGCAATCAGGGCATATTTCAAAGACACCAAAAGTATCCTCTGACACCTCCCCCTCCTCCAAAGTTAGCTACCCCCCCCCCAAACTAAATTGTTGGTGTCCTCAATCTTGATTCACTCATGCTTTGGATGAATCCTTTTTTTTTTCTTTCCAAAAGAAAGGAAGAAATCAGGAAGAGACCAGATCTAAGGAATGGGATTAGCATAGATAAGAGAGCTGGCAATAGGGTGGGAATGGCCATTCAAGTTTGAGGAAAGAGTCTATGTCAAGGCCTGCGGGCCAGATCCAGTCCATGGGGTGCTTAGATCTGGCCCACAGGGCACCCTCGAAACAGCGAAAGACCAGCCTGTGGTGCCTCTGTCAGCGAAAACAGCCTGAACTCCATTTTTGCTGGCAGAGGACTGCAGGACATTGAGCTAGCCACATCCATCCTGGCCATGCCCACCCTGACCGCACCCACTCAGCATCCACAACCATGATGCAGCTCTCAATGAAATCAAGTTTGACACCCCTGGTCTATGTGATCTTAGAGAGAACAAATGTGGAACAGAGGAACGAATCTAAGAAGGCAAATCCTTCACATTCTGTTGGAAAAAGGCATCTAAAAGGTTTAGCAGTTTTTTTCCCCCAGGCTTACAAAATATGGTCGTGGGAATATTCAGCAAATAAGAATATCTCTGATATAAACCTGCCCTTGGCTTCTTTGCACAATTAGCCATTCACAAGTCCACTTACTCAGGTCTAACAATCAAACATTCGATTTGATTTTTCTTGTCTTATGTAACAATGCATTCTTGCGTGAAAATTTGCTGCAAATTCACTTAATCCTTGTTTTAATATCCCTGTGTTTCCACTTTTTTATGAATCGGGTCCCTTGTGCCTCTAGTATCCTTGTATTGATCCTCATAGTTACCATTTTAGGTTTACTGTGTTCTGTGAAAATTTGAAATTGGTTGAGAATCACTGTGGGCATCCATTCTTTTCAACTAAATCTGCAGGATTTTTTTGAGCTGGTGTGGTTAGTTTAACTCTTGTATTCAACCATTAGTACTACCACCCTCTCACATTACAATACAATTACTGGAAGCAAGTACTGCATTTCCTATGCAACAAAAAAGGAAAATAAAAAATTGCTAATGCTAACAGGCTTTGTTGTTCTTTAGTTTATGGTATGCATGCAACTATATTTGTTAAAAATGCAGAATTATGACCAGCTGAGCTTATAATACTGTAGCCTAAAACTAGTTTAGGATCTCAGGGTAGCACCTTTTGTGACACAAAATGGATACAGAAGGATGAAAATTCTACATCAGCCTAACCATTCAGTATATCTAATGAAGTAAACTGCAGCTCTCAAAAGCATACGCCTTTTAATTAAATATGTCGGTCACAAAAAATGCAACCAGATTCCTGATTTTTGCCCCCATAGACTAGCATGGCTCTTCTTCTACAATATCTGCCTTACAGCATGAAGAACTCTTCACTACCTAAATAAAATGCAACTAGGAAGGTCTCAAAAGCAAAAACACACATTCACCTCCCAAATGTAGTTAGGTACAATTAATTCAAGTTCAGAAAATTGGATATATTTTATCTCAAGATACAATCTACAATACTGAGGCAAATTCTTGGATTCTGAAAAGTTACTTGCATACTGGTAGATTTAGATACATTCTACTATACACCAAAATATAGAACATTCTAGTGGACAGCAGAAATGTAGGGTAAGACCTGGAAGCATGGGGGAATTAGGTGCCTGAGCTGTGGAGAACGAAAAATGAAAAACAATCCAAATTCATACACACACAAAAACGGGGAAAAAACAGAAAAAAGGATGTGGTGCCTTGGCCACCTTAGATATTCTCTCCCATTGTGTTTTATTGTGTATTCGTATGTAAAGGAAGTGATGGGTAGAAAAAAATACAAGGTGAGAGTGTTACTATAATCACTTGGAAATGTGAGAGAAAGGGTAGATGTATGCTTCGGCATATAAACCAAAAAGAAGAATAGAAACACATATCAAAACCTGCTGATGCACAAAAATTTACATCATGAATGATGTGTTTATATTTACCAAGAACAGATACACAAAACTGCAGATTACAAAACCATGGATAATATCCCATGATAGGCTTTTTCAGGCATCATGTTAGCACTCACATGGTAAACAGTAGTTTTCCTTTGTAAAATGATGCATTCTTGTCGGTCCTTCATGAAGATTTCCTGGATTAAATTTTTTTTATTTCCATTTCTGGTCAATAACCCTGCTGTCATTTGCCTAAATAATGAAAAGCATTGAAATTCTGTGTTGTCTCAGCTGGTTCTTTGGCAGCCAATAGGAACAAGCTTTTTTCCACTGAAGAAAATGCTCCCCTTGATTTTTTTTCCTTCAGTATTCAGCTTAACTAATGCATTTCCATCTGGAATCAGGAAAGTTAAAGTATTTGCAATCTGCCTCCCCTCTCTTAATTCCATACAAATTTGGTACCTTATTCATAACACTTTCACTGGCCTGGCATTTGTATAGACATTATTTACATATGATCACTCGCATTTCTCTTTGCCACATGTAGAAAGGCTAATGGAAGTTTACCATTTACTACTACTTTTTATCTTGAATCAGGAACTAGTTGCTATAATTCATGGGTACTAAAGGAAAACAATCTTGAAATATAAATCATCCTACTGTGTCATCAATGCTTCTCCAAGGAAACTTCCCAGAATTAAGATTTCTGACCTCAGAAGGTCATTCTAGCATAGGGTGGCATCTCTGTGGGAATAGATTCTCTATGTCCTATTTGGAGGGGTGAGCACTGTTAATTATTGTTTTATTCTGTCAAATATCAGAATAATAGAATCTGAAACTAAAGTAAACTTCAGAAATATGTGGGTGCCCCATCACTGGAGGTTTTTAAGAAAAGATTGGACTCGAAGATTGCCAAGGTCCCTTCCAATTCTGTTATTCTGTTTCTAAAACTAAGTCTGTTTCCATAAAAGTGGACTACAATTCCCAGAATTTCTCAGCTGCACACTGTAGAAAATTAGAGCCATGGTGGCGCAGTGGTTGACTTTGCTTAGAGAGGGCTGTAAAACACTGTGAAGTGCTATAAAAATCTAAGAGCTATTGCTATATAGCCATGCACCAGTGACAGAATAGAAATAGAGGTATATCTGTCAGCAATGCTGTATTAGTGGCTGTATTAATAATAATGTAATAATGCTGTATTATTAGCTTTGGGCATGATACTTAGCTAGATTATCTTCAACATCACTTCCAGGCATCACAGTGATTTTATGACTCCTTAACTGGTCATCATAATCATTGAACTATTCTCTTCCCTCCCCTTTGCATCCTTGCAGTTTCATTTTATAGTTTCTATTTACAATCAGGAACAAATCATCCCCACAATTTGCTACACTGTAAACACAACCATGGCTCCAGATATTGGAACCAATTGTACTGGCCCAGCAAGATAAGATTAAAATTGGGAACTTACTCAGCAGTTTGCTCTGTGGTGAATGGAATCTTCCAATTCCAAGAATCGGAAGAAACTCTGTGATGTCCCCTCTGTCCCATTAGATATAATTTCATTCAACACTCCATATCTGAAAACAAACACAGTCACTTGTGTTTCAGATTGTCTATCCACTTGGATTTCCTTCCTTTCGAATTACACAGCATAGCTTTAGACCTTAACGTATAACAAGCCAGATTTTCGGATTTGGATAGCTTTGAAGAGAAAACTGCAATGTTTACAAATAGGAACTCTTTCTTTTAGTGAAGGTGGTAGACGAGGGTTGATGAGATTAGATTAGATTAGATTTCTCAGTAAGAATACAGTAGATTGCTTATATTCATATGAAATAACTACACATGATAAAAGCAGAAGATATAGGTCCAGGGACACACTTTCGATCCTGTTGTGCCTCTGAACAAGATTAAGAACCAATTCTTTGCTTTTATTTTATTTCACAAAAAAAGAGAGAATAGAGAAAACCTCCTGTCCTACTTCACCAGGCCTCAAATATTAGCAATGTTTCCCCTTTCTTTTCTTTTCCAGTAGATGTAGAGCAAAGTTCACATAAATGTCAGAGCAACAACCAGTTATTGGAAAAGAGAGAAAGGGCATCTCTGCTTACATTAAAATCAGAACATTTCTGGCACCAGGATAACTTCATACAATTATATACTGTGATTTTAGTTTGTATACTTCTTATCACCACAGCATTCATCTTGTTTGCTGATCAAAATTATCACCGGTATGTGTTTTATTTTTCGGAGGGCTTTGGTGCTCTCTGAACTTGGTTGTTTTCTTACAGTTGTTTCATTACCCAACTAAAAGGCATCAGTGCTAGAAGGCATCTGTGCTAGCACTGATGATGTTACCTAGCTTGGGTAATAAGCCATCTGCGTAAAAAGAAACCAAGGAGATTCATTTCAACCTTGAACTACAAATGGTCCCCTTTATTGGCTTGTACATTTGTTCAATTATTTCATACACAAAGAGACAAATTATCCATAAAGTATACTTATTTATACAAAATTAAAGCATGAAAAGGCATACATCAACAATTAGAACAACCACTTGTAAAATGTATTTCTTATCACCAATACCGCCAATTGGTGGTATAATAACTTCTAGATCTCATCTTTAACATTAGTACTCAAATGTATCCTTCTATCTAAAAGGCTGTTAATTTGAAAACGGCAAAAACGGAAATTTTCTATTACCCGGTACTAATTTCTTTCTTTTCTGGCTATTTTTACGTATCTAATTGAAGAGCGCCTGGCTTTATTTGGTTAGTTAGTTTTCTTGGCAAGATTTTTCAGACAGGGTTTGCCATTGCCTTCTTCCTAGGGCTAAGATAAAGTGACTGGCTCAAGGTCACCCAGCTGGCTTCCTGCCCAAGGCAGGACTAGATCTCACAGTCTCCCATCTTAACCACTCTTCCAAACTGACTTATACACACCTCCAAATAGCTAGACAAAAAGGAGTTGGGTAGGTGAGAGAAAAAATTGTTTTTATTATTATTCTGCTGTTTCACACCCAACAACCTTCTGAAAACTAAACTAGCTTTACTGCTGATGGTATATAACTAAGACCTTGAGAGGTGAAGGCAATGATTATTTCTGAGCCTGCTTAGTTTTTCTGCAGATGTTTCATGATCCAAACTAGGTAACGTCATCAGTGCAATGTCTGTAAGAAAACAACCAAGCTAAAGCCCATGTCACACTGCCCAACGGATGCAAAAAGGACACAGCGGACAAGCAAAATGTTCCATCCGTTGTTATCCGCTCTCAAAAGGGGCAAAAATTTGCATAACTGGAGCGGATAACACGGACGCATGGAGGACGCAGGGCGGATGCAAAGCGGATGCAGAATGGAAGCCTAGCGGATGGAAGCGGATGGGAGCGGATGGCACATCCACAGGGCTTCCGGGGGGTCTCAGCAAAGTGGACGCGGAATGGAAAGAGCGGATGCAGAGCGGACGCCGAGCAGATGAAGCGGATGCACAGCGGATGCACAGCAGATGCACAGTGGAAGCCTAATGAATACCTGGCGTTAATTGCGCATGGATGCATTGCATCAGCCCCGCGGATATAACGGAAGCAGCTCGGAAGCAGGTCGCCATTCAGAGGAAAGACCTGCTGCCAGACGGATTGCCTGCCTTGCCTGCCCTGCCTGCATGTCTGCCTGCAAGCCTTGGTGCCAGCCTTGGTGCCTGCCTCCCTGCCAGCCTTCCTGCCAGCCAGCAACCCCACAACCATGCGGAAGCACAGCAAGCCTCAGCCATCTGCTGCCAGCCCTTGCAAGAGGGCTACCATCCCGCCCCCTGGCCCTCACTCTGGTTCTGCTGGGGCTTCTGCAGCACGGGCTCGCTCTTCTGGGGCTGGCGCTTTTGCTGCTTCTGCTTCTGGAGGAGCTGATGACAAGCACTCCAGCACCAGCCACCTCCACAGCACCTGCACCCTTCACCCCTGAGACTGAGCGACCAAGAGGAGTGCCAGAGACTCATTTTTGTCTTATAGCTTGTTGTTAATAAAGTCTATTTATGATTCACACACTTGTTTCATTTCTTTTTTTTAATAAAGTCTTGCTGGAAACTTTTAGAAATGGTTTAAGCCTTTGCTTGCTTGTGGGATGGGTAAGGATAGCTGTGGGATGGGTTAGGATACCTGTGGAATAGGTAATAGCTGTGGGATGGGTTAGGATAGCAGTGGGATAGATAAACCTCCAGTGCAAGCATAGTGGGACTGTATGGTCCACCCTCCCAGGTGCCACACCTATGGCCCTTTATTATCAACAACGATATAATCAATCATCCACACATGTCAACATAAACACAACTCTTCATTAAATGCCCTGTTCATTGTAGGCAAACCAAACATACATGGCCCAATCTCATCCGTGTGATGAGACAGGCTGAAGGAAGCATCCATTAAGCATTTACCATCCTGTCTTGCCACTCCACTGCTCCAGCTGGGGAGTTGCACCAGTGTTTCAGGAGGTTGCGCTGCTTCTTTGCCTCATGTGAGGCTCTGTTGGGGCCTTGCACATCCTCAGTGTTGATCAGGTTTTGCCCTTTTCTCCATTCCCCAGGCTCCATGTCCCTATTGCCTTGTTGACGGTCCACAAGCCTGTTCTGCAACACTGGGTAGCAGGTGCGGATGACATTGTGCAGGATGCAGCAAGCTTCCACGATCCTCCTCACGGTCTATGGGCGATGCTGCATGGTGGTGAGAAGTACCTGGAACCTGTTGGCCAGAATGCCAAAGGCATTCTCCACCACCCGCCTTGCCCTGAACAGCCTGTAGTTGAAGATCCTCTCTTCACGGGTGAGGTATTTGGAGGTGTATGGCTTCATGAGGTAGGTTGTGAGGGAGAAGGCGTCATCCCCCACGATGAAGTAGGGCACATCTTGCTTGTCATTGGGCAGCGGGTCTGGATCTGGGAAGCCCACCATGAGGTTGCCTTCCAGCCCCTCCTTGAGGTGACTGGCGTTGTATACCTGGGCATCTGAAGATGAGCCGTTGCCTGAAGCATCGATGTACATGAACTTGTAGTCAGCATCGACCATGGCGAAGAGGATGATGCTGAAGAAGCCCTTGTAGTTGTGATAAGTGGACCCCGACTTGGCTGGAGCTTTGCAGGCCACGTGCTTGCCATCGATGGCTCCAACGGTGTGGGGAAGTTCCACCTCTGATACCACTGCTCTGCAACTTTCTTCCATCCTTCTTCAGTGGAGGGGCACTGGAGGAGCTCCTCCAGGTATTCTTTGATGATGGCCTGCACCACTTCTCTGACCACAATGCTGATGGTGTTGGATGGCACCCTCCAGCCATACTGCATGCTCCTGTAGGTGGTCCCTGAGGCCAGGTGGTGCAGAGTGAGTGCCACCTTGAGCCCAGGTTCCAGGCTGGGCAGGAAGTTGGTGTTTGTCTTGGTCAACCTGGGTGTCAGCCACTGCACAAGTTCGTCAAACATGGCTGGAGGCATCCTCATGAAGTTCTGGAATGCCTGAGTATCTTCGCTCCTGAGCTCCACCATCAGTTTGTTGTACAGTCCGTCCTCTGCTCTTCTGGCGAACCATCTTTGGACCCAGACTTTTTTTTGGGTGCCTCCTTTTCTTCCCATAGTAGAGTTCACAGAGCCTGTAGATGGTTTCGCACTGTTGCAGAAGGATGGTGGCTGCTGAAAGGACTTTGTCACAATTCACGGTGGACATGACTGGATGCTGTGGAAGAGGAAGAGTCAGATGAAGGCTGCAGAGGTCCGCACAACAGAGGCTGCTGTTCTGAAAGTGAGATGCAGGCAAGTTGCTCCCCCTTTTTATAGGCAGTATAGGTGTCCCTTTGCATCCTCTAGGCATCCTCTAGACATCCTTAATATCCGAGATAGGTCCCCTCAGCGAACGTTTTTTTTTGTTTTACATGCTTTGTTTCCGTGCTGCATCCGTTCTGCATCCGTTCTGCATCCATTCTGCCTCCTTCCTGCGTCCGGGCGGATGCGAGTTGCCCGGATGCGCAGCGGATGCCAAGCGGATATAGCGGATGCGTAACGGATGCGTAACGGATGCGTAGCATATGCAGAACAGACGAACTGGATACATTTTCCGTGCAAAAGTTTTGGGAAGCCCAAAACTTTCAGAGCGGATGAAACGTCAATAAACGGATGCTGGACAGATAGAGAGGAAGCAAAACGGAGGCAGTGAGTACATCGCTTTTTCAAACGGATGGCAAGGTTTTTTGTCCATTTTACATCCTCTTTGCATCCGTTGGTTCAGTGTGACATGTGCTTAAGAGAACACTGAGGACCCCACAGTCTTCATCCTCCTTCCTCTTCCACTCCGCACCATATACTTCCATCTAGCACTGATGTTGTTAGTTTGGGTAATGAAACATCTGCAAGAAAACAAGCAAGCTCAGAGAACACCAAGGACCCTCATGTCTATCCTGAGTTACAAATATTGTCCTTTATTAATAATGATTATTTCATCTGAGATTTGCTTTTTCCCCTGGAAAGTATCCAGTCAACTGCTTGACTAAAGGAAACCATTTCAATGTGCATGGACAAGAGCATTTGAGGCAACAGAAGAGAGAGAGAAACAGGTGTTTTTCAGACCATGTCAGGAAAATGCACTGGAGATGATATTTGTGGTGGTAAAGAAAGGGTAAAGGGCCAATATCCATTTCTGCTTTCCAAAAAGAGCTGCTGAGTCAATCAGAGTAGGCAGCATGGATAAACCGTCAGCCAAAGTTATCTACTCCTAGGTATCTGCAGCCAAAGGTATCTACAACCACTAGGTATCTACTCCCATCTTTTCTCAGTGAAGGATTATTCTGTGGAAGAAAATAAAAAAATTACTGGCGGATGGGAAGGAAAAGCCAAGAATTTGACTGCATTGCATCTACTGTTATATTCTTTGTGGGAAAGCACTGCAGCGTCTCTTCTAGAGAAGCTTTTCCCTCGATCAAACGGAGGGCTGGAGTGTGATAAATGACAATACCTCTCCAGGGACTATTTGCTAAGTAGGCAAAATAGCAACTCTCTTTTTCTGCAAAATCAAGTAAGAGAAAATCCTTTCCTTCTCCTCTAATGAAATACCCAGTTGGGATGTCACCAGGAACAGGAGATCTAACACAGGTAAAAACAACAAACTAGAAGTAGAGCAGCTATGTTGTGTCTTCAGCTCAGCAAGCAACTGAACCTGTCCCTTGACAGGTTCAGTTGCTTGACAGCATCATTTGGAAATGCGTCAGGAGCCAAATGATAGCACCAAAGTTCAACGTTTGATATACTTTGCACAAAGCAAAGTGAAATCCTGGTTATTAAGCAATCCACCCCAGATGAACCCTGGCCATTTTTAATCATCTTATGTTCTTCCTATTATGAGTTTTTTTTCTTGGGTCTTTACAGATAATTTTAATTGTGAGGGCTAAGGAGTTTTCTTCCAGACTCTTTCCTGGAATCTTCTTACCAGAGCTAAAGCTGTCACTTCTGTCATCCAAAAGAACTTTATTACCATAATTTATCAGCTCAGGTTGCTGAATGGTGACCCCATCCCAGGATTGTCAAGTAACTTTGTCTGTGAATCATGAATAGCTGCTTTTCAACAGTCTTTAATTTACCTTCAGGCCATTCTCATCCTCATGGACAATTTCTCTTTCCATGTTTGTGATCTTCTGACATTTATATCAAAATGAATCTCGGGGGAAGGATATTCTACTCCCAAGTAAGGGAACCACCTGGCTAAGATGTTCAGTATGTAATGAAGGTTGTGTCACCCCCTTGGATTCTCTTGGTATCAGGTACCTTCCTCTGGAATATGTTTAGAGATTCCAATGTTGGTTGCAACAACTGTATTTCCTCTGCATGGTGACAGCTCAAGTCTTGCAAGAAATTCTGAGATGTATTTCTTGGGCCCAGTTCAAAACCTCTGTTGCAATTTCTGCACAGATTCCATAATTCTCAGGATATGATTCTAGTCTGGCAGAAGTTAACATTGCTTTCCTGCTGGCTGACCTATGAGTAAATCCATAGCCAAAGAAGTTGAGCTTGGATGGAGAATATGAAGATAGTATCTTGGGATGAAGGCAATTTTTCACTTTTAGCTATGTCTTCCAGATTTTATTTTATTTCCAAGCTAATGGTGCATTTAAATGGGCTATTATGCAATTCAGTGGGAGAATCTTTGAGGAACCTAATGTTTGTGTGTGTGTGTGTTTTATTTCCAGCTTATTTAAATTGTGGTGATATTCTGAAGGGATCCCTTGGATGTCATTAAAAAAACCAGCATTTTAAATTCATGTTATGAGCTTATTGGGCTATTTAATATCTTCCTTAAAATATAAATGTTTCTGGTGATATGGGGCAAAAGGGAATGGGAAAGCAATATTAAGGGAGTAGGTGAGTCTAATGCCTTTTATCTGCCAAAGACAAGGCAGCCCGGAAGATATTTATTAGTTCAATACTTCAACAACATGGTATTAATTGCCTCTGAGTGTTTTGATAGGTAGTTAGCATAG
Source organism: Laticauda colubrina (assembly GCA_015471245.1). NCBI lineage: Eukaryota > Metazoa > Chordata > Lepidosauria > Squamata > Elapidae > Laticauda > Laticauda colubrina. The sequence goes on along the minus strand of BLBF01000020.1, from coordinate 34,353,384 downwards.
GGCTATTAATGAAAATAGCACCACTTCATTTTAAAATTAACTACTTGGCCATTCAGCAACATGAGCTGATAAATTATGGCCATAAATTTGAAATAGAGATTTATGTAATCATAACTCAGATTTTGTGCTATTAGGCACATCAGATGTGTGATAACATCAAGGTAATCTTCCTTCTCACTTTCTCGGAACAAAAGTCATATTTTTAAGGATTCGTTCACACTAGGTTTTCTCCTAAGTAGGAACTTCTCCCTTTCTTATTTCCTTTTTCAGTTGGTTATTTCTGTGACAATGCATACATGGCCAATACCAATTGGATCTACAAATTTCCCTGTTTAAAAAAAAGGTGTTTATGTTTTGCATTTCTCACTTTTCTCAGTGGAAAAACATTAAGTATGGTATATAAAATCATACATTGCAACAACTTACCTGTCAATGAATACTTTAGCTTCAACCATAACAACACAAGAGCACACAATAGATACAAACACAAGGTTAATCGCACCAAACTTGATTGTAGGAAATACAACTTCAGCAACAGAGTGGTCAATGTCTGGAATACTCTACCTGACTCTGTGGTTTCTTCCCCAAACCCCAAAAACTTTAACCTTAGACTGTCTACTATTGACTTCACCCCTTTCCCTAAGAAGTCTGTAAGGGGCGTGCATAAGCGCACCAACGTGCCTACCGTCCCTGTCCTATTGTTTCTTTTATTTTTCTTATATGTACCCATTTCTTGTATTCATAACTATGTATATACCTATTATACCTATTATCTTGTAAGCGATTGACAAATCAAAATAAATAAAATAAATTACAAAGAGATTTAAAAAAATCCAGAGGCAAATGTAAGTTTGTCTTTCCCCCCACTCAACATCAATACACAAGATGCCTCAAAGAATGTCTAAAGAGGGTAATGCAATTTAATTTTTCAATTGGGCCTTTTCTATGTATGGAAGCGGCTACCTAGAAAGTAATAAAGGAGACAGACTATGGACTTCTGAAAGAATAGGCGAGAAAGATATTCCTGATGTGGAATCAAAGCAACAATTCAAGATAGTAGTTCTTAGTTTTGTTTGTGCTGAAGCATTTGCAATTACAATTCCCCCATAAACAGATATGTTCCTAAGCAGCTGTAAGAGTAAATCCAAAAGGTAAATAGTTATTTCTTCCTTACTGTAACCTCATTACACAGGAAGTATATTTCAATCTTCTCCAATATAGTTCTCTCTAAACATCAGACACCAGTATCTATAATTCTAGATAAAATCAACATTGGTCAAAAATGTTGAGACCTAAAGTGCAACATACCTGGATAGGATTCTTATTTAAAAATAAGAATATATGCAGGAAGATATAATGCATAAAGTTTTTGTCATTCATAAACCAAAAAAAAACCAACCAACCCCCATATTAGAAAATGCTCATTCACAAGCACATTCAAATTTTAGTATGTCAGCAAACATATTACACAGTAAATCAATATAGAACAACTTAAATATTTCAACCAGAAAAATTAGTGTCTTTGCAGGATCTTGGATGAAAGTCACACCAGCTTAAATTTTTGCAGTCCTTCATGAATAAATTCCCTGAATCAATCTTCTTTTAAACAACTATTAATCTCTTGAAAGAAATGAATGGCAGGGAGGTGGATCTGAAATTGTGGAAGTAAACCCGTAAATGTAATTAATATTACAGTACTTGCCTTTATATTGTATTTCTATGTTCTATCTGGAAGACACTCTTTTGGTGACCCTGTTGGGAACAGCTTGATTGAAGAATATTTTCTCACAGGTTCTTTCTAAGTCTCTTGCTGTCTCAGCTGACAGCAAGCCAGCACAAAACAGAGGAGCCAAAAACAAACAATGCAGATTATATAAAGTAAAAAATATAACCCATTCATTAATAGTGGTAATTAAGAGCATTTATTCCCTGATTTTCTCCTCAAAGAATGGCATCATTAAAGTGGTTTAGAAGATATCAAAAGAAACATGTAACATAAAACAATACATAACACAAAATCAACACAAAAGTAGTCACAATCATAAGTAAGATCCCATAGGAGAGGGATGCCAAACTTGTCATGGCAAAATTATGTGACCTATTGGGACTTTTTTCCCCTTCTCCAAACTGGGCATGGGTGTGACCAATGCGTGATGCACCCAGCCCGTGGTCTGGGAGTTTGACAGCCCTGCCATAGGAGAAATTAAAAGGAAGATGGGATCAGATGGATTGGTGAGTGTCTTATTGAATTGGCTGCATACATTTTACTTTTTTAGCCTAATGAACTGTGGCAGATGCCTCTGATTAGACTGAAAAGTTGATCGATGCGTAACTTCTGAACATATTACTTGTATTTATTCACTGAATTCAGGAACTGAAAATGCTAATAAGCAGGAAGCTCTGATACTGAAAATCAAGGAGCACTGAGAAAAAGCTGGGTAGAAGATAAAATGTAAACAAGACCAAACTAATGACAAGTATAGCAACCAGGCAGTGAAGATACTGAAATGGTGGATAATTTCAGCCTAACGAGATCAGCCATCAACAATAATAAATCAGCAGTCAAGAAACACATTGCAGACTCGCATTTAGTAGACAACAAAGGTCTTGGAGAAGAAACTACAGAGGTTTTGTACATGGTCAAAATTTATGAATGTTAGTGTTGGGGGAAAAAAACCTCCCAAAGATACCATAGACAGCAAGCCAATGGATAATCCTGAGTTCTCACTTGAAGCATTCAAATTATCAGGCTTTGAACATATTATATGAAGATATAGCTTTACTGAGAATCCATAATGCCAGGAATGGTAGAATAAAAGAGAAAAGGATGATATATCTGAAGAGACGGATCATCCTGGAAAAAGTCAATCTATATGATTGCTAATTATCAACATTGATATGATGGCACATAATCAATTATTTTATTGAAATGCTTATGCAGAACATTTATGTATGCATATGTCTATGAGTTATATGCCCTCTATTTTTATTTCATTAATTTTATTATCTTAGTTTTCTTTTGGATTCTTTCTTTATATGATTGTTTGTTTGTTTGTTTCCTTTCTGTTTGTCTTCTGTTTTCAGTGAAAAAAAACAAAAATGGTTTAAAGAAGAAATAACAATTTATCTGATTTTGAAGGTGTGGGTATATCAGTGGCTTCATGGGGGATCATTATATCTTGATGGATCATCATGAATTCCAAAATAATGCTTTGTATTATTGCAATGTTTCTCAACCTTAGCAAGTTTAAGATGGGTGGACTTCAATTCCCAGAATTCCCCAGCCAGCCTACCTGGGGAATGGCAGGTAACAGCCATTTTAAGTCTCTATTTTGACTAAAACATCCCCAGGGAGTTCTGGGAGTTGAAGTTCACCCATCTTAAATTTGCCAAGGTTGAGAAAAACTACCAGAACATTTTTTTTCTTACCTCTTCCTTGTCTTCATAATCTTAAACTCACTTTCAGATCTTTTTTCACTTCCCTTTGCTGCAACATAATCCATGTTTTAGTCAAAATGTGGAGCTTTAATTGTCCTGTAACCATTTTAGCTTCATTTATATGTTCCTTCCTTTCTTAATTAAAACCATTACATTCCAACAGAAATGCCATATAGCCAGGCATTTTATTTCTCCCAATGAAAAAAAAAAAAGAGTAAACGTGATTATGAGAAACACAATACAGAGAGACCAACAGAACTTTTTAAATATGGGAAGTCCTTGAGTTATAACCATATTTCTGTTGCTAAGCAACACAGTTGTTAAGTAAGTTTATCCCATTTTACAACCTTTCTTTCCACATTGAAGTGAATCACTACAATTGTTAACTTGGTATCCCAGTTGTTAAGTGAACCTGCTTCCTCATTGCTTGTCAGAAAGTTAGAAAGTTACAAAGTTGATCACATGAATTCAGACATTGCAACCCTCATAAATACAGGCTGGCTGCCAAGTGTTTGAATTTTGATCATGTAATTACAGAGATGTTGCAACGGTCGTAAGTGTGAAAAATGCTCATAAGTCACTTTTTTCAATGTAATTGTAACTTTGAACTTCCAAGTGATGTGGTGGCCTAGATGTGGGGCTCTTGCCTCACAATCAGGAGGCTGTGAGTTCGATCCTAGGTAGAGGCAGATATTTCTCTCTCTGGGCACATTGAGAAAACATTGGCTGCAAACTCCTCATTGGCGACACGAAGGGCATCCAGCCAGTAACCACTCAGCTCCATTCAGTTGCCCTGAGTCCACCCCAATGCAAGGTATTACAGGGTCAAAAAAAAATGTAACTTTGAACTTCATTAAATAAACGATTGCGAATAAAGGACTACCTATAATCCAGTCATTCCATTCTGCTTGACTGACAGCTTGGTTCTGATGAACTTTGGCTCTCTTTTGTTTTATGTGCTCTTGGTGTACATTAAAAGACATTGGCTGGGACTAGATTTGCATGTCAGTTATCTTACTGTAGAAGAAATAATGGGAAATGTTTGAGTCCATGGCTTTGATTTGTGAGACTATCTCCCCTAGAAGAATAAGTATAGGATTCCTTCTCTTCAGGAAAAAAAAATCACCTTCAAAAAACATATTTTGTTCCTGAATGAAGTATGTTTTATGTGAAACTCAACAAAATATTGTATTTATTTATAAATGCAACAAATTTAAAAGGGTAGGATCAGGTATTTAAATTATTGATTGTGAAATATTTAAGTATAGAGTAACTATCCATCAGCATACACAAGAGGCCTGGGGACAGATTTATGATACTTGAGGTTTTTCAGCTTTAGCTGGCTCTTGGCATTTCTATTAATTATAACCCCATGCGTTACTTTCTGCAGAACTTGTTACAAGTATTTATAAAAGATGTCCCTGTCGTAGAATTTAAATATTGTTTGTGCAACTGGAACATGTTTTCTAGTGAGGATTAATATATTGCCCTGATTTAGGGAGCAAATTAAACTTGGCGGTATAATTCACAAGGGACAAGAACTTTCTTTTGTGAGGTATCAATGTTCTTCTCAATATGAATAATTGCACCTTGATGCTTACGGTAAGACCCACCCTGATGTCACCTTCAGATTTCACTGTATACATTTTGCAATAAAAAGTCTTCCTCAAAGAAAGCAGATTTCTCACTTGCCAACCAAAAGAGGGATATTTACATATATTGGATTACAAAGCATAATGTCCCTGGGCTCACTAGGGCTAAAGAAATACAAAATATTAAGAGGAGATTTGATGTAAGAGTTCAGCCATGCTACCTCCTGGTTCATGTATGAAATTTGTGCCTTTTGGTTGTCTTCCCTGTGCAATGAGATCTTGGATCAAATCATCTCCTAGGCCTGTGATGCTGAACCTATGGCACACAGGCCAGAAGTGGCATGCAGAGCTATCTCTGCCAACACACAAGCCATCACCCCAGCTCAGTTCCACTGCGCATGCATGCGTGCCTCCTGCCAGCCATTTTCGGAGGGGTCAGGCACACATGCACAGGGGGTGGGGGTAGCACGGGGGTTGTGCGTGTATTGCATTATGAGTGCAGATACATGTGCAGGCACTTTTGGCATGTAACGACAAAAAGGTTATCCATCACTATCCTAGGCTAAAAGCTTGTGGATGATCAGTGGCTTAAATGCTGCTACATCATTATTATTTTTTTGAAAAAGTTTTTTTTATTTTTTTAATTATTTAAATACATCTTTGGGAGAACAGTGTGATTCCAGGTGTTTTACATTTTAAATCAGTCATCTCCATAGTCACTGATACAGCTTTCTAACATTACATCATCTCTTACCAAATTTTCTTCTTTATATTCTCATAAGTTGTTTTATATCAATCAGTCAATCAATCTCTATCTTCCTTGATCATATACTTATATTCAACATGTTTACAGTTTAATCTATTCATAAGATTTCATTAATCATTCAAAGTTTCATCTTAATTTGTATTATCCCCTATTGAATTCCCTTTCCAATATTATTACATATATTTTATTTTCTGTGTGTCTCCTTCTCTCTACTTTCTCATTTTTGTACAAATATATTTTCCATCTTATTTTCTTTAGCCAACAATATAACAATATATCCTCATTACTTTGTACAAATGGATAACAAAATATTTAATTCATTAAAAACATTCTAATCAATCTCTAGCCTCTTTGATCATATATTTATGCTCTCCATGTTTACAATTTAATCTATTCATACCATTCAGTGACCATTCAGGATTCCATCTTAATTTATATTATCCCCTATTATGTCCCCCCCCAATATTACATTTGCCACTGTTGCATATATTTTATTTTCTCTGTATTCCCTGCCATCTAACATCACATTTTACACAAATATATTTTCTTTTAGCCAATAATATCAACATTATAACATAACCTCACTACCTTATGTATGTAAATAACAAAATATATAATTCATTAAAAATATTATCCTAATTATGTCTATTCTCTATCGGGCTCCACATAATATTCCCTTTCAGATCTTAAATACTAATCACTTTTATCTTCCATAAACATTTATTTGTTTAACTTGGTTAATCAATTATAAATTTTTATTTTCATGTCTATTCAACTTTAATTATTCTTATTTTAATTCTTAATCCAAGCTCCTCAAAATCTATTTTATATATTTTGCCACTAAAATACCTCTTCATTGTGGAGTCCCCTTCTTTTCCATTTCTAACCATTGTCTCTAAGTCTCTCTTTCATATTAATTCATTGTTTCTTTGCTTGTTTACCATTTTCTATCATCTTTTGACTTTTCCCCTTAATCCTTCCTGTATTGTTAATCATTTTCTGATATTCTTTCTCCCATTTCTTGAAGTTTATCCCCACCAACTTCTGATCTCCTAGCCATTTCATTTATCAGCATTTCAATCTGAATATCCCCCCCTTATTTATTATCTATCATTGACATCTCAAATTCAAATTCTTTTTTCTTCTTTTGCATTATTTATTGTTCCTTTTGTTTTGTTTCACTAGTTTCTCTTTCTTCTGGCTCCTCCCCCTTCTTTGTTCTTTCTTCTTCTACTACTATCAACGCCATTTCCGAATTTTTCTCTGTATTCTGTATTTTTGTGCATAAATCTAACATTCTGTCCCATATCTCATTCATGGCTCAAAGGTCCATCTTTATTTCTTTATAATAAGTCACTCATCTTTGTATTGCTTATTAGTCCAATTGTCCAGTATCCAGTGAATTTTATTTTATTTGAACCAGTGTCTCTTTTTTAATATCAATATTCTCAAATCTTTATTTCCAGTTAATCAATCCAAGTCAACAATAATTCTAAGGGTAATGTCCTCTTATATTCTTTGCTCTTTGATTATGATATATTTCAGCTTCCAGGGGTCTTACTGTAATGCCTTTCTTTTATTCCTTTTTAACTTCTTCTTTTGATTTAATCATTAGCTTGAAGGGATCTGCAGGATTTTTCTTTCATCAACAAGTGGCACTTTTAGTCCAGTTTCACTGCCACTCTTTTTCTGTTTCCTTAAATTAGCTTCACAAATTTTTGTTTTTTAAAAAATCAAATATTATTTCTCTTTTAGAACAATTATTTCCAGCATTCAAATTAATGCCTTCTGATGCCAAATCCTGCCTAATCGTCAATTCCAAATTAGTGTTCTCCTAAATTTATTGCTTTTAAAAGTTTAAGCTCTTTACATTTCCCATTTTTTCTTCCCTCTTCCAGGTCTCTGCTAACTCAGTTCTTTAATCTCCTCTGTTATTGTCTTTTTGGGGTAGGTAAAAAATAAAAAAAATTCTTCTCACCCTTCTCTGAACACTGTTCCCAGTCTCTACTCCAGCACTCGCTTAGATGCTCCTTGGCTGTCCCAACTCTGTAGTGGCCATCTTGGTCACACTTCTCTCCATCGTGGTGTAGAAAGCAAGCTCAGGGTTTCCATGGGGGAGTTGTATTCTCTCCTGGGACCTCACTGGACATCTCTCCTTTACTTCACTGCCTCTACAAGGCAGCTATCAGCTCCGTCCGGAGTCCAAAAATGACAAGAAGCCAGCATAGGAACAGAGATCTCCATTTGCTGCTTCTGGTCTTGTCGCTACATCAGCCAGAAGTCACTACTACATCACTATTTATGATCCCCCTCATCTCTGTGAAGGAAAAGCAAATGCTTTCTCCAGTCATTCAAAGAAAGAGACCTGCTTCCAGAAAGGTACTAAAGTTGAGAAATATCTTCATGATTGCTAGTATCCAGAAATCTTTTAGTTCGGTGGTGGATGGTTTCTGTGGTGACTTGAAAACTATCTTCCAAAAGTGTCAGGACCAAGAACCATTATGAGTTGATCAAGGTTTTGAGGAATAAAATGAATGCCTTAAATATCTACAAGGCCTAAGATGCCTATTTCCTCCCTCACCCCTTGCTTTGACCCAGATGACTCAGAAGACTTTGGAAACACAAAAATGATGCTGAGGGATGACATGTCTACACTTTTTGCCATTCTGCTTGGCTGAACACCTAATAATTGGCATGAATCTGGAGTATTTGAGGAACCATCTCATCCTAATGGGGCTAGCCTACCCTCACTCAGTCTAGTGGAAAGGGCCTACTTCAGATTCAAAGAATTTCAATTGATGGGGCCAGGAATAAAGCATTTTCTGCTGTGGCCCTTGCCCTGTGGAATATTCTCCCACTGGAGGTGAGGTTCCAATGCCTCCTGTTTCTTGGCCTTCCAGAAGAGCCTAAAACCTGGCTCTGCTATTTTTGGGGAGGGAGAAGGAAGGAAGGAAGGAAGGAAGGAAGGAAGGAAGGAAGGAAGGAA
>BLBF01000020.1:34326170-34344592 GCA_015471245.1 Laticauda colubrina | reverse complement strand
AAGGAAGGAAGGAAGGAAGGAAGGAAGGAAGGAAGGAAGGAAGGAAGTCCAAGTAACTTTGTTAAGCTCTGGGATAGTTTTTTTTTCCCTTTTGTTGTCTTCTTTTGGTTAAACAAATTTAAAAACAGTAAAGTAACCCAGAAAACTTCTAAAATTTTGTTTACTTGTACAGGATAAATAGATCACAGGAGTCAATAGTTCTAAACCTTCACTTAGAAAGAGGCAGAACAAACGGGATTTGTTTGAGGGAATAACAGTTCATGCCTACTTAGCTAAATTAAAACTGACCAACTGTAGTGATGAAAAGACAGATTGCTGCTGTGATAGAAAACAAAACACATCATGGAAGTTGGTATAGGATACTTCAGTGTTTCTGAAGTGAATTCTTTTCCTAGCGATGCTTGGAAATTTTTACCGTTAGTCAGTTTGCAAAAAAAAGTTCATGCAATTAGACTCTTGTAAGAAATCTGTTCCAAATGTAAAACACAAGCAGAGCAGAGGAGTTTCAGTTTCAGTTTTAGTTTCAAGCAGCTTTAGCACAGAACAGTTGACTTAAGCCATGTCCAGGCTCTTTGCTGTCTCCTTCTTACTCACACAGCAAATACTGTTTCAGTTTCCAAACAGTCCTCAACTCTCTCACATGCTGGACACATTTATCTGGACACTAGCCAGATAAATACTCATGGATGCTGGTAGACACAGACAGAATTTTTTCTCCTTATTTTCCTCCCCCAAAATTAAGGCCAATTACATAGTTTCATAGCGAAGCACAAGTATCCAGCTATTATTTATATATCTATTGATCTAGTGTAGTTATATATGCTGTGATGCACAAGTGTTTCATACAGTGAGACAATGGAAAAATACAGTTTTTCTTGTCTAAGGTGAAAATACGAGAATCATTCATTCATTCATTCAACTTATATTCATCCTTCTTATCTGGAGCAAATTGGGTCAGTCAAGGAAATTGATGGCGGGATGAATATATTCCTTAACATTATGGATAATCTAGCAATGAAAGCCCTTATTTCAAGATATGGTCATGCCCCAAAGTCTGCATCCAGCTAAAATTGGGGGGACAGATACAGTACATGTAATTTTCAATTTACAACAGTTCATTTAGTGGCTGTTCAAAGTTACGACACTGAATAAAATGACTGATGACCATTTTTCACAATTACAACCTTTGTAGCATCCCCATGACCATGTGATCAAAATTCAGAAGCTGGGCGTTTGGTTCATGTTTATGATGGTTGCTATGCCCCTTTTTGCAACCTTCTGACAAGGAAAGACAATGGGGAAGCCAGATTCACTCAACAACCAGACTACTAACCTAATAACTTCAGTGATTCACTTAGCAACTGTGGCAGGAAAGGTGGTAAAATGGGGCAAAACTCACTTAACAAATGTCTCACTTAGCAACAGAAATGTTGGGCTCGATTGTGGTCATAAGTTGAGGACTACTTGTAAATCAATGGTACAAATCTTAACCAATAATGATAATCCTCAACTTACAACCATTCATTTAATAACTAGTTACAACCGAATACCCTACACCACCAGACTTGAGATTCCAAGCTTAGACAACCTTGAACTACGCCGGCTAAGATTGGACTGAAGCACAGTACATAAAATCATATGTTACAATGTCTTACCAGTTAATGAATATTTCAGTTTTCAGGGTGTAGAACTAAGCACGTTCAGTAGCCAAGAGGCATACACTGAAAGTCAAGGGAAAAGAAGTAGAAAAATAAGGGGAAGATAAACAGACTAGCAAGCAGGACTAACAAGTACCTGTTGCTTATGGAGTAGGGACAGTAGACAAGCATGTAGGGCGGGCAAGCCCCCTCCCTGCCTGCTGTGTGCTTTTTGTGTCTATCTTGCTGGAAGCAAGGTGTCAGACCAGTTGGATATTTGTTATGACTTACCCTGGCTGTTCTGTTCTCCATTGGTTACCCAATGTTTATTTTCTATTAGAGTAATAAACAATGGTTTGGCATTCATGTATTCAGTTTGTCCTAGGGAAATAGAAACCCCGTGGAGGACTGTAACCTCAGCTGAACTCTTATGCAATGAGCCACAGCAAAATATGTTTTTTGCATAATTCAGATTGTGCTAAATAGAAACATTTCACAGTTGTTAATTCTGTGAACAAGCCATCAACAATCACATTATATTTGAATATAAAGAAAAGTACAGGGCTGTTCTCTCAAGCTGCTTTTATACACTATTCCATTTAATTTAATATGATCTATTCATCTAAATTACAATTAACCCTTCAATGAATGGATATATATATATATTGATTATCATCGGTGTCACCGATGACAATCAATTCTTTGTTTAAAATTCTACATTCTCGGAGTATAAAAGTAGTTACTTCTTTTAGTATTCTAGGTCAAACTTTATTAATTTCTTATCAGCTGTGTATGCCAGCTGGCTCCCAATGATTCAAGGCTGTTCAACTGGTTGGAAATCACTAATATGCACAGGAGTTCATAAAAAGTCAAGCGTTACAGCCTTACACACTCAGAAATCCTGTTCACAATCATTGTTTCTTCCCCACTAATGGTCACTGAAAATTAGCGGTTTTGTGAAAATCAAATGATCTTACTATTTTCTTTAACTGTATTGTTTTCTATGCTTTTTCATTGTTTTGTCTTTTTTCTTCATCTATTTCTTTAATCTGTAAAAACTCTTCATAAAATTATTATTTTTGTCACAAAAAGAAAGAAAAGAAGCAGTTTTGGTCAATACCACTACTATATTGTAACTCCATAGACGTGTGACAAAGCATAATTTACTCATTGTAATTGAGAAAGTTTTGTATAGATAGAATAGATTGAATTCTTTATTAGCCAAGTGTGATTGGACACACAAGGAATTTGTCTTGGTGCAAATGCTCTTTGGTGTACATAAAAGAAAAGATACTTTCTAAATATTAACTTAGAAAGTTGAGGGCTGAAATTAAAAATTCCAGTTCAACCTGGGAATGATTAGAACATTAAAATGTGTCTAGTTGCTATTGTAATATCAAATACTTTCCCTTTAAAAACCATACAAATAGTTCTTGATTTACAACCACAGTTCAGTCCAAAATTACTGTTGCTAAGCAAGGCAGTTGTTAAGTGAGTTTTGCCCCATTTTAGGAATATTGCTGCCACAGTGGTTAAGTGAATCATGCCAGAGGTGGTATTCAGCAGGTCCTGACTAGTTCTGGAGAACCGGTAGTGGAAATTTTGAGTAGTTAGGAGAACCAACAAATACCACCTCTGACTGTCCCCATCTATTCTCTGCCTCTTGAATCCCAGGTGATTGACTGGGTCTTCTTTTGTTTTCCTGCACAGGAGAATGGAGCTGGAAAGCAGATTAGAGGAGGGAATGGGGATTTTATAGTATCCTTCCTTCAGGAGTGGGGTGGGAACGGAGATTTTGCAGTATCCTTTCCCTGCCATGCCCACCAAGCTACACCCACAGAACCAGTAGTTAAAAAAAAAAAAGAATTCCACCACTGAATCATGTGGTCACTAATGGAAACTGGCTTTTTTAAAAATAGTCTTCCATGTTGCATTGTAGAGGTCTATCATGACTTGTCTCCACTTGTAACTCAATCACATTTAGCAAAAAATCAGGATCTGTATCTAATCTTCACTTTTGAGCTTAATCTTCACTTTTAAAACATGTCACCAATCCCTGTCTCAATTGCTTTAAAGAAAAAAATAAAGTGTATTTGCTGTGTTTTATTTTTTTTTAATCATGAAGTTCACCCAGAAGAGAGTTATTTTATCATGTTTCTTCTGCATTGTTTGCAGCAACATCTAGGTTTCTATGTAGGATTTGAGAGCTGCGCAGTTATGTAATAAAAGAAACATCCATCATCAATACCCTTATACTTACTTACAATAAATCAGTATTATAACTTTTTTTAAAATAGGTTTTAGCGGAAATGCTTACCATACGATCAAACAGTTCTCCTGTTGAAATTAATGGGATTTAAATTCCTAACTTAAGTATATCTTAATTTTATCTTTTACAAAAGAATTCATGGTAGGCAAATCGGTAATTTCACCTTTTGCCTGATGATTTACTGCAGGGCTTTGCTGAAATATAAGGCCATGTTTGATCTCGGACTTCCCTTCTCTTCCCCCGCTGTTCTGTGGCAGGGCCACATATTTGCCACAGCATTCAAAGCAGGTATATGCCAAAAAAGTCATAAAATATAATGAAAAAGTGCAGGCCTGGAAGAAGGCATAAATAACGCACATTCAGCAATAATAATTGAAATGGGGTGGAGGAGTTATAGCAGCCTTGGGACATAAGTAAGTTACATGCCCTTGACTTTTTCAGGTTGTAGTTGTGATTGTTATCCCTTGATTCACTGATCATGAATAATAACCAAGCTCTTTCGGTTCCTTTGCCCTGTTCTTCTTCCAAATTTGCAAAAGTCTGCTATTGTCATTATTCCTCTTTCTGTTGTCTTTGATCTTCAGCAAATTTTGCATCCTGTTTTCTAATATCTTGTGGCATCCTCCCCCTCCTCTTTCTATAGAGAAAGAAACTTCAGAATGGAGAGCGGAGGAGACAAGGAGACTTCCTAGATGTAAACAAGGGAAAAAGGCTTTTGCTAATAGCTAAAGTGCTCTTCCTGGAGGAGAACATAATGTATTAATCTTCCTTTATATATATATAATCCTATCAAGTTTGCATGGTATACCATGCAGGTTCCTGTTAGAAAAATAGGCTCCCAGATTTCACTGCAGCTCACATTTCCTTAAAACTTCCATTCTTCTTCTTCTTAACTTCAAACCCCAGCCACTTATCACAGACCAATAAAAATAAACTTTGCAAACAGAAACTTGTCCAAGCGTAAGCATTCTTGTGCATTAATAATATGGTTTGTTAAAAAAAGATGTTTAAAATGAGGTCTAACCCAAAAGAAAGGTCAACCACATTATTAATCTATGGATTTTTTTTTAAAAGCACTACCCTTTTTAAGTTTGGCGCACAAGGAAGGAGAGGCAGAGGCTGGTGGAAAAGGTTAACAGGCTTCATTGGTCACAATGTAACCCAGCCAGGTGTACCGCCGCTAACTCGGCAGCCATCTGACAGCGACAGCTGAGCCTGTTTGACAGCTCCCTTTTATAGCGAGCTGTCAAGAGGGCTCAGCCAATCAGCGATGGCTCTGGTTCCCGCTTAAGCAGCAGACCAGAGTGAAGACTGTCGTTGGATATAACACTCCTCCCCTCCAGAATTGTGCATGTATAGTGCTCCAGGTAGGCGGGGCTATGCCTCACCCTCTTGGATCTTCTCAGTCTGGCTGGAGTCACCTACGGGGATGATCGGCTGCGGTGCTGGCATCTTCCGCCAGGGCCGATGTCAGCTCTTTCCCCTAGGAGGCCTCCATGGGTGACTGGTGGTTTCACTGGGTGGCAGACAAGCTTCAGCCACTGGTGGTGCTTCTGGCTCTGGTAAGTCCCTTGCGCGCGACTGCTGTTCAGGTGTTGGCCTGTCATCCTCGGTTGGTTCTTCAATCACTGTCGTCTTGGGGTTGACCTGCAGGAGTACTCCAACAACTCCTTAGCTGTTGCATGTGTCGCCGCCATAGTCTCCCATTGGTCATCCGCACCCTATAGGACTTTGGACCTGTTATCTTCTCTACCCAGCCCGGCAACCATAGGGGATTTTTCGCATAGTTGCGGGTGTAGACTGGGTCCCTTAGTCTAAATTCCCATGTCTTGCTATTGGAATCCAGAGGTGTGCTAGAAGCAAAGGCTGGGTTGAGTCTGTCCAGGGTTGTTCTCAACCTCCTGCCCATTAGTAGTTCAGCTAGGGATAGGTTAGTCTGAGCATTTGGAGTAGTGTGCTCTGTTAAGTGGTATAAGGCAATTTTAGAAAGCCAATTCCCCCCAGTCATCCTCCCCAGGGCTTCCTTGGCTGATCTGACAGCTCTCGCAGCCCTCCCATTAGCAGCAGGGTGGAAAGGAGAGATTAAGGCATGCCTGATTCCCTTTTGGGCCAGGATTAGTTCGAAGGGAGAGGAGGTAAACTGTGGGCCATTGTCTGATACCAGGGTGTCAGGATAACCATGGGTCCCAAACAGAGCATTCAGAATGCTAGACACTTCCTCAGTTGTGGTGGACTTAAGGAAGGCTAGCTCGACCCATTTTGTGTCAGAGTCCACTACCACTAAAAAGGTTTTTCCCTGCACCGGGCCTGCTATGTCAATGTGGACTCTAGACCATGGAGACTTTGTGTCTTCCCAGTCACTGGTGGCAGTAGCAGGAGGAGCAGGTCTTGATAACTGACATGCCTGACAGCCCTGCACCTTCCTGGAGACTGCCTCATCGAGACCCAGCCACCAGACATAATTTCGTGCTAGGGCCTTCATCCTAGTGATGCCCAGGTGCCCTTCATATAATACAGCTATAATTCAGGGCCTCAGGTCTCAAGGAATGACCACCCTGTTTCCTCACAACAAGCAACCTTTCAGTACACTCAGTTCCAGGTGACATGCTTTGAAAGGGCAGAGATCCACCAGAACAGGGTCTCTGGGCCACCCCCTTCTGATCCAGTCCAAAACTTTATTCAATTGGGGGTTTTTGGAGGAAAAATGGCAATGTCATTGGCATTCAAAGGCAATTGCAGATCTTCAATTAGGAAAGTGGCCGTTGTAGGTGCAGGATCATCAACCAAAATGGGCAAGGGGCATCTGCTTAAAGCATCAGTGTGGGCTACTTGCTTCCCAGGTCTGTAAAGCAATTCAAAATTATAAGCAGACAAAAAAAATAGGCCATCTTGTCATTCTGGGTGACATAATTTGGGGCCTGGGTTGGTCACCAGCCAGTATATCTAGGAGAGGCTTGTGGTCAGTAGTGAGCTCGAAATGGTGGCCATATAAGTACTTGTGGAATTTTTTGACTAAAGTCACAGCAGCAAGGGCCTCCTTGTCAATTTGTGCATAGTTTCGTTCTGTTTTAGACAGTATTCTGGAAAAATAAGCAATAGGGGCTTCTTGGCCGTTAAGCAGTCTGTGGCCTAAGACTGCCCCAATGCCAGAAGGAGAGGCATCACAAACAAGCACTAAAGGAAGGGCTTTGTTAAATTGCATTAATACAGAATGTGAAGTGAGTAGAGCTTTGACAGCCATGAAAGAGGGCTGTTCATTACGTCCCCAAGTCCAAGTAGTGGTAAAGTCCAAAAGCCTATGTAATGGTTCAGCTATAGTAGCCTTGTGAGGTAAGAATGAGCTGTAAAAGTTAAGTAAGCCTAAAAAGGCTTGCAGCTCTGTCTTATTTGTAGGAGCTGGAACATCCTGGATGGCTTTAACTTTGGATTCAGTGGGGTGAATCCCTGTAGAATCAATATGATAGCCTAAAAAGTTGATTTGGGAGGTGGCAAAAATATATTTTTTTCTGTTTAATTTGAGTCCAGTATCTTTTAAACATTGCAGAACTCTCTGTAAACATTGTAAATGTTCTTGTGTACTATCTGAGGCAATGAGAATGTCATCAAAATAGGGGATGATTCCTGGTATGTTGTAAAGTAAGTGCTCCATTATTGATTGGAAAATGCCAGGCGCCACACTAACTCCAAATTGTTTTACATTTAAAAGTGCCCCTGTGAGTTATGATGGTTTGCGCTTCTGCCTTCTGGTCATCTACAGGGAACTGTTGGTAATCCTCTATCATGTCAAGCTTTGTAAAAATGGAGCTTTTGCCCAAAGCGTGTAGTAGGTGTTGTATGGTGGGCACTGGGTACGCGTTGGGTTGTAGACCTTTGTTTATGGTCAATTTATAGTCTGAACAAAGGTGAATTGAACCATCTTGTTTCAGAGATATTACTATGGGTGTTTCCCATTTGGAGAAATCAATGGGTTCTAGAACCCCTTGGGCTAATAGTTTGTCCAGCCGGGCATCCACTTTTGCACGTTGAGTTAATGGGATTCTCCGTGGCTTGAGCCTTATTGGAACCACCTGTGGGTCTAAATTTTGGGTAATGGGTATGCCATTATAGCAGCCAAGCTTATCATCGAAAACTTCTGAAAAGTTTTCAAGTAGTTGTTCTAAATTGGAAATATTGATGGAATTTATGCCAATTACTTGCAACCCAAGGGAACTGAACCCTAATTATTAGCCTAATAAGCTTGGCAGGCACCCATTAACTATTACCAGAGATAAAAGTCCATTAAAATGATGAAACTGAATGTGGAACTTGCCTATCCCAATGAGTGGAATAGTCTGGCCTTGGTAGTCCCTCAAGGCCAACTTGCAGGGTGTCAGCTGTTGCTTGGTGATGTCTGGAACCAACTGCTTCAGAGTGTCCCAGGATAGGATGGAGAGGGAGGAGCCAGTGTCCACCTCCATGTGGCATGGCTTCTCTTCTAAAAGAAGATCAACATTAATCTTATTAATATTAAAGCATTGTGGTAGTGACTCAGCTCTGGGATATGCTTTGGTAACTGCAAAGCAATCCTCTTTGGATCTGAAAGCTTTTGTCTGTGTTTGGTTGGGGGGTGGCTGATTCAAATTTCTGGCAGCTTGGCAAATTCTTGCCAAGTGCCCTTCTTCCTCTGGCACTTCAGGCAGATCATGTTTCTGAAGTGACAGGTGGCTCTTGGATGGTTTCCCCCACAGCTGAGGCAGATGACTTGTGGTGTGCTTGGTCTTCTCTCAGCTGCGTTGCCTTTTCTTTGTGGTGTCAGAGGCATTCTTAGGTGGTTCATTTCTTCCCCCTCGAAGTATTCAGCTTTGAACATGTCTTTGTAGTGGACTGCTGCATTTGCCTTGACACCTGGGAGGCTGTCTGAGTTTTGGAGTTCAGCTGCGGATAGATTTGACAGTTCCACGGCTTGAGCTTCTTTGATTGCTTGCTTCAGGTTAAGGTCTGCTTTTGCTAAGAGGCGCCTCTGTAGTTGGAGGTCTCTTACCCCACAGACCAGCTGATCCAGTAGCATGTCGTTGAGTTGGTCTCTGACTCCGCAGTGAAGGGTAGCCGATCTGAGTGCTGCCATGTATTTTCTGATGGATTCTCCCTCCACTTGGGCTCTCCTCTGAAACACATGGTGGCGGGTGATGCGGGGTGGTCTGGGAGCATAGTGATTGTTGAAGACCTCCTGCAGCTCTTTCCGGGTAACAGATTTCACCGTTTGTGGAGCCAGTAGGGCAGTGGCAGTGTCAAAGACAGTAGCTCCACAGAAGCTTAAGAAATAAGCTTTTGTTCTGTTCGCAGGGATATCTGTCAGGTTGGCGGCATCCATCACGCACCCAAAATGATTGATATATGATGTCCATATTTCTGAAAACGGGTGGAATGATGGGAAGTTGGGAGGTGCCACCGCCATCTGGGGTTAGCTTCATGGTAACTTTGTTGGTAACCTTGTTAACCTTATTAGTGCTTCAGCTCTGTGACTCTTCAACTCTCTTTGTTGCCTCAGAAAACGCCTCACTTTGCTAACATCCCATCCTCATCACCAGTTTTAAGTTTGGTGTGCAAGGATGGAGAAGCAAAGGCTGGTGGAAAAGGTTAACAGGCTTTAATGGCCACAATGTAACCCAGCCGGGCGTACCGCCACTAACTCGGCAGCCAGCTGATAGCAACAGCTGAGCCTGTTTGACAGCTCCCTTTTATAGCGAGCTGTCAAGAGGGCTCAGCCAATCAGCGATGTCTCTGGTTCCTGCTTAAGCAGCGGATCAGAGTGAACTGTCGTTGGATATAACAAACCCAACAAAATTATGATTTAAATTACACTACATTGGGGATGATGGTCAATAACAGATTAAATTGTTGCAGACATAGAAAAATTTAGATGGGCCAATATATGTACCTAATTCTCCAAGTTAAACAAATTATCCTTTTGAGAGCATCCACTGGGAGCTATTTCCTTTGTCCACTATAACTACAGACTTCCATTCACTGATGGGTACAATCTCTCATCTGTATTCAAATTACTTGTTTTTATTTATTTGTATCCTTTTTTTTAATTTTTTACAAGTAACTCAAAGTGCAAAGCAAACATATCCAACATATTCTCCTCTTACTATTTTCCTCACAACAACAGACCTGCGAAAGGAGTTGGGCTAAAAGAGAGTGATTGGCCCAAAGTCACCAAACTAGCTTTCATGGTTAAGGCAAGACTAGAGCTCATCCCCCTGACCAGAATGGAACCTTAATCACTAGACTGAACTGACTCTCTTTTATAATTTTATTATATAAATTTTGAAATGTATTATTCTATAATTTCTCAAATTATGCATTAATATTGGACTTGTGGGGTTTTTTAAAATTAAAATTTGCAGGATTTGCTTAACAGTATAGATTTTTAAAGGAGTGCAGTATAAAGAAATATGATTGTCTGGGTTTTGTGTTGCTTTTGGCTTGGCGCTGATATTAAATAATAGTACTTTTTGTATTTTCTGTGGATAGCTATATTTCTGATTACTACTTCCTCTGCCCCTTTTCATACAGGAAGCGGAATTTCTAAATATCTGTATTGTATAGCAAATATTGTATTGTATAGCAAATCATTTGCCTCAAAATCTGAGGGCAATTTAGTATATGAACTTCACACAAACCTCTATTCAACTTGCACACAACTGAAGGCAGCTATAGTGGATTTTTTTCCTCATTTTTCAATCCTTTTATTTTATTGACATTTGTCTTGAATTATCTGCCCACAACATTTTTGCTGTTCCTGTTGAGGGAATCAAATAATTTTGATCTTTCTGGGAATAAATGAGGAATGGAGACAGGTGGAATTGGCCTGCTGTCTGGCAGCCCACAAATCTAAAGTATACTTTCCTCACTAACTGGCAGAGAAAAAATATACTTTGCACACCAGCTAAGACATTACCATGTGACCAGTCACTGATTGAGATTCTTTTAAAATAATCATTGATTATTTACCTTTTAATTAATTAAACAAATAACCCAAACCTCTTTTAATTCATATGGCTGTACTTTCACTGATTATTTGTATTGCTTCATTGCTTTGCAGATGGTCCTTGACTTACACTCACAGCTGAGGTCAAGCTTTCTGTTGCTAAGCAAGACAAGTGAGTTTTAAGTGACTTTTGCTCAATTGATGACCTTTCTTGCCATAGTTGTGAAATAAATCACTGCCATTGTTAACTTAGTAACACAGTTGTTAAGAGAATCCGGCTTCTCCATTGAGTTTACTTGTCAGAAGGTCGCAAAAACATGACCTAGGGACATTGTATCCCTCATAAATACATACCAGCTCCAAGCATCTGAATTTTGATCACATGACCATGGGCAGTGGTGGGATTCAAACAATTTTACTTCTGGTTCTTTGAGGGTGGCTTGGTGGGGGTGGCTTGGTGGGCCTGGCAGGGAAAAGATACTTTAAAATCCCCATTCCCTCCCCATTCCTGAGTGAAGGTTACTGCAAAATCCCATTCCCTTCCCACCCCACTAACCTGCTTTCCCGCTCCATTCTCCTGTGCAGGGCAACAAAGGAAGACCCAGCCAATTAGCTGGGACTTGGGAGACAGAGAATAGATGGGGGTGGGGCCAGTCAGAGGTGGTATTTGCCGGTTCTCCGAACTACTCAAAATTTCTGCTACCGGTTCTCCAGAACTAGTCAGAACATGCTGAATACCACCTCTCACCATGGGGATGCTGCAATAATTGTAAGGGTGAAAAATCGCCTTAAGTACTTTTTTCAATATCATTGTAACTTCAAACATTGAATGGTTGTAACTTGAGAACTGCTTGTACTACTGTTATGTTGACATTTTTATCATTTTGTTCCATTTCATTGTTGAAAGCTGCCCAGAATAGCTTCATGGTGAAATGGGCAACAAATCAATTCAAAAAAACAATTAAATATCAAGTTTCCATCAGGACAAGGGACTTTTTTGTAGGGTTTGTGCTAATCTTTTTAACTTATCCAATTCAGAAAAGCCCAAGAATTCTGAATTTATTACACAATCACAGTTTGTGAATTCAGCACTGTATTTCTTATGACCTTCTTACACATTGAACATTTCTGTTCTTCACCAATAAGGGAATTTCATTCCTGAAAAGCAGCCTTAGCTCAAATGGTATGAATGACAAGGTCCAACGGATGGAGTCCCTTTAGGTACATAAAACTTTTCCTTTAATCTGATAAAACCACTAATGCTAGACTCACTTTAAAGACATTAGAATGTCTCCCATTGAAATATGAGCCTCGGGGGTACAGCCAGGCTAAGCCTATGGTATAACATTACCTTAAGTGAATGGTCCTTACATGTAATCAGAAATACAGCACAATATGCATATTCTTTCATTGCAACTGACCAACTTTGCTTTCAGGTTACCCCGGACTTCAAAGTTTATAAACAGCCATAAGAAGAGAAATGTTTCCTCTATCAAAAGAGTGCCGTACAGAAATAGAAGGAAATTAGGATATTTGTCACCCTTCCCACTCACTTCACCTGGGCCCCAGGACAGTCTTTGAGGGGTTTGGTTCAGTTAGATTCCTGCAGACTAGATTAACTTTAAAGGCTGTGAATAACCTATTGAAATCATTGTGGCTACTCATGTGCTTAAATTTAATCACTTACTTAAGTGCTAACCTGGATCAGTGCCAGAATAAGCTTAAAACCAAAGATGAATGAAGCTAGCCATATTCTTGGTAAAACAGCAAAGTTCTAGAAACAGGAACAGCTAAGAAGAAGGGGGAAGAATTGCTTTGGATAAACAGTTACAATATCTTGTCCATTTGAATTCATTAACTGAATCAAAGCATCCGTCTTCTTCACTAAAAATCTACATCATCCTTCTGAACGTATACTGATTAACAATATCACAAATACCATCTATGAAATGACTACTATGAAATAACTACTGTTCTTCCAGAAGTAGCAGCCCATATATGGTACCTGTAGCCCTGATCTGGCAGAAAGAACTAGACTGTTTCAGTTGTGTTTGATTCTTTGTTTGTTTGTTTTATTACACTTTTATGCAATCCATCTACCCTATAAAATGACATGTTGGGAGGAAACAATCTGTAATATGATATAGAGGCATCATAATATAAAGAAAATTTAACGAAAGAAAGAGGAAAACTAAAACAGAGGTCAACTAATAAGTATTCTAAATAAAATAGCAACATTTTGATTGATTGTTTGCTCAAGAAGACAGTTGGTATTCAGTGGGCATGTGGAATTGTCTTCTAGAAAAACAATTGAAAGTTTACTCATTTGTGGAGATTTGAGCTGGTTCTTAGGAAAAGACATGTAATTTGATGAGCTTACTTCTATTTATAATGCAAAAATGTCAGCAGATATTTTATTTGTAGGATCACCTGACCTTCTAAATAGTTCTGAGTTTCCATAACACAAGCCAATTTAGCCAGTTGGTTACGATTAAAAGGGGTTAGACTGGGAAAGTGTTCTGGGATAAATCCATAGTAATTAAGTGTTCTCCTTACAGGTTTTGAATGTCAAGAAATTTAGATCATGCTGTTGATCTACATCAGAGTATAACAGTTTAATACACCCCACCGATTCTGCTAATGATATTTTACTGTTGCACTTTGGCCTAGTGCACTGTGTATGTGTGAAAGTGGTTCTGCTAAATTCATCATTTGTGAATGCATGCACATCGGTATAAAGCTACTACAGGGCAGTACTGAAAAATTGCCCTTGAAGAAATAAAATGCCACGTCAGATCAAAGTAACTTCAATCAGGTGTGTCAGTGATGCAGGAAAGCAGGATTATCTGCAGAATAGGCAGTAACAGCCCTGCAAAAAAAAAAAAAAAAACAGTGAAGCTCCATCAAACCAATAATGCACAGTCCAGAAAAATAAACTTTAAATGTAGATCTCTTGTGATAGATAGTAATTGCTCCAACAGACCCATTATAGCCGATTAGATCAATATTCTACATTGTTAAAGTGCTTTAATTAATACACATTTACATAAGATAACGGAAGCTATACTGGGAAAAAGTGGAGCATAGATTCTAGCTTGCACTGCAATATGCAGTGTATTAGTGCAGTTCAGTTTGCTTTAATTTATTAAAGTGTATATCAGAAACTCAAGATATCCGTTATGTTACAACTATCTTCCACATTCATCACTTGGCTGTTCTCTTGCTTCAGGAAATAAATGGAGTTATATGTTCAAGAACTGTGTGTGAAAAAAGTGATGTTCTCAAAATTCTGTCAAAGTGGTTTTCATTGCCAAATGCTTTTTCAGCTTTTTTTTTTTTGGGGGGGGGTGTTTTTTTATGATGGGGTTATATAGATATCACTCTGATTTACATGGAATTCTGATTTAGATTCTTCTATAGGAAAAAAAAGTCTTGCTTCTTTCTCCTCTTGAATTTGTGCTTCCCAAACTAAGGCGTAATTCATATCTCTGGAGGTAAGGGAACCATCTATAGAAGGAAGCCAAGGATTCAGGTAGCAGCTATGAACTCCTCAAAAACTTACAGAGTTCCTGGAAAGACAATAATGGATTACACTCTGCAAATATTTGTTTTTCTGGCTCCTTTCAGATTTAAAGTGAAGTGCCAGAGTAAAGCATGAGAACCATTTTAAACAGGGCTTTTTTCCACAACATCAAGGTTTCATGACCCTGGATGTCAAGAATTTCTTTAGGATTTCAAAAGGAGCTGAAGGGGAAGACCTCACTGGACTACGTTTGGCTCTGTGTGATGGTGCTGGCATCATCGAAAGGCAGAAGGGAAGGATTGATTAATCAGTGGTTCAAAGCCCCAGCCACTCAATTGAAGATTAACTGCACAGATCTGTGTATAAAGGCCAAGTATTTCCAAAATGCTCTTGCCTTTTCTCTTACCTGTCTCCCAAATCAATTTTAATTGGCAGAAGCTCTATCTTTACTTAGATAAGATGCATTCCAAACACCCTGAGGACTAATTGTAGCCTTTGTTCCCTCCCACATGGAAGGGTATACCTGCCTATCTTCATCAACCACATGTTCTTCAACTAGTATTCGGCTTTCTTGTTATTGAATCAAAACATGTAAGATGTCCTTCAGATCTTTTTTTAAAAATCTCCTCATTTTTTAAAATATATATATATTTTAAATCAGACTGACCAGTTAATTTATTACAGCAAGCATTTTTTTCCACATTCAGATTTGAAGGCCACATTTGTAGTAGCCAACACTGCTTTAGGCCAGTTGCTTTATATTTGTTATTTTATGTATATAGAAAGCAATAATAATTGTTAACATCAGTATTATTGCAATTAGCTGATAAATAAATGATCTATAAATACACAGACAGGCACATAAACATATTTATCTGGGGGGAAAAATGGGCTTAAGATAAGAAAGGCTACAGACAATATTCAGAACCAACTGCTGTTTCCCAGTGTAGCAGAAAGTCTCCAGTAGTGATCTGAACTAAAAAGGGTTTTTATTTTTATTTTTAAATCAGTCTGAATGCTTCATTTGTTGTAACTGAAATTCTATGAAGACTATCTTTTCCATTTTCAGATCTGCAATGGGAATGTGATGGATAAAATTATTAGATTTGATGTCTAACATAGGTTCAGGAAGATAATATAGGTAGTCCTTGACTTATGACCACAACTGAGTCCAATATGTTTGTTGCTAGGTGAAACATAAGTGAATTTTCCCCCATTTTATGACCTTTCTCGCCATAGTTGTTAAGTGAGTCACTGCAGTTGTTAAATGCTTTCCTGATTAACTTTGCTGTCACAAAAGGAGATCACATGACCCCCTGGACATTGCAACCGTCATAAATGTGAGTCAGGTGCCAAGCTCTGAATTTGATCACATGACCGTGGGGATGCTGTAATTGGTTGTAAGTGTGAAAAATGTTCATAAGTTACTTTTTCAGTGCCGCTGTAACTTTGAATGGTCACTAAGGGAACTGTTGTAAGTTGAGGACTACCTGTACCGCAATTAAGTAAGCTTTTGCCACACCGGCCTTTGTTCAAAGTGTTCCCAATAGGCCAGGCAGGGTTGTTTAATCACTGCCTACATTATTGAAATCTGACCAAGCTTATTCAGTCATTCATCATCCATGTGATTTATTTTGCAGGTACTTGTTTGTTTTCTTAAACTTGGTTTTTGTTATCAGAATTTACTTGATTTCCCCTCCTTCCCAGGCATTTTCTTATCTGCTTCTATGTGTGTTTCCTTAAAAACTACAGGTAGTTTTCAACTTATAACCATTCATTTAATGACCTTTTGAACAGTGGTGGAATTCAAAAAAAATTACTACCAGTTCTGTGGGTGTGGCCTGGTGGGCGTGACAGGGGAAGGATACCATAAAATCTCCATTCCCACCCCACTCCAGGGGGAAGGTTACCACCAGTTCTCCAAACTACTCAAAATTTCTGCTACTGGTTTTCTAGAACTGGTCAGAACCTACTGAATACCACCTCTGCATTTGAAGTTACAAAGACACTGAAAAAAGTGACTTATTACCATTTTTCACACTTATGAATGTTGCAATATCCCCATGGTCACACAATCAACATTCAGATCAATGGCAACTGGTTCATATTTATGACAATGGCAGTATCCCAGGATTATGTGATCATCTTTTGTGATCTCTGACAAGCAAAGTCAATGGGGAAGCCAGATTTGCTTAACAACTGTGTTGCTCACTTCACTAAAGTGATTCACTTAACAATTGTGGCAAGAAAGGTTGTATGATGGGGCAAAATTCAATTGACAACTGTCTTGCTTAGCAACAGAACTTCTGTGCTCATTTGTGCTCGTAAGTTGAGGGCTAACAGTACTTTCGTTTGAGAAGACAGCATTAGCTGCACTAATGCACCATGCCGTGGTCATCCGATGCCTTAACAGATTTGTTCTGAATTTTAATCATTATTTAAGAATAGATATGCTAACAGGGTCATTGCAACCTGATTGTAAAGGAGTGATGGCTGATGTGGAGAAAATAAGAGCCTTCGTGGTGAATGGTAGGTGTTCACAGAAGTTAACATGGCAGCCATCATCACACAATCAAAGCCGCTAACTTAATGTTGCAATGACACACATACACTCCCCTTCTTTACAGACATCCCTGTAAGCAGCAAATCATTCCAGCATCATGTTTTGACACCTAATCAGGTTACTTAAGGCTGAAGGAGGTCACTAGGCCTTCCTTTATTACTTTAAATATTTTACAGCATGGAATGGCCAATAGGATCTTTACATTATCAGAGGTAATTATAGAGTTCAGCAATGGTGGGATTCAAAAAAAATTACTACTGGTTCTGTGTGTGTGGCTTGGTGGGCATGGCAGGGAAAGGATACTGTAAAATCTTCATTCCCTCCCCACTCCAAGGGAAAGATACTGCAAAAGCCCATTCCCTCCCCACCCCACTAGCCTGCTTTCCAGCTCTGTTCTCCTGTGCAGGACAACAAAAGAAGACCCAGCCAATCAGCTGGGACTCAGGAGGCAGAGAATAGATGGGGGCAGGGCCAATCAGAGGTGGTATTTGCCGGTTCTCCGAACTACTTAAAATTTCTGCTATTGGTTCTCCAGGACTGGTCAGTACCTGCTGAATACCACCTCTGAAGTTCAGTAAACCAGAAAGAAACCAAGCTTGCTTATATAAAACCAAGCAGAAATCAGACATGGTGGAGGAAAAAGAGTGGTGTTCAGAAACAAAGCCCACATGATTGTTTAACACTCCTGCCCACCCCCAGTCCCCATCAAGGACAGTAAATGTTAGATCTAAAATTACCTAGCTCTATCACTGCAAGCTGGCACTTATTCACCATTGAGCTGATTGATATCTTTCCCTGGGCTGAAATTTAGCACATATAAAACAACTTTTGAGTGGATATGGGATAGATGGATAAAATATATCAGGTATTACAGGAATAGAAATACATGTTCCCTCAATCAATCAGTCAGTCCCAGCAAACCGTATCATAGGGATAAGATTTTTCCACTATCAAATCTGCAGAAATACCAGTAGTTACATTTGTAGAAGAAGTTACATTTGTAGAAGCCACCTATCAATCATGACTTCTTGATATTTACAGAAAGAAAACATACAAGAAGAGGAAGAACAGAGAGAATAATTTGTCAGAGTTACATATTATATGTTGGACACTGGGAATAGCATTTTGGGCAAATTATGGTTTGGGGAATGATTATTTAATCTAAAAATATGCATTGTTTTTATTTCTCTTTTACACTGAATCTTTAAAAAATAGTCCAGCTGTTTGATTTTAAGGAAAAATGTGTTTATCTAAGACTATCTTGAGCTGCACTTTTGTTCTTAGCTTCTAACTACACAGGGCCATCATGACAACAGCTTTATAAATCATCTGAATAAACTTTTCCAATACAAATGAATGTTCGTGTGAAAGCGAAGAGTTTCTTCAGTCAGCAATTTTAACAAATGTAAAAATAGAATAGAATAGAATAGAATAGAATAGAATAGAATAGAATAGAA
>BLBF01000020.1:34303102-34326160 GCA_015471245.1 Laticauda colubrina | reverse complement strand
AATAGAATAGAATAGAATAGAATAGAATAGAATAGAATAGAATAGAATAGAATAGAATAGCTTTATTGGCCAAGTGTGATTGGACACACAAGGAATTTGTCTTGGTTGCAAATGCTCACAGTGTACATAAAAGAAACAAATCATAAGATACAACACTTAATAATAGTCATAAGGTACATTAAACAATCAAATCATACGAAGAAACAGTCAATATAAATCGTTAGGATACAAGCGACAAATTACAGTCACAAGTGGGAGGGGATGAGTGATAAAGAGTGATGAGAAGATGAATAATAATGATAATGCAGACTCTGTAAATAGTCGGACAGTGTTTGTTTATTAGAGTGATGACGTTCAGGAAAAAACTGTCCTTGTGTCTAGTTCTTCTGGTGTGCAGTGCTCTGTAGCATTGTTTTAAGGGTAGGAGTTGAAACAGTTTATATCCCGGATGTGAGGGGTCTGTAAATATTTTCACAGCCCTCTTTTTGATTTGTATAAAGGTCTTCAATGGAAGGCTGGTTGGTAGTCATTGTTTTTTCTGCAGTCCTAATTACTCTCTTAAGTCTGTGTCTGTCTTGTTGGATTGCAGAACAAAACCAGACAGTTATAGAGGTGCAGATGAGAGACTCAATCATTCCTCTGTAGAACTGGATCAGCAGTTCCTTGGGCAGTTTGAGCTTTCTGACTTGGCGCAGAAAGAACATTCTTTGTTGTGCTTTTTTTGATGATGAAAAAAATACAAAATCATATTAGACAGCAAAAAGCTGAGAAAAAGTTGTGGAGGATCTTGGCGGATAAGAAACCGAACATGTCCTAAGGTTTACGATGCAGATGCAAAGAGCAAATGCAATCATAGGTTACATCGACCAAAATAGAGTGTCAAATTGAAAAAAAAAAAAGTTATTCTTACTCTCTGTTCCTCACTGATTAGAAACATCTGCAACACTGCATCAATTTTAGGACCAACTTTTATAAACTCAAATTAAATCAAGATAATAAGGGTCTTGGAATGATTGATGAACAGTTGGAAGTACTGGGTGTGAGAGCTTAGGGAAGAAAAGTCTAGAGATCCTTCTTGACGTACAATTGCAATTCGGACTGGAATTTCTATCATAAGACATGATGGTCATAAGTTGAGGCACTTACATGAGTTGAGCCAATTTTATGACTTTTTGTGATGATTATTAAGTGAACACTGTGGACATTAAGCAAAAGCTGCAGTAATTAAGCAAGCACTATGTTGGTTAAGCAAATGCCGTGGTCCAAAATAGCCAGAAAGTGGCAAAAAAACCCCACCCTGTCATAAATCATGGTTACATGACTGCAGAACATTGCAACCAGCTGTAAAGGTTAGCTGATGGCCAAGCACCCAAAATGCAGTCATATAACCATTGTGTTTGTGCAGCCATCAGAACTCTGAAACTGGGAACAACATAGCTTTTGGGGGGGGGGATCCATTATAACTTAGTAATTGTTGCTAAGTGACTATTCGTTAATAAAGGACAACCTACATAGGTAGACATGACAGCTTTCTGAAGATCTGTCATTTGAAAGATAGTACACAAGGGTCCTTGGTGCTCTCTGAGCTTGGTTGGGGTTTTTTTGGTAGACATTTCATTACCCAAACTAGGTAACAACCTCAGTGCTAATAAAGAGTGGGATTTGCTCTCAGTTTATAATCTAGTGGCTTGCCATGTCAGTGTTTGTGGGGATGGGAGAAACTTCTTCAAAATTGTTTTTGAAAAGAGGACAAGGAAAGCCTTAAATTCAAGAATATACAGTAGATTTTGGGTGGACATCAGGGGGAAAAATCCTAAGGGTAAGAATTGTTTTAACAGTGTAAGATTTTTCTCCAGGAAATGGCCCACACTTTGAGAGTTACGGTGGCCTCCAGAGGTGGAGCTATCACCTGTTCAATCCTAGGTAGAGGCAGATATTTCTCTCTCTGGATGCACTGAGAATATATCTGCTGAATAACACACCGCATTGGCGACAGGAAGGGTATCCAGCCAGTAAACACTCCATTCTGTTGCCCAGACTCCACCCCGCAAGAGATTATGGGTTGTTAAAAGAAGATGATGATGATGAAGAAGAAGAAGTGGCCCATACCTTACTGGAGGTGTTTAAACTGAAGATGGATAATCATCTGTCAGGGACCTAATCAGGATGTAGTGCACTAGGCTAGTGATAGTGAGTCTTTTGGGCTCAGCGTGTTAAATATTTAGAAAATGCCTAACTTGCCTAATGTGTTGTGCAAGCACACAAACAAAAGAGAAACCATTATTTACATATTCATTTGTTTAAAAAAATCACATGTGTGATCTCCAGGATCTGCCATGCTCTCTTTTGTTGATTGGTCCCTATGGCTTACTCAGGACAGCTTTGGGGCCTTTGAAGCAACTTTGGAAAATGTTCTTCTGCAGCCTCTCCAAAACCCACATGAAAGTACACTCCATTCTCATGCAACTTTCAGAGGCTCTGGAAGCTACGTGAAAACACAGCCCTGTCTTGTGTCTTCTCAGGGCCCAGAGGTCAGGCAAGAGCATACCTCATTCTCAAGTAGCCTCTATACCAGGGGTGTCAAACTCAAGGTCCATGGGCCAGATCTGACATATGGGGTGCTTAGATCTGGCCCATGGATCTAAGCATCCCATGGGCCCTGGAAATAGCAAAGGACTGGGCCGCGGTGCCTCTACCAGCAAAAACGGAGCTCGGGAGGGCCACAAGTGGCCCTCCTGAGCTCTGTTTTTGCCGGCAGAGGGTTGCAGGAGCCCATTGCAGATGAAAATGAATCTAAGGAGCCTGTTATCTCTGGCAGAGGGCTTGTGCCACCACAAGCATCCCCAACATGAATGACATTGAGCTGGTCACACCCACCCAGGGTGCCCAAGGTCAAACAAAATTCTGATGCAGCCCTCAATGAAATCAAGTTTGACACCCCTGTTCTGCACCATCCAAAAATGTGTGAAAATGCTTTCAAGGACAGTTTTCAGATGTTGGTGAATACTGCCATATCACCCGAATTGTTGTGGTACGTCAGCTTTGTCATATTTATCGTAGATTTGCCATCACTGCACTAGGGAGTGATGTTGAGATGATGTTCCAGATCCATTTCAACCCTTATAGTAAATGACTATGATTATGAACCAGATGTCTTTTCAAGAATCAACTTTGCCTAATCTGTATGTAATTGACCATTTTAGTGTGAATTGGTCAAAATGTGCAAACACTAAGATAAGACTGGGGAACTCTGTTTCCTGCAGATATTACTAGACTATAACTTCTACCATTTTGGACATTGACCAAATTGGCAGAGATTGATGAAAATTTGAGCCAGAAAAACCTGGACAATCACAGATACTCACCACTCATTCAGGATGGAAATCCAGGATATTTCATATTGTAGAACAAGAGTCTTCAAACTTGGCAAGTTGACTTGTGGGCTTCAACTCCCAGAATTTCTGAGCTAACATGACTGGAGGAGGAATTATGGGAGTTGAAGTCCACAAGTCTTAAAGTTGTCAAGTTTGAAGGTTCCTGTTGTAGAACATAAACTTTCTTTATACCAGTGTTTCTTAATCTTGGCAAATTGAAGATGTGTGGACTTCAACTCCCAGAATTCCACAGCCAACATGAATGACTGGGGAATTCTGGGAGTTGAAGTCCACATGTCTTCAAGTTGCCAAAGTTGAGAGACACTGCTTTAGAATTATGATGAAGTGTACTTGCTGAAAATTTTGGAAATTGGTGAGACTTCTCTTTGAGACAATATCATTTTATTTTCTGAAATTTTAAAGTTTGGTAGGAGACTGATTTGACTACACAGTTTGTAGGATAAGCCAAAAGCAGCATGAATGATTGTTGGCTGAAGGCAAAGAAAACTTAAAGTGGCCTGGGCATCAATCTCCATCACTTCTTAGTCCTGAGCTTTTCTCATTATCAGATGAGTCTACACTTTAAAGCGCTTTAATTATTTAGTGAATTTCCAGCCTCCTATTTATCTGTGATATTGAGTGTGGCAGACTCTTCTTTGCTTAGGCAGTATGATTAGCAGTATGGTTGGCATTAAACCATTTGCTTAAGTAGACAATGAGCATCAGGCAGACTAGTAATTAGGCAGTGTTCAAGTGCTAGGGCACCAAAATGAGTGTGTCAATAGCCTGTCTTATGCTCCTACAGATTTGGTTGCATTGGATGTGTTATTGGGCTTCACCTCTTCGTTCAGTAGATCTTTGCAACAGGCAATTTAATATCTAGGTCTGGTCCAATTTTAGAGGTTCTTTTATTGCTATAGCATAAGCTTACTTTAAGTGTCAACATGCAAAAGAAAAAGACTCCAAGAGGGAAGCAGAGACCATCCAGCAATTATAATTAAGCAAATGAAATCTTTTAAGTGAAGAATATTAAACACACTCTGTTCCAGTGGTGGGATTCAATTTTTTTACTACAGGTTCTGTGGGCATAACTTGGTGGGCGTGGCA
Source organism: Laticauda colubrina (assembly GCA_015471245.1). Taxonomy (NCBI): domain Eukaryota; kingdom Metazoa; phylum Chordata; class Lepidosauria; order Squamata; family Elapidae; genus Laticauda; species Laticauda colubrina. The sequence goes on along the minus strand of BLBF01000020.1, from coordinate 34,321,679 downwards.
GGGGAAGGATATGTAAAATCTCCAGCCAGAGGTGGTATTTGCTGGTTCTCTGACCTATTCAAAATTTCTGCTACCGGTTCTCCAGAAATGGTCAGAACCTGCTGAATACCACCTCTGCTCTGTTCTAACATGGATTAGACCTATGGATGCCCATAGAAAGGGGCTTTATTAAGAAACAAGCACAACAGGCATATCCACTCTACCCCTTGCCCTGGCATGAGATGCCCCACCGTTTCCCAAACACATGTCTGAATGCTTCTATATCTCAGTGTCCTCACATAGCTGGAGCAGGCAGAGGACAGCGAACGATATTATGCCTAGAAGTGATGTTTTCCCTAAGAGTCTCCTCTAAGAGATGGCATGCAAACAAGATAGGATCTACTGATATGCACCTGGGAGAAGGCCTGAAATGAAGCATTTCATGCCAACATTTCTCTAGAACAGGGGTGTCAAACTTCCGGCCCATGGTCCAGATGCATCATGTGCTGACTAAGTCCACATCTGGTTTAGCACGGGGGGGAAGTCCCGATATGTCACGTGATACTGCTGTGATGACGTGAGTGCTTTAGAACAGGGGTCCCCAACCACCAGGCCCTGGACCGGTACCGGTCCGCAGATCATTTTGTACCGGGCCGCAAAGAATGAATAATTGTGATTAAAATATATATAAAAATATATATTTTGCCAGTCCTTGAAAAAGTGTTTCTTCGTGAAACTGGTCCCTGGTACAAAACAGTTTGGGGATCACTGCTCTAGAAGCTTCCCCTTCTCTAAAAGATTCCAATGGCATTGCTAGTTTCCTGTAGCTCTACAACTCTTCACACGTCTCTCAATTTTCTTTTGAGCATAAGGGAGACCAGAATGCTACCTTTTGCAATCACTTTTGTTCCTTTTTAAAAAAAGGGATAGTTTGACTGATCAACTAGTCAACTGGTAAACTAGAATGCTGCAAAGCCCTAAAATTTCCTCCCCTATCCCTGCTTGATTGCATAAAAAAGTGTCTGAAAGGATTCTAACTATAGTCTGCCCGGCAGAGGATTCCCTTACCAGTGGCTGCAATTCCCAAGGTAATGCTAACCTTTTCGCTTCCTGTTTTTAAATTATGTTATTCAGGCAGTTGAACACTACAGAACCTCACAGTTAACCCATTTCTCAAATTCCTACTGTTCCACAGCACTTTTGCCAGAGATATCTGTTCTATATGTAGTGGGTGACTCCAAATCTACAAACCTGATTGGTCAATAAAATGAACATTGGATTGGTTCACTAGGAACCAATCCAAAGAGCTGCTAAAAGGCGGCAAATCTAAACAACTGCCATTGGCTGCAAGCAGGCAAGCCAGACTGTATAAAAGGCTGGCCTCAGCTTCAGCCAAGTGTTCCTATTTACTACTAGTTGAAGAATAAAGTATTTGTTGTTGGAACCCGGTCTACCTCGTGTGTTTTCCGAACAAAACAATATTTAAGACTTTAAGACTTGTGGATTTCAACTCCCAGTGGAAACTAATCAAGGAGAGAAGCAACTGGAATAAAAGAGAACCTTACTAACAGTGAGAACAATTAACCAGTGGAACAGCTTGCCTGCAGAGATTGTGGGTGCTCCATCACTGGAGGCTTTCAAGAAGAGACTGTATAGTGTCACGTGTTTGAAATGATATAGGGCTGTGATGGCGAATCTATGGCACACATGCCACAGGTGGCACACAAAGCCATTTGTGCTGGCACGCAAGCAGTAAGCAAGCATTACTTACATCACTGCACATGCGCATGCCTCCCAGCTGATTTTTGGCCTGTTTGAGGCCTTTTTCGGCCTCCCAGAGGCTTGAGGACAGCTTCTGCAGCCTTTGCAGGCTGAAAAATAGGCCCATTTTGTCACTTCCTGTAACACCAGAAATGCCAAAATGGGCCTATTTTTCGGCTTTCCATTTGTAAAGAATTTCAGAAATAGATCCCAAGAATATTAAATTATGGTCTTTATTTTCAAGACACTTTTGCCATGCAAATATTTTGGGTTACATTCTGCTATCAAACTGTATAAATCCCAGAATGTTTGTGTAAATTTCTCAGTCTTGTTTTCTTTTCTTTTCTTTTTTTTTAAAGAAAGGAGTTTAATGAAATGAAATTACTTAATGGTGCACACAGTTAAATATATTGACACCATCCATTTGTACTTATAATTGATGTCTCTGCCCTGCAGGAAATACAAGTTCATTTTCAATATGATCTCAGCCTTATGCCTTTTTTTCCAAGGACCCTGTGCTTTATATTTTCAAATCAGCACACCAATCGTCAACATGGGCGTGAGGGAACTGCGGGTTTAAATTATTAAACTTCTAAGCATCTGTTAAGGATTCAGTCAGGTGTTATAAAACTTACAGTACATCAATTTACCTGCTGTATTAATTTTAGTCATGCACCTTGACAAGAGGATGGAAGTGTAACATCGCTCTCTTTATTCAAACTGAATATAAGTGCCCCAGAAATATACAGCTGCCTTACCCCTATTAAGATTTATATCCAATGTACATCTAGCATCTACGTCAGAATGCAGGTGAATGGCAGGTCTGCATTGTAAGTGCCTGAGGTAACTATAAAAATATAAATGGTAGAAAGGTTATTGATTTTTTTCCTCAAGGCTACAAATTAGAAATGGCATACTAAAAAAAAAATTTCACTGGTCTACTCACCAAATTTTAATTAAAACATAAATAAATCATGATAGCCTCAGCCCTTGAATATAAACAATGGGAAAGATGGCATACTTACAACAACGCGTTACTTACAACAAAGTGTTATGCGATGAACAGGGGCTGCAAAAATACAACTCAAGCTCAGACCAGATTCCCAAATTAAGACTTATTGCATGCAAACTATTGATTATCGTAGAAACCTGATGAAACCACACATTGGGCTTTGGGGAAAAGTCAGGAAGAAGAAATTTAGAAATTCCTGTAATTTTATTTTTAAAAATTGATAAAGTTGAGCTTGGCTCATGCTAGATTGTGGAGAAGAGCAGGATGGGGAGACTTATATTGTGTTACAGATTTACCCAGTGCTATGAAAAAACAATATGGTGATTTAGGAACTGTACTGTATTAAAATGGTTGACTCCTAACCTCACATTCTGATTGGCTAAGAAAGCCACTATAGGGATTGGTTCACTAGGAACCAATCCTAGGAGCCGCTAAAAAGGCGGCAAAACCAAACTAATGTCATTGGCTACAAGCCGGCAGGCAAGCCCCTATAAAAGGGCTGCCGCGGCTTGAGCCAATGTTCCGTTTTCACTTGTAAATCAACTAATAAAGACTTGTTGTTGGAACCCAGTCTACCTCGCGTTTTTCCGAACGGAACAGGAACTAAAAATATGTTGCTTTGTCAGCATGCAAGAAGAAGACGGGACAAGGAAGAAAGTGTAATACCAGATGCTTTCTTAACAGCTTTTAATCAAATCTTTTAACATTTACAAAACATTGACCTGGAAAACAATTGTAGGATTGCACTGTGATATTCTATTATGTATTAGCATACTTACCTGCAGTTGGTTGTCCCATGGTGGCGGGAATTTTGAAGAGCCATTACTGGCCACAGCCACAAGCAGTCCAACTATAACAAGGACTGCCGTGGTTTCCTCGGCGCTCAGTCCTACATGGAAGTAAAAAAGATTGGAATCATTGGCCGCTGTCACCAGAATAAAATGTTTCCACGAATATATCTACGGGAGAACCTTCACACTAATCACAGACCACAAGCCACCCCTGGGCATAATTGTAGGAAACAAAGCTATACCCAATATATTATTACAATGAATGACAAGGTGGTCGGAATTCCTGGCTGCCTATAATTACAAACTGACTTACCGACTCGGAAAAGACATAAATCATGCTGATGCCCTTAGCCATTGCCCTCTACTTGACATAGAAGACAATCCAGCACCAACCACATCGACACTACAAATAGAGACATTAGAAAACCTACCTGTGGCGGCAGCAGAAATTGCTAGGGAAACAGCGAGAGACAAAACCCTGGTGCGGATTTTAAATTGGGTAGGAAAAGGATGGCCAGAAACTGAGAGTGATGAGATCGCCAAACCATTCCAGAATAGACAAACTCTCAATGCTAAAGGGGTGCGTACTATGGGTGGATCAGGTGGTCATACCTGATGTTTTAAGGAAACGCATACTTGAATTGTTACATGAGGGACACCCGGGTATTATAAAAATGAAATCCCTGGCAAGAAGTTGTGTATGGTGGCCAGGGATGGATAAGGAAATAGGGGACTAGGTGGCAACGTGTAAACGCTGCCAGGAATCTCGGCCAACACCCCCTACAGCACCAAAACACGAATGAGAAACACCAAGGGGACCATGTTTAAGGCTACACATTGATTTTGCAGGCCCAACCAAAGGACATACATTTTTAATAGTTGTAGATGCTTACTCCAAATGGCTAGAGGTAAGCAGCATGCATTCCACCACAACAGAAGCTGTCATTAGACAGCTCAGGAAACTTTTTGCAACACATGGATTGCAAGATCTAATTGTATCTGACAACAGGCCACAATTCACGGCAACAACATTTGAGGAGTTTTTAGCACAACACGGGATAAGGCATGCACTGACAGCACTGGGACACCCAGCCAAGGATGAACGGGCAGAACGCATGGTACATGAAGGGAACATTACAAAAGCTGGGGCCTGGGGACACACAAGAAAAGATAGATAAGCTACAAAGCATTCAGCACATGACACCCAGTGCCACAACAAATAAAAGTTCAGCAGAGTTACTAATGGGAAGGAAACTAAGATCACATCTAGACAGACTACACCCATATATAGCCCAGAAAAACCAGCAGACTCCTCCAGTTATTGCCACACATTTCAAACAGGGGACCCAGTATATGCAAAAAACCTCATGGAGGAACCATTGTGGATAGCAGCAAAAGTGACCCAGATAACCGGACCCCGTTTATAGGTCGACACCAAGGACGGGAGGAACTGGAGGAGACACATAGACCAGTTCAGAGCTAGAGCCATGAAGGGAAACCTAAACAGACCCACAGAAGAGGGGGGAGACCCCTCAAGCAAACAAAACACAAACAGAGAAGATGGGGGACAAACAGACAAAAACACAAGTAGAAAGGGAGGGGGAGACCCTCCACGAACAAGAGAAGTAACAGAACAAACCCTGACAACTACGTAACAGCCACTACTAGCACTAACCCCGGTCAGGAAATGCAAACACGAACTGGTCCAGAACAGGTCCAAACAGGAACAGGTCCAGAAGGATAACGGGAAAGCAGTCCCTGGCGGGAGCAGATGGTATGGACTGACTCAACCAGCCAGAAAATTCCTGGCGGGAGTGGCATAGCCGACTCAACCTTCCAGGAGCTTCCAAGAATGGACGGAAGGAACAACAGATCCGTCCAAACAGTCCAGTCCAGGCCAACCCATGACTGAGTTGTGTAGGTCCAGTTGGACCCGTAAAAGTCCGCCTACCTACATGATTATGTACAGTCGGTGAGGCTCAGATTGGTTGGACCGGATCAGGTGGAGAGGGGTGTTATGTATTAGCATACTTAGCTGCAATTGGTTGATCTGTGGCGATGGAAATTTTGAAGAGCTGTCATTAACCACAGCCACGAGCAGCCTGACTATAACAAGCCGCGGTTTCTTCGGTGCTCAGTCCTATATGGAAGTAAAACAGATTGGAATCATGCTGGTGCCCTAAGTCTCATTCCCACAACATAACAATTCAATTGATTCCTTCGTTTTGGTAGCAGGAAAGGCAGGGGTATATGCTCTCTTTCATGGAAACTAGCCATATCTAGATTTCCATGGAGTCTCCCACATTAATGCTGAGAGAATCTAGAAAAATGCTAAGGCAATATCACAGAACTAGAAAAGATGAGAAGGAAAGTAACTTAGCTTACAATCTAGCATTAGAACTAGATTGACTAAGAGATTCAGTCCAACAGTTGTATTGTAGATAACACTTTCCTTGAAAGGTTGGAGACAATAAAGCACAATGTTTCACAATTTTATTCTTCTGAAATAGGAATATCTTCTGAAATAGGAATATATATAGGGTCAAACTGTGGTTGATCCTATACCAGGGGAGTGATCCAGACTCAATAGAGTTACAATAGCAATAGCACTTAGACTTATATATCGCTTCACAGTGTTTTACAGCCCTCTCTAAGTGGTTTTCGAGAGATAGCATATTGTCACCAGGAATCTGGGTTCTAATTTTACCAACCACAGAAGAATGGAAGGCCAAGTCAACCTTGAGCCTGGTGAGATTTGAACTGCCAAATTGCAGTCAGCTGGCAATCAGCAGAAATAGCCTGCAGTACTAAACTCTGACCACTCAATCCACCTATGATAAGCAGAACAGAACTTAAAGGGTTAACAAACAACAGAAAAGCAAATTCTTCTAGGAATAATTGGAAGTGAAATATAACATATACTCCAACTGTTTATCCAAAAATAAAGCAGCCAGAGTATATAGGCTGACAGCTATTTTAATTGACTAAAATATATTGATTCATGCCTTCATTTCTACAAATTGTTAAATATGCAATTACATACTTAACAGAACAACAGAATTGGAAGGGACCTTGGAGGTCTTCTAGTCCAGCCCCCTTCTCAGGCAGGAAACCCTATATCATTTCAGACAAATGGTTGTCCAGTCTCTTAAAAAGCATCCACAACTTCTGGAGGCAAATTGTTTCACTCATTGATTGTTCTAAGTATCAGGAATGTTCTTCTAGGTTATTCTCTCCGTCTATTGCTTCTTATCCTGCCTTCAGGTCCTTTGGTGCTTGCAAATTATCCAATCCATATTAGTTGATTTACCAACCATAATTTGCTAAACTTTAGAAATTAATTAGAAATCATTAAACATAATTCCTTTACAGATTTTACATGTGCAATATTTGAATGCAAATACCACCCAATTGCAAATTTATGAGATTTTTCTCATGTTTTCATTACAGATCCCATTTTGATATTAATCAATGATTCTCAATTGACAATCACTTTGTACTGGAATATTTTGCTGATTTTTGCCCCTTGAATCTTCACCTGTATCAATTGGTAGTTACATGGTGCTCCTATTTCAGATTATGTACTTTTGTTAAATCACTTGGAGTACAGAAATTAAAAACATATGGAAAAACTAAAGATAACAGTATTGTTAAAACCAAAAGAGCAGTGACAATGGGATAATCCTTTTATGACAGACAACCACTCTAGACTCCCAAAAGCCGGTGTAGGCAATTGAAGCAAATAGTAAACCTTTATTAGTTTCAAAGATCAGGTACCACCAAAATAATAAAACAAAATAAAAGGAGTAAAATACATCCACTACTACAGAATTGCATACTTTTGTGTCAATTGTTTGCTTTCATTTCAGTCATACAAAATGTGACTACAATCTTAGTGATAACATGATTGGAGTCTGAAAGATTGATGTAATTTTCATCTGTCCCTCACCAAAACATTATAAGGCAGATTATCTTTAATCCTTGCAAGGGCCCTGATAAAAGTTGAGGTAAAACAACCCATTGGGTCGTTTCAATTTCTCCAGAATCACATATGCAATAGACTTCAGCCAGTAGAAACATTGATATGAACCCAAAGTTCTTTACCCTTTTCTCAGACGATAGAAAGGTACGAAGAAACTTAAGGCTAGGTCACATCGGCTGACGGATGCAAAACGTATCTAAAAAGGACACAGCGGACGAGCAAATTTTCCATCCGTTGTTATCCGCTCTCAAAAGTGCCCCAAATTTGCATAAACAGAGCAGACAACAACGGAAAGGAACAGATGTAGGGAGGACATAGCGGGGATGTAAAGCGGATGCTCAATGGAAGCCTAGCGGATGGAAGCGGATGACACATCCGCAGGGCTTCTGGGGGAGAACAGCGAAGCGGATGTGCAGCGGAAGGAGCGGGTGCAGAGCGGACACCTAGCGGATGCAAAGCGTTCACTACGCATGTGGGGAGGATGCATTGCGTCAGCCCCACGGATATAAAAGGATGCAGCTTGCAAGCAGGTCACCATTCAGAGGAAAGACCTGCTGCCAGACACATCTTCAGCCAACAACCATGGAGAAGAAGAGGAAGCCTGTGCCTACTCCTGCCAGCCCTGGCAAGAAGGACAGGGCCACCATCCCACCCCCTGGCCCTGACTCTGCTTCTGCTGGGGCTTCTGCTGCTGGTGCTGACTCTGCTGGTGCTGGTGCTTCTGCTGGTGCTGCTCCTGGTGCTGGTGCTTCGGCTGGTGCTTACTCTGCTGGTGCTGCTCCTGGTGCTGGTGCTCACTCTGCTGGTGCTGCTCCTGGTGCTGCTGGTGCTTCTGCTGGTGCTTACTCTGCTGGTGCTGGTGCTGCTGGTGCTGCTGGTGCTGCTGGTGCTGCTGGTGGTGGTGTGGTGGACCAGCCCCTAGAACCTCAAAGCCCTACTGATGAGGGCCCAGAAGGCCCTGCCAGAGGGAGGAAAAGGCATTTGTGAGAAAAGGGTGAGAGGAGACAGTACTCCATTGCCGAGGAACATGAGGATGAGGTGCTCGAATGGCTGAAGGAGAACGAGTACCTCTGGAGGAAGGGACACAGGTTCTATCGAGACACCAAGCAGAAGCAGGCAGCTTGGAGAGAGATGGTGGAGAGCTGGGCTACACTTCGGATGTCCTCCTTGGGTGGTGGAAGCACATGCACACCTGGTACGGGAAGCTGCACCTGAAGAAGTCTGGCCAGGCCGCGGTCAAGCTCACCAACCGGGAGACCTATGTGATGGCCAAGTGCAGCTTCTTGGAGGGTGAGATCCACCACCAAGGAGCAGCCCCTCTGTCTACCCTCACTCTCAGGCAGCCCACAGAGAGCCAGTCCTCTTCTGGCCAAGAGTCAGCTCCTGTGTCCAGGCAGGTATCTGTGGAGTGCCACATGATGGAGACCCCCCCACCCCTACAGCTGCACTCCCTGTGGCGGAGCACATGGATGACCCCCTGACGCAGTTGGAGCAAGAAGAAGCCACTGCCACCAGAGACCAACCCACCCCCACCCCCAGCTCCACCTCCACAGAAAGCAGGCAGAAAGCCAGACCAGAGGGACAGAGCCACACTGTCCTCTTGGAGATCAGGAACACCATCAAGAGCAGCGTAGATCTCCTCTCTCAGCTGGTACAGTCCAACATACCATCCTCTAACAGAAAGCCCTTCCTCACCTACGTCAACCAGACCCTCATGGAAATGCCCAAATCCCAGTACCAGGTGATAAAGGAGAGGATCACGGGTCTTCTGCACCACCCTCCAGGCCCAGCTGAACTTGCTCTGACCCAGTCCAGGTCTGCTCCTCCACTCCAGGTGATCTCACAGCCCTTCCAAAGCTTTCCACAGCCCCTCACCTACCAAGGCTACAGCTACCAGGAGTTCCAGCAGCACAGGCAGCCCTTCCCAGTCCAGACACAGGTACATCGCACACCACAGGTGCCACCGATGCCCCCAATACCACTGACACCACCGATGCCACCGACGCCACCGATGCCACCCACGCCACAGATGCCACCCACACCACAGATGCCACCGATGCCTCACCTCGCTCACCTGCAGACTAGACAGCCCCACTACACTCCTCCTTCCTCCACCCCACAGCCAAGCCCGGCCTCAGAACATCTGTCATCGGTCTTGGGACTGACACCCCATGTCATGGAGGAAGGGGCTCTCAACATCACAGGACTGAGCCAGCTCTCTGAGAGCTTCCTCCACACACCATCCCCTGTTGTCCTCTCGGGGCCAGGCACCCCAATGGCACCTCAGACCAGGACTCCAGCCACTGCCACCTCCACAGCACCTGGACTCTTCACCCCTGAGACTATGGGCATGCCTCAGAGTGACTGAGAAGAGTGCCAGAGACTGGGTTGCTACCTGTTGACTTTATCTTTGCTTGGGACACTTTACTTGGTTCATTTTGCTTTTACAGTTTGTTATTAATAAAGTTTATCTTTGCTTCACACACTTGGTTCAGTTCTTTTAGTAAATAAAGTCTTGCTGGAAACTTTTAGAAATGGTTTAAGCCTTTGCATGCTTGTGGGATGGGCAGGGATACCTGTGGAATGGGTAATAGCTGTGGGATGGGTTAGGATAGCAGTGGGATGGGCAGGGATACCTGTGGAATGGGTAATAGCTGTCGGATGGGTAAGGATAGCAGTGGGATAGATAAGCCTCCAGTGCAAGCATAGTGGGACTCCCAGGTGCCACACCTATGGCCCTTTATTATCAATAACAATTTAATCATTCATCCACGCATTTCAACATGAACACAACTCTTTATTAAATGCCCTGTTCATTGTAGGGCCACTCAACATACATGGCACAATCTCATCAGTGTGATGAGACAGGCTTGAAGGAAGCATCCATTAAGCATCTACCATCCTGTCTTGCCACTCCACTGCTCCAGCTGAGGAGTTGCACCAGTGTTTCAGGAGGTTGCGCTGCTTCTTCCCTTCACGTGAAGCTCTGTTGGGGCCTTGTACATCCACAGTATCTATCAGGTTTACTCCTTGCCTCCATTCACCAGGCTCCATGTCCCCATTGCCTTGTTGGTGGTCCACGAGCTGTTCTGCAACACTGGGTAGCGGGTGTGCATGAGATTGTACAGGATGCAGCAAGCTTCCACGATGCTCCTCATGGTCTCTGGGTAATGCTGCATGGTGGTGAGAAGTACCTGGAACCTGTTGGCCAGGATGCCAAAGGCGTTCTCCACCACCCGCCTTGCCCTGGACAGCCTGTAGTTGAAGATCCTCTCTTCACGGGTGAGGCATCTGGAAGTGTAGGGCTTCATGAGGTAGGTTCTGAGGGAGAAGGCGTCATCCCCCACGATGAAGTCGTCATCCCCCAATGACACACATCTTGTGTGTCGTTGGGCAGGGGGACTGGATCTGGGAAGCCCATGATGAGGTTGCATTCCAGCCCCTCCTTTAGGTGACTGGCATTGTATACCTGGGCATCTGAAGATGACCCATTGCCTGAAGCATCGATGTACATGAACTTGTAGTCAGCATCGACCATGGCGAAGAGGATGATGCTGAAGAAGCCCTTGGAGTTGAAATAAGTGGACCCCGAGTTGGCTGGAGCTTTGCAGGCCACGTGCTTCCCATCTATGGCTCCAACGGTGTGGGGGAAGTTCACTTCTGATACCACTGCTCTGCAACTTTCTTCCAGCCTTCATCAGTGGAGGGGCACTGAAGGAGCTCCTCCAGATATTCTTCGATGATGGCCTGCACCATTTCTCTGACCACAATGCTGATGGTGTTGTGTGGCACACTCCAGGCATACTGCATGTTCCTGTACGTGGTCCTGGAGGCCAGGTGGTGCAGAGTCAGTGCCTTCAGCCCAGGGTCCAGGCTGGGCCGGAAGTTGGTGTCTGCCTTGGTCAACCTGGGTCTCAGCCACTCCACAACTTCGTGAAACATGGCTGGCGGCATCCTCATGAAGTTCTGGAATGCCCAAGTGTCTTCGTTCCTGAGCTCCACCATCAGCTTGTCATACAGTCCATACTCAGCTCTTCTCGCGATCCATCTTCGGACCCACACACTTCTTGCATGCCTCCTTTTCCTTGCGTAGAACAGGTGAAAGAGCCTGTAGATGGCTTCGCACTGTTGCAGAATGATGGCGGCTACCAAAAAGAGTGTGCGATGATCCATGGTGGAGATGACTGGATGCTGTGGAAGAGCAAGAGCAAGATGAAGGCTGAAGAGGTCTGCACACCAGGGCTGCTGGACTGAAAGTGAGATCCAGGTGATTTCCTCCCCCTTTTTATAGAAAATATAGGTTTTCCGCTCGGTGTCCTTCCACATCCTCTAGACATCCTGCAGACATCCTAAATATCAGAGATATGTCCCCTATATGAACGTTGTTTCTGTTTTAATGCTTTATGTGCGAGCTGCATCCGCTTACATCCTTTCTACATCCGTGCAACTCACCCTGCGTGTCCGTTCTGCATCCGTTTCGCTTCATCCCTGTGTCCGTTTTCCGCTGGAGCAGATGTGAGTTGCGCGGATGCGCAGCGGATGCCAAGCGGATATAGCGGACGCGTCACGGATGACGACGGACGTATAATGGATGTTCCCCGTATGCATCGCGGATGTAGAACGGACGAGTTGGATACTTCATCCGCTCAAAAAGTTTTGTGCAGCTCAAAACTTTTTGAGCGGATGAAATCTCAGTCGACGGATGCTGGACAGATAGAGAGTATGAAAAACGTATGCAGTGAGTACAGAACGGATGCATCGCGTTAACCAACGGATGGCAAGCGTTTTTCTCCATTTTACATCCTCTTTCCATCCGTTGGTGCAGTGTGACATGGGCTTTATACAGTAGGAGGTTCCCAGGTGTTCTGCTACTCTGAGGAAGGATGCCAATTTCAACTGGATGTTTAGGGCCATTCAGTCTATGAGGCATTGTCTTTTTATCTGGTCATAATCAAAGAACAGGAAAGATTCTATATATTGCTCAGAACTAATTTTTTTGTTCCATGCTGATAACCATGGAGAAGGACATCTGTTCAAAGTTTCCTAGGGGACCCTTTGGTCTTCAGCCTGTATGTCATAACTTACTTCTAAGTCCTTATCTCTGTTTTGGGCACCTCAATCTTGAGCTTAAGTAGAATTTCCTTAGAAGCTGCAAGTATGAATCTTCAGAGTTTGTACAATTCCATTTGCAGTACTGGGCATACCTGCTTATTTTGTGGATGTTTTTTTTTATTGTTTTAATGATTTTTTAAAAATGTTTAAATTGTTTTAGCATTGTAAGCTCCCAAAGTCACTTGGTTGAGTTGGCAGCTATACAAATTTTGAATGAATGAATGAATGAATGAATGAATGAATGACAATCTGGGTTCTGTACAAGGTTTGAGCAAGGGTCAGAAGCATTTAAGGCTGAGAGTGCTATGAATCAGGTAATATATTAATGTATTTAATAAATAAATTAATCCACCTTTTGGCATCATAGAACTGCTTGATAGCCACTCAAGTCTTTAAAACTTGTATCTGAATAACATTCTTGATGGACATTCAAAAAAAGGGGAAGGAAGTACAGTCCAATCAGACTTAATAAGATTCTATTACTAACAAATCTCAAAATTTTAACTCATGGGGTTGTTTTATTCATCTGGTTTACCAGATGGGGATGGCCAGCATCTGTTTGATTTGGTGTCCAACTATAATCAACATCTTTTTTTTTTTTACAGATATTAGCACTTTAGTTTTTTGGTAATTTATGACCAACTTTCTCTATTTATTATAGATATCACCAACTTTTTGATATCACAAATAGATATCACAAAATTTTTTAGTCCAATGGGTATACATAAAATGACTTGTAATTTGCACAGAGAAATAGATCAATTCAAAATGTTAGGGGCATGAAAGTTGGGATTATTTAATGAACTTGCCATCAAGCTGATATGAAATAGGAGCCTAAATACAGCCTTGTTGAGTTCATTTCTTTATAGGTACAGTTCTGGTAAGCAACCCATAAGGCCAAACTTCACTTTAAGGGAAGTTTCAAAAAACATTTTCCAAATTAAAAAAAAAAAAACACAGATCAATATTCATATTTTTGAGTTTCTCCATTCAACAATGAGAGATAGGAGATGAAGCAAACAACACTGAACTCAAGAAATGACACATAAAGCAAAGATGTCAATTTTTGGATGTGCTTCTCTGTTAGATGATACCATGTGAAGACATGATTTACCCTGGAGCAATCTGCTTGTTCTTTTCCAATTGTGCATTCAGATTTCATCCACTCTAGCAGTTTTTGGATCAAATGCATGTAGTTTTCTTAACTATATTCAGAAGGTTGAGGAGTCTGTAATTAGTGTCTCTACCATATCTCTTTCTTGAACATTAGTATTATTATAATCACAAAAATATGAAATTACAGCTGCCAGTATTTAAGCTGGCCTTCATTCATATCAAATCCTTCTCAATAATTTAGGATGTCATAATGTATTGGCATATTCTATATTTAGATCTAGACATGATTATTGTTATAATGGTTTGTCACACAGTCAGTGAGATGTTTAAACTGGACTTGGCAATTTTATTTAACCATCAAGTTGTTCCCAAGGACCTGGGACAAGTACATGTTGTTTGATGATTTTCAAAGTATCATCACAAAATGCATGCTGTTCCAAGTTTCTTTTTGCAATTGACTAATGGTGATTTTGTCAATGCTGATGATGTTCAAGCAGTATTCCAGGTAATTTGCTATAGCTACTTTATGCTGTCCATTTTATTGGGTCTTTCATTATTGATTAGGTTTTGCCACAAGTTAAACAATCTTCAATATCACCTCATTGTAGTATGCTGTTAAACTGCTTGGGAACAAGTGGGTATAGTCCAAACAGTTAGCAATGGCACTTAGACGTATATATCACTTCATAGTGCTTTATGGCCCTCTCTATTTACAGAGTAGCATATTTCCCCCAACAATCTGGGTCTTCATGTTACCAAACTTGGAAGGATGGAAGGCTGAGTCAATTTTGAGCAAGTCAGGATCGAACTGCTGGCAATGGGGATCCAGACATAGCCTTCAATACTGCATTCTAACCACTGCGCCACCATGGCTCTTTCAACCCAAAAAACATGCTTTTCATCTTCACCTGGTACTGACGAATTCTTGATCTTCCTTGCCCTTTTCTCCACCATTTCTGCAGTTATTACAAGTTTTTTCATTTCACCTTCTTCTTCTACCTTCTCCACCTTTTTTATACAAGCTGCATTCTAGTTGAATTTCTTTGGGTTGCCTCATATCTGTACTCAGAACTGCACTGTTTGTTCATTAACAGGTGTTGACTGGTTCTCTCCATTGATGGATTGGTAGAAATGTTTCTAATTTGATTGAAATTAGAAATTCTACCTATAGTGTGCAATTCGAGCTAGCTTTGTATCTGCTGATTTTCTTGGCCATAGCAGCTATTTGCTGCTTTATTATTTCCAATGTTTCCTTTATCTTTCTTGTTTCTAGGTGATATTTCTTGAGCAGGCATTTTTGGTCTTCTTGTTCTTCAGCTTCATTTCTTTCATTTAGTATTTGATAAAAATAGTTTCCAAGAAAAGGCCTGATTCCAAGCCTAATAGAAGGTGACCCATCCAATGTCTGTTCTGAATATCCATCGAATTACATGAAGAATCAAAGTAATTTAAACATATATTTTCCTTAATTTTGTTTCCCATCTGAGAAAACAAAATAATGATAACTCATTTGATATGGCAGTTGAGTATGAAATATGGGCAGATATGAGTAAATATCAGAGAAAAATGTTCCTTTGGATTTTATATTTGTATCTTGTAAGCTTTTCATTGAATGCCAAACCAATAATATCTGAAAGGAATTAGATTTGAGAAGATTCATACTTTATGTCAGTGATCACAAAAGGTATTTCTTGAAGCGGAGGGTACATCAAACTGCTTTTGGACCTTGGCATACATATATCCTGGCAGGATTTAAACTATGGTAGAAATCAAAAAGGCGCTCCATCACTGGAGGTTTTTAAGAAGAAATTGGACAGTCATTTGTCTGAAATGGTATAGAGCAGAGGTCTCCAAACTTGGCAACTTTAAGACTTGCGGACTTCAACTCCCAGAATTCCTGGCTGAGGAATGCTGGGAGTTGAAGTCCACAAGTCTTAAAGTTGCCATGTTTTGGGTCCCCTGGTTTTGAGTCTACTGCTTAGCAGGGGGTTGGAGTAGAAGACCTCCAAGGTCCCTTCCAATTCTGTAATTCTGTTTAAGTTGGATCCCTTTTTTTTAATCACAGAGCCCAAATGTCTTAGTCAGAAGTCCCCAAACCAAGGGTGGGATGTTACCACTTTGGCCCGGTTCTATAGAACCTGTAGTTGTGAGGAGCAGCTGACACCGAATCGGTTCGGTGTTTGGCCCACCTGCCTGCCCAGGCACTAGGCTGCCCTTTATTCCCTCTTTTTCCCTCTGCAGTTGCTTTACACAGCATAGCTGAGGTTGAAAAAACAGGAAACAAGAGGATTTTCAAACACTGCACACAGGAACACAGTGCTTGTCAGCTGTCTAGGCAGCACAGCTGATGATTTCTTGCAAACGCTGCACACATGATTGTTCCCAAAAAATCAGCAAATTGCTCCACTGGCTGGTCCCACCCCTCCCCGCCCACTCAGTCCTTACCTGGCATGTGAGCCATCCAACTTGCCTGGTTTGGTAAGTTGCTATTCCCCCCCCCCCACCATTACCTGTTCTGCTCTGCCAAGAGATTTAGATTAGCTAGAAAGCTTGTTAAGCCTGGGTTCCCCAACCAGGGTTAGGTAGACAAGCTAAACAGAATGTGCAGCGTTAGTCAGATAGGCACACAGATAAATGAGTGAGCTAAGCATGTATGTTTATTAACATACAGTAAAAATAACAGATACGCTTGTGTTATCAAGAATATAGTTTATTCCATTATAAGTTCATGGCATAGTCAAATAACAGTCCAATAGTCATGTATCAAGTAGTCAGTCCATTCAGGGATATTCAGTTAGCAAAGTCCATGTAGAATATCCTATGTCAGTTCACTTACAAATCAGTCCTTTGTTGTCTCTCCCGTTCAAGCAATGCAGTCTTGATTGCAAGCAGTAATCGGGGATCATCAAAGCCAGAGTTAGCAAGCTGTAGACTTGCTACTTTTATAGTGTTTTCATAACCACTCCCACAGTTAAAGCTGCAGACACTTTAACATACACCAACTATGATTCATAGTTATTATTTCACCTAAACCAGTTAGGGTAAACAATGTTATCCCTAACAAAGCTAATCTTGGATTTTCCTGCTTTATAGCTAATCTGAAAGCAGAGCTGAACCTTCTTTAGGACTGAAGCTTTTTAGTGCAGACTCAGATAGCCAATTGCAGATAGATAGATTTCTAAATTAATCTGTGATTCTGTGAGCAACTCAATCTGCCCTCCTGCTTTGCCTGCTTTGGGGTAAAAGTTATTTTTTTAATAAAAAATTCAATATTTACACACATGGTATGCTGTGAGTTAATTTTGTGAATTTGCTTGCTAACGAGTTTTATGTGACAGACTCAGAAAGCCAATTGCAGATAGGTAGATCTCTAAGTGAATCTGCGATTCTGTGAGCAACTCAATCTGCCTGCCTGCTTTGCCTGCTTTTGGGTAAAAGTCACTCTTTTTTAATAGAAAGTCAATATTTACATAAATGTTTATAATATTTACATACAAGACATGCCCACCCAGTCACCTGACCACCAAGCCATGCCCAGTCAGCAAGCCACGCCTACCCAGTCACATAATCACCAAGCCACACCCACAAATTAGGCCACACCCACAGAACTGGTTGTTAAGAAATTTGAATCCCACCCCTGTCCCAAACTGTTCAGCTCATCAACCAGGGATGGGATTCTACCAGTTTGCACCTATTCGCTAGAACCGGATGTTAACATTCTAAGCAGTTCAGAGAACCGGTTGTTAGAAGAAACTACTGGCCTAATCCTGTAAGGAAAGCAGGAAGGAAACATTCTGGTGTTGCTTACAGAAACTGCCTCTCCGTTAACCGTTATTACCTTCTTGGCAGGACTACATTTCTTGTCTCAGGAATGTCTCTGGAGTTTTTTTCCCCTCCTTTGCTGGTACTTTGCTTATATGGAGTGACCATTCAAAGTTACAATGGCACTGAAAAAAGTGACTTATGACCATTTTTCACACTTACGACTGTTGCAGGATCCCCAGTCATGAGAGGCCAGGTGAGGAGATGTGTGCCTCAATGTGAGTGATATTGAGTTGGTCATGTCTAGCCAATAACATGACCACCAAGCCACATCCACCAACTAAGCCATGTCCACAGAACCAGTTGTTAAAAAATTTGAGTCCCACCCCTGTCATCATCCCCTTGGATTGGTGGTGATGGATGTTGAGAACCCTGGTCTAAGCTCTTATTCAAATGCCATTAAGATAACTGTAAATGTGGAAAATATCTTTACCCCAGTTTGCAAAGATAAAGACAGCATAACAAAAAAATTGAAAAGTATTTTATTGAGCTTTAAAGATTCAAGATATTTCCAAATGTTTCAAACCTGTAAAAAAACGGGCAGCTAAGTACAGATGCTAGCTTTAAAAAAAATGCTTGTTAATTTAACAAGATAGTAGTTTAAGTGGGCTTTTGGTCTCATGTAAACTGTCAGAATAGAAGTCTACTGTTGAAAAGAAAATTATAAAGATTGCTTCACAACATGCCTGTCAACAGCCTTGTTTAGTTGTCTTTATGTATCTCGATTGTCTAGGATACCTTTTATTTAAACGGGAAAGGAGCTGAGCTACTTTTTTTTACTTATCTAAGTTGTTCAGCAGAATAGGAGTTTCCTACATACCAGTTTTAAAAGTTTTCATAATCTCTGACATCTGGATCTGCTGCCATCTAGTGGCCAACAAAAATTTTACAAGCTAGCCAAATTTCTCTAAACAAACTAAAGACAAATGGCAAGTCGCATGACATACAAGGTGAAAGATAGATAGATAGATAGATAGATAGATAGATAGATAGATAGATAGA
>BLBF01000020.1:34261896-34303092 GCA_015471245.1 Laticauda colubrina | reverse complement strand
AGATAGATAGATAGATAGATAGATAGATAGATAGATAGATAGATAGATAGATAGATAGATAGATAGATAGATAGATAGATAGATAGATAGATAGATAGATAGATAGATCTGCAATATACTTTGATTTCATCTGTGCATCTTGGCAAAGAAGTGGCATCTTCAAAGGTAACATTTTTTAAGGAAACAGAAGCATTTGTCACATTTCATGTCTATTGTCAACTGCTTTTTAAATACGTGTTGTTTATCTAATTTCACATAATGCCATTCAGCATATTTGCACAATAAATTTCAGCACCCTGTAAATGACATGCTCAATTATCTGAATGCTCATTAACCAACATTTTCATTGAGCTCCAGGGTCCTAGACCAGGATAGGCCATTTCTGTTGTGCATTAGTCAAGGACTGGAGCTTAATTCTCTCGCAGTGCAGAAAGGAATAGCTACTGAAATGGAAGTAAATTAGCCAAATTAGTTTCTCTGGCAGCTTTTTTTCTCTCCAATAATCAAACTTTTTAGCTTCCTGAATTAAGGAATTCGTTGTTTTCTATATGGAGCAAAGATTAGAGAACTGCATGATGGGCTAGAAACAGCTTTTGTTACATATATTCATACCCAATGCCAGCCTGGTAGCAGACTAATTCAAAAAATCATCATCCCCATCATCATCATTTCCATTTCTTAATAAATCAACTAGAGAACATACTACAACAACTGTATTTTTTAGAAAACTAGAGTAATTTAAATTGGAATCAAGCCTTTGTGTGTACAGGTAGTCCTCATTTAATGATGGCGATTGGGCCTGGGAAGTCCATCAGTAGGAGATGTGGTCATAAGTTGTGATGTCACATGACTGCAATGAACTTACGACAGCACTTCTGGTGGTCTCAGTTGTTGCAGTTAGGTGACTCTTGGAATTGCAGCATCCTACAGTCATATGTTTGACATTTGAGATCTCCTGCAGGCTTCCTCATCGACTTTCATTGGCAGAAGCTGGCAGGGAAAATTGCAAATGGCAATCACCTGACCATGGGATGCTGCAACCATCATAATTACAAGCCAGTTGCCAAACAACCAAATCACAATCACATGACCACAGGGATGCTGGGTCATCCATAACTATGAGGAACAGCCATACGTTTAAACAGTCACTGAACAAGTTTTGGTGAACAAAGGCTACCTGTACCATAAGTGACAGACCTTTCACCTAATTTGTAACAGTACTGTTTTATATAAGTATCGGTCTTGTTGCCAAACCTGGCTGGATATATAGTTATATATTGCCAAACATGACTGGAAGGCCAACAACCTTCATCCTGGCTACAGTTCCTAGAGTTCAGTAAGACTTTCAGTTAATTTTTCATAAAATAGCAGCATAAACATTAATTTTCATCCCAGATGAATTGGTAACATTGAATTAGGAAAAGCAATTAGGATAAGCCAATCACTGTTTCCTATGTTGTTAACAAAGTTAACAGAGTGGCACGAAAATTACATCAATCTGTTTATTTAAAAAGCTGAAGAAAAAAAAAAGGAAACCAAACTGTGACTAAGTTTGTCTTTCATTAAGTGGATGACCAATTTTTTCCCCAACACGTTATTGTTATGGTTCATCACACAGCCAGATGTTTGGGCTGAATTCGGCATTTTTATCTACCTATCGAGGTCTTCCCAAGGACCTGGGAAAAGCAGATGCTGTTGTTTGATGGTGTTCAAGGTATTTGTGCAGGATATAAACTAGCCCAAGGAAAGGTGAATTTTGTGATTGCCTGACAGTAATTGTGTTAATGCTGTTGGAGTTAAAATGGTGATCTCCACTTGATTTGGGATTGTACTCAAGCCACTTATTACTACTGGTTATTATTTCTTTGTTTTCAATCTTTGTATATTTGTGACAGATACTGTAGGCAACGTTTCTTCCAGAGGTTCTGCAGCTGCTGATCCTGTAACACATTTGTTACCAATTGTTCAGGAACTCCAAAACTTAGCTCAGCTGTTGTTGACTTAGGCAATTAACAATCCGGTCTGGGTTTCTGTAAATTATACCCTACCCAGGGATGGGATTCTACCAATTCAGACCGGTTCTATAGAACCAGTTGTTATAATTCTGCGCAGTTCGGAGAACCGGCAAATCGTGCCCATAGCTGTACCCACCCCTCTCCACCCGCCCCTCCCCTCCCCACCCAGTCAGTCCTTTTCGCACAGGTACAACATCACGCGCATGCCCAACATCGCTGACTGGGTTCTTCCCTGTCCAGTTTTAAGGTATTAAAGTATTTCTTCTTTTTCCCCTCCCTACCATCAGCTATTCCTATGATCAGCTGTGCCAGGATTTCCCTCATTGTCTTACTGCTTTGCCCAGGAGGCTTCCCTGAGGCCCAGGAAGGCAAAAAATGGAGGGTGACGCAGCACACACATAGCCGCTCCATTTTTTGCCTTCCTGCACCTCAGGAAAATGCCCCCCAGGAGGCTTCCCTGAGGCCCAGAAGGTCCCAAAAAATGGGGGGTGCTGCTGCCTAAAATAAAATAAAAGAAACAAGCTACAATTCAGAATTTCAAAATAGCAAGGTAGCCTTTTAGGTACTGCTCCAAGGGCTCCAATTACAATTGGAATAAGACACAATTTGTTTGTTTGTTTGTTTGTTTGTTTGTTTGTTTCAATAATAACAAACATTATTATTGTTATTGTTATTGTTATTATTAGCAATTTTTTTCATGCGACCAGTGAGCACTTGAATAATGGTTAGGAGGCAGAGAGAGGTATGCTGTGAGCCAGATCAAAACTTTAAAAGCCCATCTGTGATTAATAACATCCATAAAGTTAATGTCTAATTTGACCTGAGTTTTCTGCATCGATGCAGAGTGAACTGCATCGTTTATAGGAAGAAGAACATTATTATTATTTGCTTGAGTTGAAGCATGCAGGGGTATGTGTGTGGCTTTCACACAAATCCACCATCATTTAGGTGTCACCTCTCATTTGGATGACTGAAATGTTCTTTATCACCACTTGGAAGCTGTAGCTAGTTCTCTATTCCATGAATTGAAGTTGGTGTTGATTGGCTTCTGGGCCAATCCAAGGTGCTGGTTGTCATATACAAAGCCCCTTATAGTTTACAGGTCTGGATGTTTGCCAGATTACCCATATGCTATAATTTTTCCCTATTCAATAAGATCTAGATTGGCATATCCTGGATATTTTCAATAAAACAATATCATTTTATGGGACTCAGGAGTCCTGCCTGACATATGGAAATAGCATTCCTTCATCTGCCCATCCATCCATCTTTCAGGGTTTTTGTTTGGGTGGCAAAAGTTCCTTCAAAAAAAGATAAATATTATTTTTAAAACTGCAAGTTTCCCAGGATCTTTTTGGAGTCAAACAGCCTTGAAACCCAGTACATGATTAAAAGCAGCTTCAACCCTCTTGTCCTATTTAAAAAAATGACTTGGTGAGGAGTTACATGGCTTTGTTAGAAGTTTGAGGAACTGTTGTTTTATACCTATCCATGTAATTCCAAATGTGACTACTTATCATGTTCACAGTGAAGAAAAATCAGAGGGAAAATAAGCAAGCATTGATCATCAAACAAATTTGAGTTCTGACTCAAACCACAAATGACCAGGTTCAAATTATTCTACGTTGGACACATCATATGATGAGCAACCTCTTTCGAGAAGGATCTAATGCTGCGGAAAGTGAAAAGGAGAGAAGAGGATGACCAGCAATTCAATTACAGAAGCAATGGGTAGATGATTTAAAGACATAAAAGACCAGATTAAGGACAGATCACCATGGAGAAAAATCTATCTAAGCCATTGCTAAGAACCAACACTGACTTGATGACCCCTAATCAATTTGTTTATCAAAAACTCTGGAGAAAAAAAGAAAGGAAGCTAAATATGACCAGGATTGTCTTTCATTATTAAACGGATTGCACTATCCCACCCCCAAACAAAATAATATTATATGCTACAGACCAGTGTAACTACATGGATACCATTGATTTGATCCCTAGATAATGGGATCAGGTAGGATCATGTCTGTTCACAGAGATGAGCTAATATATGTCCAATAGTTCATTTGAAGAAATAGCCCTATTTGTAGTTACTATTTCAGTTAAAGGTATTTTCCCCCCACCCTCTGTGCTACACCATTTGTCTTTAAAACTTAAAATGATACCTGGACTAAGACCTGAGAAAGTATCAGTGTTTCAGACTGGCAAAAGGTAACATAGAAGTGTTAATAATACATTAGAAAGAAATGTGAATTAACATTGAACAGAAGGAAAAAATCAGCAAATTTAATTTCCTATTGGCTCTAAACCAGGAGTAGCCAAACTTGGCAACTTTAAGACCTTTGGACTTCAGTTCCCAGGATTCCCCAGCCTGGGATTTGAAGTCCACAAGTGTTAAAGCTGTCAAGGTTAGATACCCTTGCACTAAATGATGGTTCCAACTAATCCAGAAAATCTCTAACAGAATTGAGTAGTGCTAATGGGAAAAAGATATTTACTTAAGGATCCAAAGCAGAGGCGGTATTCAGAAGGTTCTGACCAGTCCTGGAAAACTGGTAGCGTAAATTTTGAGTAGTTCGGAGAACCCGCAAATATCACCTCTGATTAGAGATTTTACAGTATCCTTCCTCTGCCACACCCATCAAGCCATGTCCAGAGAACTGGTAGTAAAAAAATTTGAATCCCACCACTGATCCAAAGATGAAGATGAAGATCCTGATATTATGGATGTTAAAAAAGACCTTGAAACTTGCAGAATTCTCTTTGACATTTAATGTGTAAGGTGCAAAATAAGAGTTAGATGAAAAATAGGTGGCAAAACACACCTGTACAAATTCAGCATGCAAAGCGCCATTCACTTACCTTCATTTTAACAGCCAAATTTTATCATTGTTATTACCATTAAGAACTGAAAGATAGAAATGTCTGTTGCCCCTACTAAGAGATCACTTAGCAGTTCTTGATTTACCTTCAATCTATTACTACCTTAAATGCAGATATCAAAAATGCATTTTTGGCTCAAAAATATTAATATGAGAGTTAAAAACACAAACACCGAACTTTAGACTTATGCTTGCTCTAGCTCCACTTTCATACTCATTCATGGAAAATTACTCCCCTCATTTGCTTCTAAAGCTCCAATCAGTCATTCCTCGAGCAAGTAGTGCAGCAACAGCAAATGGAATAAACCATTTCTACTGCATTTCTGCTTGTATGTTTCTTCTGCTGTCTAATCTTTAGGAGAGTTGTAGCAGTTGGAACGAATCATTTTAGTCTGATAGTGTATAGAGAAAACCCAGTGAACCTGCTTGAATCTTACCTGTGCAAGGAAAACATATCATGAATAAAGTTCACTCCATCTTATTTTAATATATATATATATGTATGTATGTATGTATGTATGTATGTATGTATGTATGTATGTTTTCTGAGGTTTTCACGGGTATTTGTATGTGGATCTTTGTTTATTCGGGTTTTCTCCCGCGTAGAATTGGAATTCTCCCACCATGAAGATGTGGCATGACCACGAACGCAAAGCCAAACAACAGGATCAGAGCTCACCGGCTCAAATCCCCCAGCAACTAAGACTAACCTGAGCACAACCAAGCCCTCACCTGAACAGAACACACCCCCAGCCAATCAGAATACAGCCAACCCCCTTACCAATCAGAACACAGCCAAACCCCCACCCAATCAAGTCACACTCCCACTAGCAGTTAAAAGGAAGAAGCAGCTGCAAGCTCACATTGCTCTGAGAAGCACAGAGCTGAAGAAACAAGCCTGAAGATGATGAATGAGACTTCATCGAAACGTTGCCTAGATACTTCCAATTCTACGCGGGAGAAAACCCGAACAAACAAAGATCCATATATATATGGATATATATATGGACTTCATCGAAACGTTGCCTAGATACTTCCAATTCTATGCAGGAGAAAACCCGAATAACCAAAGATCCACATACAAATACCCGCGAAAACCTCAGAAAACATATGTACCGCAGCTGCACCACTACCCGCTTCAAACCCCTCTAACCCATACAAGAAGCGAACTGACACCCACCATGAAGATGTGGCACGACCACGAACGTGAAGCCAAACAACAGGATCACAGCTCACCAGCTCAAATCCCCCAGCAACTAAGACTAACCTGAGCACAACCAAGCCCCCACCTGAACAGAACACATCCCCAGCCAATCAGAACACAGCCAAACCCCCTACCAATCAGAACACACCCCCACCCAATCAGAACACAGCCAAGCCCCCACCCAATCAAGTCACACCCCCACTAGCAGTTAAAAGGAAGAAGCAGCTGCAAGCTCACATTACTCTGAGAAGCACAGAGCTGAAGAAACAAGCCTGAAGATGATGAATGAGACTTCATCGAAACGTTGCCTAGATACTTCCAATTTTACGAGGGAGAAAACCCGAATAACCAAAGATCCACATACAAATACCCGCGAAA
The DNA here is from genome assembly GCA_015471245.1 of Laticauda colubrina. NCBI lineage: Eukaryota > Metazoa > Chordata > Lepidosauria > Squamata > Elapidae > Laticauda > Laticauda colubrina. Next base: position 34,296,613 of record BLBF01000020.1, on the reverse strand, counting down.
ACCTCAGAAAACAAATGTGTGTGTGTGTGTGTGTGTGTGTGTGTGTGTTTTATTGTGTGCTTGTTTTGTTGGTGAGGTGGAAAGTGAGCCGAACAGTAGATTTGCTATTTTAACAGCACTTATTGTGGCTGACAGTCAACATTCTTCTTTTAGAATTATCTTTACTGAAGAAATAAGGCCAAAAGCTACCACCTCAATTTTAATTAGATGAGTGTTTCTTTTGCCCTTGAAATAACAAATAGGTGCATCTTGTAACTCTAGAAAAGAAAGCATCTGCTCTCAAGATTAATATACTGTAAACCTTAAGGCTCATTTCTGCAGGTATAATTGGCCCATCCCAGTGTCCCTGTGCTACGAAGAGACCTAAACTACTTTTCCTCTAGTCACTGCAGTTTCATAAATTCTGCTTACATTTTGCCAATCCACACGGAACGCTAAACTATCATGTGGTGCAATTGTTGGGCCTATGTGTGATGTGTGAACTCATTATGTCTTAACAATCAAAGGGTTAAACAGCACTGATTTGACCTTGTGTGAGCCCAGTCTCTTCTAAGGCTAGCTACTTTTGGGATAAATAATGGCCCACTCTTTGAAAACAATTCTGAGGTACTTTTAGAGTACAGCACCTATTCAAGCACCCACTTTTTTTTTTCCAAACTTCTGCACAAGATTGAGTAATGCTTTAAGAACTTCATTAACCTAATTACCAGAGAGTTATTTCATGATAGTTCTCAAGTCATGATACTGTAAAGTGTCTGGTTCACTTTGCCCTTTTGCATTTATAAATGCAACTTCTAAGCCTATTTTTGTATTGTGCTCATCTCAAAGGCATTCTTCCAATTCTGTTTTAGGCTGAAGGTCAACTTGTTCAACCTTTAATTCTGTATATAAACTTTGCTACCCCACCAGTTCTAATAGTAGTTACGATTGTGCTCTGTGTATTTTATACACACACACACACCTGCTTCAATAGCAGTGTACAGCACTGAATTACAAAAACCTCTGAAAATACATAATTGAAAATAATCAGCCTAAACATGTACTTAACAACATATGGTTTGGAATTGTTTTGAAAGCTAGAGTCCTTAAAGGTTTTCACAGTTGTATTTAGGATCTCTGAACCTGGTATGTCTGTAGTACAAAAATGAAAATCTGTAGCGATTTTTTTTACCAGAATAAACAACCCTGAATATTACTTTTCATGATTAAACTTATTGCTCTTACCATGTATTCTGTATCACACCAGAAGAGAATTATAACAATGTGTGAACAGAGGAAATACGTCTTAAGAGCTGTGGTGGCGCTGTGGTTAAAATGCAATATTGCATGCAAACCTGACCCACAGCCAGGAGTTCAATCCTGATCAGCTCAAGGTTGACTCGGCCTTCCATCCTTCCGAGGTCAGTACAATGAGGACTCAGATTGTTGGGGGCAGAAACTTCCGGTTTGCAGGGCTTCGGCGGCAGGTAGGAATCCGCACTCGTGCATGGTTTCTGCCTGGGCTTGCCACCGGAGTGCTCCGAGCCAGCTGGCTTCAGGGCTAAGCCACTCCGTAGAGGTTGGTGAAGATGGGAGAGACTCCAGCAGGGTCCAGGAAAGCCGCATCTTTCCTTCCCAGCTGGCTAAATTCCCTTTCCCAAATGCAGGAGAGCGGCAGTCACAAATGGCCACCTCAAAGAAGCCTTCATCCAGAAAAGAATGTGCAGGAGGAAGAAAGTGCTGAAGTGAAAGTTTTGGCTGACTGGGATAAGAAGAAACAATTAAGGCATCCTGGAACTTAAACTTAAAAAAAAAAAAAGATACATTGCTCCCAAAGAAGACTCGGAAGCAGCGAATGAAAGTGAAAAGGGAAAGTTGTTTTTTTTTTCACTCTCCTTCCTTATGGTGACAGCGAACAGAGATGAATGAGAAATCGGAAAAATCTGCTTTGGCATCAACAGGTATTTAAACTGGAAAATTTAATGTCAAGGGGATAATAAAGATTTCTGAATATAAAAGGCAAAAAAAAAAAGAGAAATAAAATTTTTCTTTTGCTGTAAGTGTGAAGGGAGAGGAAGAGAATAAGAACAGGATTTGGAAGGAGGAGATAGCCTGGAATTAAAGAAACTAAAGTTAAATTTTAACAGGACTGCTAAAAGATACATTTTAACTGGAACTTTGTAAGTAAACACTGACCCCAGGAAGAGAAAGTGAAAAAAGGAAGAAGGTGTAAAAAGAAACAGCTTGTGTGTATTTGGATTGTTTGGTGACTTTGGGACTTTTGTAATTATATTGGAAGGATTAAAAACACTTGGGTGGTTGTTTTAAAAGTAGAAAAAAAACTATAATGGCATCACTTGTGGACAAACTGAAATTAGAATTTAAAAAATCTAAAGAAGAGGAACAAGGGAAGGGCTCTCTTGGTTCTGTTTTTCAATTCTTAGAAATGGTGATCTTTACTTACGAGAAACTACAAGAAAAGACTACGCAACAATAAGATTGGGACAAAGAAGAAGCCATCTTTAACGAACAAGTAACTACTTGGGGAAGAAAGGGGAAAGAGGGGAAAGAGAATGGAGAATTTGAGATCTGAAAAAACAACCAAAAAGGGAAAAATAAGGTGAAAAGTGGATATAATGTGAGAAAGCAACAGAAAAAGGGAATACAGAAAAGGGAAATTGAGGTGAAGAGACTAGGGGGTAAAAAGGGCAGAGAGAAGAAGCAAAGGAGGAGGGAAGGGAAGAGAAGAGAAGCTACAAGGGTGTGAAGCAAGATGTAAAGAAACAGGACTTATTTAGAGATAATGGGTAAAATTTTAATTGAAAAAGTGATTCTGCAAAGGTACATATGATTGTATTGTTATATTTGTATTTAGAAATAATGTTAGAAAATTGGAAACAACGTATGATTTAGTGAAACATTTGTGAATAAAATAAATGGAATGAATTAAATGAGAGAATTAATTTAGAAAAGAATGGGAACATTTTAATGACATCATATTTTAAAATGCAAGTGAAGTGAGGGGGAAGTAATCATGGAAAGTTTACAAGCGTTCCCATAGAAGCATGATACCTATTTGAAAAGTAATGTGTTAAATGTTTAAAATTTAAATGAATATTAACATTAATGATAGAATTGAATTGGTATGGATCATTTTTTAAATTATATTATATATTTATAAATGTAGTGTCTAGCTTAAATGTACTATGTAGAATCCGAATGGAAGTTACGTTCTATATTAAGTGTTATAATTTTAGGGGAAAGATATAAAGGCGTCATACTCTAATTAGTGACTACAGGAGGAATTTTGTTTAAGGAGAAAAGGTAATAGACAGCTGAAATAGGACAAAGAATATAAATAATATGATCTGATTTGAGATGAAACAAATAAAAATAAAATTAAGAAAGTTAAAAGAGGAGAGAAGCCATACAGAAAATGTAGAATGGCAATAAGATGTGGAATGGTATATAAAAATGAGCATGAATTTGAATTGGTGTCTGTACAAAGAGATGTAACCCGGGATCAGGCTGCTTTCAGAAAAGAGGTTTCATGTTTTCATGTTCTGTGTTGTGTTTGTCTATGTTTGTTTCTAAAAATCCATGAAAAAAATTCAAAAAAAAAAAAGATTGTTGGGGGCAATAGGCTGGCTCTCTAAACCACTCAGAGAGTGCTGTAAAGTACCATGGAGTGATATAAGATTCTAAGCTGTGTTGCCATTATATTTTCACGCTCATCTGAGCCCATGGCAAGTACCAAGTGAAGGAAAAGGTTTCTCCACCTTAGTTGTCAGCACATGATTCATTATTCATGTTCAGTTGCCAAAATGCTCTGGAAATGGTCAAAGCCACAATATGGCATTGGATGAACATATCAATGCTGGCAATCCATTAACCCTAATACCAGCATAAAGTATGAATAATATTTAGTAAATTACTACAATCTGTTTTAAAACACGTAATTTGATTTATCAAGGAATACATATTTCCAAGAGCATAATGCTCTCATGTAGATTGCCCCAAGGAGCATACACCCCCCAAAAGATCAAATCTTAGGAATAATTTGGTAGAGAAAAGATCCATTTCTGGCTTCATAAAAAAACAGGTAACATTAATAAACAGAATAAATAATAAAATAAATATTTATGAAACTTAGTTTAGGGAACTGAACCAGGTCCTTGGCAATTTTTTTCTACAAAGAAGGGATAATGGCATTACGATTATTCATTCCATTAGGCAGAGTATCAAATTTCAGCTGGAAGGTTAGGCAGCTGACCTTTAGCAAATCTCAATGCAACCTGCTACACCAAAGCCTTTGCTTTCATGCAAACACAGCATGAAAAATCCCACAAAAAGAAAATAAAAATCCTGCATGCAGATGTATCTTCAAGAACAGAGTCTGTAGAAAATCTAGCTAATGCCAGATGAGATTCAGGTTACTTTCTTCCATAGTCTCTCAGGTGGAAGCTGTGGCCCAAGCACCATTCTCAGAAACCTAGACTCCTCTCTTCTTTTTGCAGAAGCTGTCAAAGATATTTTAAGAAACACATCTTGGAATCATTTCTATGACATCTACTGTAAATATTTCACAGTGCAGTATTCCATTAGCGCAGGGGTCCCCAAACTTGGCGCCTTTAAGACTTGTGGACTTCAACTCCCAGAGTCCACAAGTCCTAAAGTTGCCAAGTTTTGAGACCTCTGCATTAGCACAACACACCCTTGCTTTTTACCCTGAATTACTCATTCCCTGGGCATCTACATTTCCCAGATACAGCCCTCAGAATATGTCTTAATGCCATCCTCATCTCAAAAAATTTGCAAAGCTGTAAGCTTATGTTAACTGGTACAAAGATCATGTCCTATTAGTTACGTGACGTCCAGTTAGTTATCTTTTCAACTAAGACATGGTTAGTTATCATGATGGAAGAAAAACTTTTTTCAAGTGGAAGGCCTAACCTTGGAGGAAACATTGTATTATAATTCATATCAGGTTCAGGTAGCCTCAAGATTGAAGGTATTGATACTTTATAATAAAATGTATAGGATCTTAATCCATAAGCAAATGACAACACTCAATTTGTACATCTTATTACATAGGTTTCAAAACATTTCTAAGTTCTAATGATTCAATTAATTAATAATTTGAAGATCAAATACAAGATTAACATGTGCCAAGCTTGTCACTCTTTGAACATGAGGGATTAGCATCTTTATCTTTAAATTGGAAGATTATGTGTATTATTTATTCAATATTTAAGAAGCCCTTACACTACATTCAGTGGATATATTTTCCTATCTCCAGTAATTTTCCACTGCATTGTTCCACTGCATTTCAAGAGTATAACCACACTCTATAGTTGCACTTTATTTAAAGATATTTCTTTATCATTTAACTTTATTACAGCAGGCATAGCCTGGGTGCTGTTCAAGTGATAAGGGCTATTTCCTTAATTACTGCACATTGATAATAGCATTTACTCTGGCAACCCCAATGCTATTCAATCAACTGAGATTCAATACAAAAAAACAAAAAGCTGATTTGCCAGAAGTAGGTTTAGCATAAATGCCTGCCATCATATTCTACTTTTAAAAGTAAAGCTACTTCTTGCAGAATTGTTAAAAAATGTAACACAATATTCTTCTGAGTTTTGTTCTAAAAAAAAGCATCATCTGCCCAAGCTAATGATATTGTCCATTATGTATCTTTCCTTATCACCCATTCTAAAATATTTGATCGCATTCTACTTTGAAAAACAACGGGAGTGTGTGTTTCTTATCTTACCCAGAAGTAGATTTTACATTTATTGTATCAAGTTTTCCTCCTTCCTTTAATTTTGTATTGCTGCACTTAGTCATCACTTGATTAAGTGATGACTAAGGAGAATGGTTTATAAAATTGAAATTTTGCAGCAAATGTAGTACATGCTGAAAATGCCGACTTCAGCGTTACACACATCTTTTGGCAGAAGGTTAAAAAGGACATTTAAATATAAAGGCAAACTATGATGAGATCAAAGCTCATAAAACAAATGAAACCTGGACAACAATGTATTAAATTACTATAGGAAAAAAGAAATGACCTATTCAGATAACTAATTTGAGCTCCACAAGACAAGCTACTAAATTTCTCTAATTTCTGAACCAAAGAAACAGAAAAACAATATACTTTATACCTTTTTCTCAAAGTGAAATGGCACTTTCTCAAAGTGAAATACATCTGAAACACCACAACGCAGATGAATATACTAGCTTGAGTTTTCTAGTTCTACCTTTGTTGGCTTATAAGAGGATAATCAGAGATTATTTCCATAATAGAAATCTACAAAAAAACACAAATCTATGTGTGGAACAGTTTTAGTAGTGGCAAATCTAAGCTAGGAGTTGCAGAGTGTTCAATCATTTTTTTAAAAGGGATTGTAAAGTGGATTTGACTTTAAACAACAGCTAAGATTTTCCAAGCTGGCAAAAGTGACATTGCCAATAACCAGCTGTGTACAGGGACACAAGATATTTTATGATTGGAGAAGTGACATATATTTATGTTTTGATTCCTCAAGAACAGCAAGATAAAAATGCTACAAATATTTAACTCCAACCTGGGAAAAGAGACAATGATGTAAATGTTCCTAGGGAACAATATTCTTATTCTGTTGAAGGAGGTGAGCCAAGACACTTAAGCTCTGGAGAACCTTTAACATAGGAAGCTATTTATCATAACAAGCTTGGTTGAGACTGCTCCCCATACTGAACCAATTAGAGAAGCTTATTTCATCATATTTCATAACTCGCAATGATAGGTTTCCAAGCCTGGTGCAGTGCAGTAATTGAATTTTGATCAAACACACATGGCCCATAACCCACTATGTGAAACTTTCAGAACAGTTTGCAGCTTCTAAATAGCCCATCCATTTATTGCCAAAAGGACAGAATGTACTTGATGTGAGGACGAAGGGAGTGAATGAGCTGGAACCTGGTACATCTGCATAACAACACATTTTTGCGTGCGATTTCTACTTTGCTTATTTTTAAATAGCAGTCAGAAAAGAGATGTTGAGTGTTGAAGTAATTTCTTCCTGTTTTTCCCTTTACATCCACACACGCCATTCAGTTTTGTACAACTTGTATAAAGTCCTTTCTGCTTCATGATGCATTCATCATTAAAAGTCCATCAGTTGCATTTATTTACCAAACAATTTAAAAGATAAGTCATTGTCTCCTTTTCAATAAGGTTACAGTTGGCGCAAAGGCTCTCACTCCTTTTGTGTGATCAGCAGAGTGTATAATACAGCCTACTATTTTCCTTTGTGTACAAAGAGCTGATGACAAAAGAGTTGATGAAACTTCTTAGTTCTCTGAAGACGGCGCTCTTCCATCATTTCATACATAGGCATCTTCTCACACTCAAATAAAGTAAGTGAACTCCTGGAGGAAAAAAAAGATCAGCCATAAAATATATGCGTAGCTAAAGTAGATGAGAATGCATTTAAAAAATTTTTCCTCCTTGGCAAGTACACAGAGCACAGCCCAAAAGTTTAGGATTGTACAGCTTTATTCCTCCTTGCAATAGCAAAATAAAAGATTGTTATACAGAGTCTGAACAGCGGTTATGCCATATTATCAAGAAGGAAGGTTAGTTTGTCTTCAATTTTGTTTTATCTGTTATTTTACTTTGTAAGATTCTATACTCAGGTAAGTTACTATGCAATGGACACGCAAAGGAATTTTCTTCTAACATTGTCACCCCATACTTCAAACACATTTCCAGCACTGCTTGTAAATTTATAGTTTGATAGCTATGTTGAATAAACATATTTGTTTTTCTTCCTTGCTTATATCACTATCTGTAATCTAAGCAGTGGTTCTCAAACAGTTTGGTCTCATGACCCTTTTATGTTCTTAAAAATGCTTGATGATCCCAAAGAGCTTTGATTTGTCTGCTGATATTTTTGTGTGAGCATCCTTGAGTCTATCTTGACCCTTGGAGACTTCTGGACATGTCCTGCAATATTCTTGGCAAGCTTTCAGAAACAGTTTTCCATTGCCTCTTTCCTAGGGCTGAGACAGTGACTGGCCCATGGAAACCCAGGTAGCTTTGGGCCAGAATTAGAACTCACAATCTCCCAGGTTCTAGCTTGCCTTAACCACTAGACCAAATGCCTTAACCACTATGCCTTAACCACTGGAGCAAACTGGCTTTCTGATACTTACTCTATTAGAATTTAAAATGAACAGTTAAAAAAGATATTTGCTTTATTTTGTGCACTCCATGAAAAGGTATTGGGGACTCCCAAACTTTGAATTGCTGATCTAAGGTATATCTGCAGTGTGGGGTCATTGGTGTTTCTGAGCTTGGCTGTTTTCTGCAGATATTTCATTGCCAAACTAGCTAACATTATTAGTGCATCCAAAAACAGCCAAGCTCAAAGAGCACCAAGGACCCCACAGTTCAACCCAGAGCTACAATATTCTCTTCTACTGGTGTGTATCTACAGTGTTTAAAACTCCTGCCAACCCTTGATATATTAGATGTGAACTGGAACATCAGACACCTGAGGCCACTTTTTTTGAAAGAAACAAAGGAAATGCAGTAGTTACAAAATCTCATTTTAAACACTGCAATATAATACTCTTGAATGATGTACTTTTGTTCAGTTTTCAGTTGTTCACACACTAATTTAATATTACTTATTTTACCCCAATTACAAAGCAGAATTTAGAAGGCCATGTGCCTGCATACCTGCCACACTCAAAGAAGTCACTGCCTTTAAAAGAGCAACATATATAAAGAAACCTCATGACATGATATCAACCTAGCCAACAAGTTTACTAAGTTCTATAGAGATAATATAAATACATATTAAATCTTTCTCCCGTTTAATCTATGCACAAAAGATAGAGCTGTCAGGACTGGCAGAGACAGTCCTGTTTGTACTTAGTATAGAGATTATTTTTGGTCACCACAATGTAAAAAAGATGTTGAGACTCTTGAAAGAGTGTAGAGAAGAGCAACAGAGATGATTAGGGGATTGGAATCTAAAACATGGGAAGAATGGTTGCAGGAATTAGATATGTCTAGTTTATTGAAAAGAAGGACTGGGGGTGTGTGATACGATCGCAATTCCAATATCTGAGGGTCTGCCACAAAGAAGAGGGAGTCAATCTATACTCCAAAATATCTGAAGGCAGGACAAGAAGCAATGGGATGGAAACTAATCAAGAAGAGAAGCAACCTAGAACTAAGGAGACATTTCCTAACAAAACAAGTTATCAGTGGAAAATTTGCCTCCAGAAATTGTGAATGCTCCAACACTGGAAGTTTTTAAGAAGAGATTGGACAACCATTTGTCTGAAATGGTATAGGGTTTCCTGCCTGAGCAGGTGGTTGGAATATAAGACTTCCAAGTTCCTTTCCAACTCTATTATTCTGTTAAGCAAGGCAGTGTGGGTTAGTGATACTGACATTTTCAGGTTAAAGATTTGAAGGCAGAACTAAGAAAGCTGTCTACATGAAACATTTAAATGGAGCAAGTTTTCCTTGAAAACTGGTATCAGTAGAGATAACATTACAAAAATAGTCCAAAACCTGAAACTATTAGATGGATACTCACATATTTTGGCTGTGCTTTTGCAGATAGAAAATAATGAATTGTGCAAAGGAAAAACATAATTTTTCCAGTTCTTAGTCATGAACATATACTTAAAAGCAGACTTTGCTAGAATAATTACCACACTAAAAATCAATCAACTGAAAGCCAAAACTATTCCCTGTTAATCATAAAACAAATAAAAATATTTTTTTATTCTTGTCTGAGGGAGAGGTTGAAAATGAACATAACTCCATTGTTATAAACAATGTAGTTCTACTCTGTATAAATGTAACAGTTGTACAGCCTTATAAACATCCAATTTTGAAGAGGGATAAAGTAAATTCTTCAGAAGAGGATTTACACAGCAATTTCATTAATAGATTCTGATGTCTAGAATTGTCAAACATAATTTAGGAAAATGATGTTTTATATGCAATTGCTGAAACTTTATACACACACACACACACACACACGATTCTGAAAGCAGGCATTCTTTTTTATATATGCAATGAACTATTAAACAACACTTAAGCTTACATAACATCCCATAAAGAATAAGTATAAATAAGAAATAATAATAAAAATAAGTAAGAAATTCATAGATATGTCACAAAAAAATTAAAAAACAGATGGATTGTATGTAATGTTACCACTGAAGCAAAACCTAGCAATAAAACATTCAAAATACACAACTGGGTTTTAAAAGCTCACTGTTTCTTCCTACTATTAAAGCCTCAGTCTTGAATGAGAATTTGGTTTAAGCAGAAGTTTTCTTGGTCTTAGTGATCAGCACAGGATAAAAGAGACATTGCTGCTGAGCGGAACAATGCAAATGCTAAGTAATAGGTGATAGTTAGACATCGATACCTATAGAAAATGGGAGACCTAAGGGTGAGGGGATCAAACCAAACTGTTTTGCTAGAAGCTGTATAAACATTTATGAATCTAGATATAGCTTGATTCACTAAGAGAACATAATTAATATTAGGCATATCCACTGTATGGAAAAACATTGTTTCTTACTATCTTCCAAACTACAACTCAAATAACTACAATACCGATGTGGCAACTAGTGGTGAGCAAATTCATCTATATTATTTGGAATACTCTAGTACAGTAACGCCTTTATCCATTTACAGTATACATAGATATGTAGGGATATAATTATCAAAAATGTAAATGGCATACACAGTGGCCACATTATTCAATAATGTCGAAATATAGCAAGGTATTCTCTTGCCAGTCCACTTTTCCAGAGCTGACTCAACAAGTAAACTTTACTGCAGAAAACTGGGAAGCTGTACATATATTTTTCATCTAGCACCACAGAGTAATCCTTTTGTTTATGTATGTTTGAAATATGGATCTCTAACTCTCACTTTTTCATGCCAACATTTATGTGGCTATTCATTTCCTGACCTTGGTGTTCTGTGCATGAGAATCAAAGTCTCCCCAGCTCCAACCCTTACCAAAAATGCCCTTGGAACAGGGTGGGCAATTCATTTTCCCATGGGTCACATGGCACACTGGGACTGCTGTGGAAGGCTATGCCCACCTATCCCCAATGCTGCTAGTGCCACCCACCTCCAATACTGCACTGATGTCCCACTCCCGATGCCCATACCATGCCCCCAATTCTGCCAATGCCCTGTTCCCTAAGTCCCAGACCAAGATCGCCTATGGGTTGGATGTGGTCCATGGGCTCTAAAATGACCAGGTGTGCCTTGGAAGGTGTGTCATTCTGTTTTATTTTTACAGATTTAACATAGTATAATTTAAGTCTTAATTGCAAGACTTGGGATAGACTGTAATATTCAGTGGCCATCCAAAAACCCACACTGAACATTATAGTCTCTTCCAAGTTCTGAAATTGAGCTTATACTGTGCTGGCTAATTCAATCCAGATTAATAGTGTGAAAAATATTACTTAAAATGTAGCTGCCATAGCCATATAACAAATACCTCAGCCCACTGTAACAAAAAGCTTACGTGTACACTTAATGGATTGAAGAGCTTTACTGAAATAAAGATAACTATAATTAATATCTCATGAGTTTCACCACTTAAGTGCAGATTCTGTTCCTGGGTAAAGATATTTATCACGTTTAAAATACATTTAAAGCCTTTAATGCACGCTGGCAGTTATAACATATTTACTACAATTGCCTTATCAAAATAGGGTAAGGGGTAATTTTATTTTGAAAACATGACTTCATGTTGAATTTAAATTGTGTCATTTTTGCATGTGATAAAAGACTGAGAAGGACCATAAGAAAAATCTGTCAATACTTTATTTACAATTGCTTTGCATAGGGAGACCCAATTCTACAATTGGAACATTAAATCAGGTCTTTAGGTATCTCACACAAATGCCTTATTTGATCTGAAAGCTGATAGCATGACTTCAGTACTATTTGCTGTTCATTAAAGATACATATGTTCTTTTGATATATGCTGGGGATTAATGTTCCAATTTTAGTATTTTATTATATACTTAATTTTTTTCTCCCATACTAAACAATAGAAGCAACAGTTAAAAATTCATTTTGCTACCAGACTGCAAAGGAATGACAGCAATAATTTGAAAAGTATTTCCCCAAAATACAAAAAAGTACATGCACAGGGCACATTTTTTTTCTTTTGGACTTAACAGGCTGACAGCAAATTTCAATACAGGTAGAATAATTGTTGCATTTAGAAATTCAACCGTTCAAAAGCCTAGCAGCCCATCTGTAACTATTTTTTGGAACCTGGCAGTTTTCCTGAAAAGAAAGCGCAGTTTGCAAAAGAAAGGGGATGATAACATTCCAATCAACCATGAACGATGACTTCTCATAACGAAGTATTTAAAAGTAGCACTTAGGGTTATTGGGCAGTCAGTCAGCTTTTTGTTATTTCCAAAATGATTCTTGATTTCTAAACATGTGTTTAATTGGCCTTTCCCTTGTCTCTATCTACCTTTTCAACCTCAGGCCAATGACAACAGGGATTGGTCCATGACTAAAGTTTACTGGCTAACACAGTATTTAAATTTTCAGGGCCTGGATAACTTAAAAATGTCCAAACATAAAATAAAACTTATGAATATATGACCTTTTTTACTCATGATCAAAAGAGTGAAACACTGCAAGTTCTGGATATTTTGTACACACACTAGCTATGTTTCACTATTTTGACATTACAAATCAAAAATAGGAAGAGGAAAAATAATGATTGTACAACATTGGCAGCTGTGCCCTAATAGCATGTAATTATCAACATTTAAAATATCCTTTTTTTGTTTTTCAGTGACAAGGAAAAGGATTTACTGTATTGTGCTTCCTTGAATTGTTATATCTGGAAAACAATTTCTAGCATTTTTGTTTTTTTAATTTTATATCCAACACAGCAGCTGAATACATGGGACAATGGACACCAAGCTATACATGAGGAGAACATGAGTTTTAACCCTGCCTTAGGCATGAAAGCAGGCTACGTGACATTGGGCCAGTCTTTCTCTCAGAGCCTAACTTTCCATACATGGTTGTTGTGAGGAAAATAGGAGGAGCAAGGGGTATCAGATATTTTTTGCATTGAGTTGTTTGTAAAAAAAATGTAAATTAAAATATAAATTAAATATTGTAAATTGCCACTACTATACATTACACTCCAAACCTGATATTTAAAATATTTCTTCATAAATATGGACAATTTCATTCTGTTAATAGATTGTGCATCGATATAAGGACAAAAAACATATTTTTCAGAATTGTTAAAAAGATAATTCAAAATCAATTTTATCAGAGAACACATATCTATGCAGAAAGGATTTTTTCTTGCTTTTTAGGCCCTTTTTATGTTATTTTCCATTATATTATAAATTCATCTCCACTGAAAAAATAATCTATTAGTGTAGGATGGATATGTATGTAAGTGGAGAAAGTCACCAATTCTGACAAAAAGCCGGCAAGAACCACACTGAAAAGGCTTGTAACAAGATTGTGTCAATTCCCTTAGCTCATTCCAACTAAGTTATTTTTACAAATTTTCAGAAATCATAACTGAAGGGAATGAAAGGAAATAGCTTTATTATTTTATCCCTTTGTATACAACTATGACAACTTTACACCTATGGACTTCAACTCCCAGATTTCCTGAGGCAGCCATGCTAACTCAAGAATTCTGGGAGTTGAAGTCCACAGGTAATAAAGCTTGCCATAGCTGTCCACCCCGATATAAAGTATTCTCTGTTTGACAAAAATAAGTTGATTGGTCAAAGACAACATTTTTGATATTCAGATTAAGGAATTTACCGGCAAGATTAAGGATACATTTGGGGTTTTCTATATGTATCATTCGTAATACTCAGCCTGGTAAGCCTTGCACCATAGTAATCTATTATGTAGTTAGAACCATCAGAAGGACCCACAATCTAAAAAAGAAAGTATTACATTGTTAAAAATTCTATTTTAAAATACACCACACACACACACACACAAATACACAAATCTTCTGCAACCTTCATCCATATCCATGATACTGCTTTTAATATGGTTACAAAACAACTATAAAACTCGTAACATGTCTGAAGTTCTCCAGGACGTTAAGCAGATAAATAGCCTGTACTTGTCTGAGGGAAAAGCATTTCCCCAAGAAGTTACAAGCTTGGAAAGACAAAGTGGGAGAGAAAGAATTTTGACAGAACCTTGGCTTTGCTGCGTAAGCCCAGTGAGCGCCTTTCACAAAATAGGAGAACCTGCAAAATATATCAACAATTGAAAATAACAAGCATATTTAATTCTTACCTAATCTAATTCTAATTACGGAGAAGTTGCATCAATTCACTTATGATTTTACAGAGCCACAGTGCCATAAAGTTTGGGGAGCTCTGAATTATGATATTAAGAAGGAATTGTAATTAACAAGTTGGGCTAAAACCCAGGTTCATCATCAGTCATTAAAACTCTCTGGATTTTCCCTTCTGCTGTATTAAAAATTACATGGAAATTAACTTTGAATGGAATTTTAAGTACGTTTTTCATACTAAATTATAATATAATTCCAAGGACATGTATAATATAATTCCAAGGACGTGTGTGTAGGAAAAAGAATAAAAATGTAATAAAAAAAAAACGTCTAATTGCACAGAATTTGTGTAGGCTTTTTCTTATCCAAAAACAAATATAAAAACAATAAAATAAAAATTGTATTGTAAAAATACAATAAAAAGTAACATTTTTCTGCACAAATCATACAGTTCTTGTGACAAGCTGCTTTCAAACTGATGGGAGCATAACAAGGCAATGTGGGAGTCAACTATTCAATTAGCAGTGTGCCAGAACTCTGTTGGTAAACATCTAAGTGCACCCCAGACCTTAAAAAAAAGGACCTTTATGGTGGATGTTTTGAACTTACCTGCATTGAAATCAAAATGAAGTCAATCAAACTACCAATTCCACAAAATCCCACTGTGCAGAACTTTAATAAACCTGTGAACAAAATTGCAATTATGCCAATCAGTGGACGTATTTCAGCGTATTACAATTTACAATATTAAAAAATATTTCTTCTCACTGTAATGGTTTATCCATGCCCCTAAAATAATGAATTACCATAGGTATAGGGAAATCACAAGTTTTTTTATTATTATTTCTAAATTAGTAGCTTCCTCTTAATCCATATACACAGAGAATCCTAAATAAAACTTCAAACCACTGAAGTTTCAACAGCAAAAGGGACTGCTGAAAAACAAGCTAAAGAGTATTCAAGGCAATTTTTTAACAAGTTTGAAAGAATAATGGTGATTCTCTAAATTTAATAGACATGCCAGCCCAATTTGTGGGACAAAGGGAAAGAAAACTTTGGTGAGCCACCAATGCAGCAAATTGTACATAAGAATATATTTTATATATTTAGACATTTTGTCTAAATTTAGACACATATTTAAACTTTGGTAAAAGACAAGAAGTCTTTAGTATTTCTCTCTAAGATGACAGATCATTTTTTACTTCTAGCTGTTAGGGTTTATTTTAGGTTGGACTACTAGAGCTTGTGGTCAGATGATACTATAATCTGTAATTAACCAACTAATTATAATATCAATCCACTTTGGCCTCTTCAGAACCAAGTATTAACAATAAGATTTATCCAACTTTCACAAAATTATTCTTTGCAATTATCAGGTATAAGTTTCACTTACTTACTGTAAGCAATAACTACACAATCTATATTATGTACTTTTGTCTCTCGGCAAAAAGGGCAATATCAGATATGTGAACATTTCCCCAGCTAGGAATTGCATAGATGGTTTTTAAAATTAAATGAACAGCAGCTGTGTGGGAATCTAAATAGTCTTCAGAAAAGGGGTAGTTTAACAGAGGAAAACAGATTTGAATTAAAGTACTTTGTTATACTAACATCAAAACAAAACAAAAAAGGTAAGAGACTATAATTAGATGAAAACTTTATAAGCTTAGTGTAAACACAGCTGACTTTGCTTCCAGCTTCAAAATCTTTTAAAAGTTCTCAACAACTAAGACATCAGCAGCAAACCATGCTAAAAGTACAAAGCAATTCGAAACTTGAAACATGACACAAGTTACTTTAGTATCACATCATAAGGCTGGCTTTCTGCTTATTTTTCAATCATTATGTTTAGTTTTAAGTCTAAAATAATGGAGTAGTGGCACCCATGAAGCTATTCAGAAAAAAATGTCTTAACATTTCTAACAGTGCTGCTTATTCTCCTAAGAAAAATCTGTACACAAAACTACATCATGGAAAAGGATAACCTGCTAAGAATTATGTCTTAGCAATTTTTATTATGCATGGGTCTGTCTTGAAGCCTTCAGAAACTTCAACTTGTTCAAATCCTGTCATCCATTTATAGTGTGATTTTATTATATAATGGAACTTCATAAGATGTTAATTTGTTTCTGGACACAATTCAATATACTCTTTTGACTTTTAAAACCCTTAGTTTGAGATTCAAGTATTTTAATGGAATATCTGAACCATGTGAATCTGAAGAAATAATTATATATTCTCCTCCAGGTACTATCAGATGAAGTTAAACAGGTGGCCCTTTTTCTGAACTCAGCCACCTATAAAAACTTTCTGGCAAGAAATGGCAGCCTCATACCATTTTTTTATTCTGTTTATAGGTAAGATCCTGTCTTCGTTAAAATCTTGTCTTAGTTAGTATTTATTATTTCCATGTACAAATTATTTTTTTTCTTTTCAAATTACTGTTATTTATGTGGAAGCATCAAGCTACCAAAAATACAACATTGTAAAGATAGGATATCACTTTTCAGTAAACAAAGCTGGAAAGCAATAAAAACCTTAAGTTATTTTTTTACCTTAAGACTTGTGTTATGTATTATTATGCATACATGTGACAAACAATTCTCTTTATAGTAATTACTGACATCCAAATTATAAAACGCAGATGCCAGCAAAAGCACCAGTTTTTAGAGTTATATTTCTGGATGAAAAAGTATTCATCATATTTTGGATTTTCTAAGTACTTGCTGATCTTGGCCACTGTCAAGTAACATAATTTCATATAAGCCCCACTGATACAAAAAGTATGAGTAAACAAATAACAACACTTGATGCTTGTTTTATTTGATATATAAACTAAGCCACTGAATATTTCATGTCTCAGGGAGAAAAAAAATAACTGTCACTTTAGCCTCAGAGAAAGTGGCTGCATCCCTTTTAGTGACAAAACTAACAAGTCCTGCAAAAAGATTATTATTCTCTCATTTTGTTGCATGGGAATTCTGATCCATCCCTCCAAAGAAAACAATTTCAACTGAATACATTGGAGGTTTTTCTAGCATGTGCTCACTTTCTTAGATCATACTACATTTCTATGAGGTTTGGATAAGGATATTTTAGGTTTAAAAATTGAGTTTCTTCTTCTACATCCATTGTCATGTAAACTTCCTTACAAGTTTGTGATCAGTCTTCTTGTTTGATTCATTTGTGTTGGGAAATGCCCAGCCAGGCAGGGAGGAAGGATCAAGCGGGGATCTAGCCTTGAGTCCTTGTGCAAATGCAAGAGACTTCAGCTTGATCCCTCCTAAGTTCCATAGAATCTTATATATTTGTTCCCAAGGGAAGGCAAATCAGCCTAAGCTGATTCTAAAAGATATTGCTGAAAAGCAGAATTCATCCTTCATTCAACAATGGCAAACTTTTCACTCCTGAGGCAGCAAAGCACCTCCAAAACACAATACTACCAACCTCCACTGCCATTATTGACAGCTGGTATGCAATTCCTATTAAGGAGTGCAATGTTTCACTTGTGACAACCATGTAACAACTTTTGGATTATCTGTTGGCAGAGCATTCTTCCAGAAGTCTGGAGCATCTTCCAGGTTTCCTTTATTTGTTTGCCAGAAGACTAAGACAAGTAACAATGTTTTTAGTGAGTCATGGCTTCTAATCTCTCATGAATCCCAATTCCACCTGATATTTTTCTTATGATAAAGCTATAACTATCCATTTTAGCAATGCTATTTGTATTCCATTAGGATCCACATTATATTCTGATGATGTTCAGTTGTAAAAATATGGCAAGTGAAAATCCAAAAGGTGGTGGTTATTCTTTCATAGAAGACTACCACCAAGAATTCTGTTTAATATTGTGTCATTTCCTGCACTTCCATCCCACAAAATCTGTTTCTAACAAGTGGGGGGGGGGGGAATGCAATAGGTTAGGAGTCAATTGAGAAATTCCAACACAACACTCTATAACAGGAGTCTCCAACCTTGGCAACTTCAAGACCTGTGGACTTCAACTCCCAGAATTCCTCAAGCAGCAAAGCTGGGAATTGAATTATGGGAATTGAAGTCCACAGGTCTTAAATTTGCCAAGCTTGGAGATGCCTGCTCTATAATCTAAAAGAATTCCAGAGAGTCATCATATCTCAAACTACAAGATAGAAAAGTTAAAATCCTTGTTCCTTCCATCCCTAATCTATATCATATTATAAAGGCTCACCCTCCCATTGTATGGGGGAAATCATTTGTGATTTTGCACAAATAAATAGCTTTGTAAAAAGCAAACACTGCTAATGCTTACTGGGCAATGCTTTATTTTTTTCAAGTGCAACTCAGAAGGAAATCTGGAATAAATAAACCCACCCTTTTTATTGTGTGATGAAATACAAAAATATAACATCCTTGGAGGTTCACCATTTCATATAGGAGCCCTCAACTTTCAATTCATTTACTGACCATTCAGAGTTATGATGGCACTGAAAAAAGTGATGACCGGTTTTCACCCTTATGATCATTGCAACATCCCCATGGTCGTATGATCAAAACTCAGATGCTTGGCAACTGGCATGTATTTATATCCGTTGCGGTGTCCTGGGATCATGTGATCACCTTTTGCAGCATTTTGACAAGCAAATCAATGAGGACGTCAGATTCACTTAACAATCACATTGTTACCTTGAGAACTATAGTGATTCACTGAACACCTGTGGCAAGAAAGATCGTAAAATGGGGCTAAATTCACTGAACAACTGTTTTGCTTAGCAACAGACATTTTGGGTTCAATTGCGATCAACAGTCAGAAACTACTTGTATTTGCCAAATATATCAACCTTTTGATATTCCAGCTTGATAACTACATATGCCACTGTCTCTTAGGAATACAAATGGAATATAAACAAATTAATACAGTGCCATTCATTTTTATATACTTAAAAGTAGGAACTTACCTAATGCAGGATATCCTAGATAAAACCGATCTGCTCCCAACCAGCCAAGAAACAAAGACAGAGCTACTGCTACTTTATAGGAGTAACCATTTCTAGAAATCGAAATAGGAGAGAAAATTGCTGAATCAGTTTTTTAATTCATTTTTTTCATTAATTATTTAACACTAGAACTTTCAAACTGTCAAACCTAAAGTAAATGGAAAGCCAGCTATACATAACACCAAACAATAATATAAAAAGGAGTGAATGATTTCTCCATTATTAGGCAATTAATATTTCATACGATAAAGATATTGCAGGGTTTGAATACAATTTCTGACTTGGCTATTCTTGTACAAACACAAACCTAGTAAAGCCAGTTTTACTATAGTCAATTTTATAGAACAAAATAAAAACAAACTAATGTTTTAATTGATTTTTCATACTTCAATGTTTTCTTATGCAACAGCAAGAGGTACTGTATATATCCCAAGTTGAATTACTTGCAAAATGTACTGTATTTCAAACTGCACGGTGCCATTGTTCAGATAGATACATTTTAATTTTTTCAGATATAGAGTTAAAAGGCAAAGGTAATAAACTGTTATTTTAAATGAGGAATTTGCACTTATGATTCCAGCAGTACATGGTAGTCCAAAAATAAGATCATAAAATTGCTAGGAAATTTGACTATTCTATAAGCCAAATCTTTGATTAGTGGTTCAATCATCTCCATTATTCATACCATGTCATAGGTGCCAGGTGCAAAAATAGAATTCAAACTAAGACAAAAGTGGCAAAACCTTGCCAATGAGATTCACTCCCCAAATGATAACAAGACTATAAGGACTGAAGAAATGTATTAGCACCAAGTCAAATAAAATTTTATGCATACAATTTTATGTATTTTTTTCAGTTAAAAAAAATCTCACTATGAATCTCATTTATAATGTGCAAATGTTTAGTTGTGCTAATCAAGCACATATGTAATTGTAGCAATACATCCAGAGTTAAAATCAAATTACTGACCTCTTGAACGAGTCAAGAATGAAATTGGTAGACAATAAAATAGGAGTAACACCAGTTATTTATAGTTAGCACAAATCATGTTAGCCTCCTGCAGCAATATATTATTTTACCTTCAAAAATTAAACAAAAAGTTATGCTTATATAAATCTCTATAAAGTATAAAGTAAATTTTTGAGCATATTATATATGGAAATGGCTCAGTTTGGATGATCCTACCCCATGAAAACCAGTAGCCATGCCAGTTTACAAAGCACACCTGACCTACCTGTGATTGTAAAAATATACCACTAGTTTGCAATCAGAATTGATTTACCTTATTTAGCATACCCACAATTTTAAGTTCCAAACCATTCTCCTACCATCCTCTCCAACCAACAGTTACTTAGTGGTTTAAGTTTAAATCTGTCCATTGATAGACACGATCTAATCTATATATAAAAGCGAAATATCAGTCACACATCATCACAAAATCTTGAGAACTGTACAAACTTGAAATTTGGCACGTATGCTCCTCTTGGCTTCTAGGTGCTCACTAAGAAAAGATTTTTCAAGATGACCATCAGTGCATTACTATTTTGTATATTATTATTAACATGCTGTGATGTTAAGGAGTTCTACTGCCCCTCCCCACATGAAAAGAAATCTGTCCCAAATGCAAAATACAAGCAGAGGAATTTCAGTTTTAGTTTCACAGCAGCAACCAGCTTTAGTACAGAACAGTTGAGCAAAGCCACTCCCAGGCTCTTTGCTGTCTCCTTCTTGTTCACATAGCAAATACTGTTTCAGTTTCCATGTTTCAGTTTCCAAACAGCCCTCAACTCTCTCACACACTGACAGGACGCCAGCCAGATGAATACCAATGGATGCTGGTAGACAGAAACTCTCCCCCCCCCCCTTATTTTCTATCCCAAAAACTAAGCCCGATTACAGAGTTTCATAGTGAATCATGGGTATAGAGCTATCCATTAATAATCTTCACTTTCCTAGGACTTGATCCTTTTTGATCTCAAGTATGATAGCTATATGATCAAGTGAAGCAGCTTTTAATTAAGACAGGTCTAGTATTTCTCCTCCAATCTAACAGAACTGAGAAGAAAGTACTGCAGCATATTTCAAACTAATAAATTAACTTAGGTACATATACAAATATGTAATTAAGTTATATAATTAACACATCAAATGTTCACTACCAATTGAATTCTTACATATTAAACAGAGCTACCACTTACACACTTCGACACTCAATGGGTTGATAAAATCCAATTTCTTTTCCAGTAAACTGAGTTTCACTTCCATTGAAATCTTTACAAGTAATATTTGGGGCTGGAAGACAAGCAACTAAGGATATAAAAATAACAGTAGCATTAGATATAGGACATCAGAAAATATTTCAAATATAGAAAACATAAAGCAAATATCTTCTTGGTAAGACAACTAACATAAAGCAAATGTTAAATTTAATGTTAATGTTAGCATTTTAAAGAGGAATAAATTAACTTTAAAAAATAAACATACAGTTAAAAAAATAATTCACATCTAAAATATATGTGCGGCCAAGAAACATTTACTGGCAATAACAATATGATGGTTTTTAATATGCTTTTATATATTTTTTCTTCTTTTAAAATTGTTGTATTAATAATTGTTGATCAGCCATCCAGAGTCATATATATGAGGTGGATAGCAGTATAAATTGGAAAAATCTCATCACAACTCTTGTTAATTCATCTCAAGTATTTTAGCAGGGAAAGGCCCCATGTCTGCTTTAAATAAAACAAATTATATAATATCTAAGAGGAGAAAACATACAGTTCATTCACTGGAAGCATTTGATTTAGGAATATGCAACATTAAACATATTGTGTAACTCTTACCATATGCAGTGTCGTTTGTACAGTTCATGGGTTCTTGGGTTGCATTGTCTATTTTAGGATCTTTGCATATATATGTTTGTACAATTAAGGAAAACAACCATAACCCAAGTTTCTGTAGTAGATTAAAATTAGCATTATGATAGATTTGTTTTCAATTAATCAAAAACTGTATGGGCTGAAATGGCCATATTTCCTTCTTTTACCCAGAAAAATAAGCAACATAGCAATATTTCAATTGGGAAGCTATTTTAATCAACAATATAGCCCTCCCTGACCTGAAATTTTCCAATACTCTGGGACTAGGACTACTGTCATAGCAGCTGTGGTTGATCCTAGCACATCTGGAAGGCACCATATTAGGGAAGATTAAACAATAGATTTACCGAAGTAATGGGTTCAAATAAATATGCTATAATGTTTCTTTGGCTTTACAATATTGCACAAACTTATCTGCTGTGTTTTCTAACTCATGACTGTGGAGTTTGGAGTTATATGAACAACTAACTAACTTTGGCCTATACAATTAATCATGCTTGAGCAAATAATACAATAAAGGTAGTCCTTGACTTACAACAGTCCATTTAGTGACCGTTTGGAATTACGGCACTGAAGAAAGTGACTTATGACCATTTTTCACACATATGACCGCATCATATGACAGCATTCCCCATGGTCATTTGCTTTACATTCAGATGCTTGACAACTGGTCCATATTCATGATGGCTGCATTGTCCTGGGCTCACGTGATCATCCTTTGCAACTTTCTCAGAAGCAAAATTCACGAAGAGGAAGCCCAATTCACCTAACAGGGGTGTTACCAAATTAACAACTGCAGTGATTCACTGAGCAAATGTAGCAAGAAATTAGCAACATAAATCCTGGGCTCAATCACTGCAAGGATTAAGAAAAAATAAATCTAATTTAGATTTTGTTCTGGCCCCATTATCCACAGGGATGTAGCTAAGTGCAAATACCTAGCTCCCCAAATGTTGCAAAACCTGACTTATTATGTATGAACCCAACCATAAATTTCGGCCTCAGATTTCTGCCCCAGGATTGTAGTCAATAACCAGTACTCCACTGAAGACTACTATCTTCCTCTTAGAACTACAGGAGTGTAATTCAACAGGTGCAACTTCTTCAAGCGCCTAGCTCATTATGATCTTTTTAGACCAGGGGCCGCCAACCTTGGCAACTTGAAGACTTCAACTCCCAGAATTCCTCAGCCAGCAAAGCTGGTTGGAGACCCGTTTTAGACTAGAGCGCCGTCCCCGCCCCCCCCCCCCCCCCCCGCAAAGCCCATCACCACGGAGACCGGGTTCCCTTGGTGTCCTCCCGTGTTCAGGATATTGGCCGAGTCGCAGATCTTCGCACTTCAATGGAGCATCGTCACTCGCCATACCTCGAGCCGCGAAATAAGCCAGCCACAAAGTCCCCAACGGCCAGAGAGGTACCATGCCGCCTATCTTTGCTTGACAGCGGCTTCTCCCTGCCAGGCCGGCCCTGGAGAAAAAGAAACCTCCTCTTCAGACGTCGCCGTGGTAGTCCTTTCGCGGAACGCTCGACGCCATCCCGAATCGCGCGAAGAAGGGCAGAGGAAGGCGCTGCGTCTCCTGTCGAAAATGGCAAGCCGCCTTGCCCGTCACAAAGATGGCTGCGTTATTCCATTGTTTTCTTTAGGAACGAAGGCAAAACCCGCCAACTTCTTTCCGGGCAACGGCTACGAGAGGCGTTCAAAATGAGAAGCCGAGCGCCCAAACTAAAAATGGCTATTCGGGTTCAAAGCAACGGAAGGAAGTAACCTGGATTGACTTTTGTTTTGTTTTGTTTTGTTTTGTTTTTTAGGGGAAGGGCCGGAGAAATTTAACCGTCTGTTTGATTTGCTGCACCATGTTTCAAGTTTGCAGTTTCAATTAGAAATCGAACAACAGAGTTGGAAGGGACCTTGGAGGTCTTCTAGTCCAACCCCCTGCCTTAGACAGGAAACCCTACACCACTGCAGACAAATTGGTTGAGTCCTGATGGAGAGAGGCAGGAGCAAAGCAAAGAGGACGTATTCGCACATAAGCCATCGCGATCGATTGTGATCTGTACGCACCCATTGTGGAGGGGGGAGTCCGATCATAATTCAGCGGTTGGTTGTGCAAAGAGGCGTGCTCCCGCCTCATCTTGCTTTCAGGTGGACCAAGGGTTAAAAATTGGGGCTCTGGTGGAGCAACCACCCATGTTTGATTCAATGGATCGCGCCTTTTCCCAATGCCCACCCACCCTGCCAGTTGCGATGCTGATGAGCCAGCTTCAGCCCAGAGAGGTACTGGTTTCCCTTCGTGAACTTCGTGGTGCCTATAAAAGAATATATTCTCTATTACCCCCACCAGCAATTGGGGGCCGATATATTTGCAAGAAACCAATACAAAGTATTGGTTGTTTGTTTGTTTTTAAACGTTCGGTAATTCTGTTCCTGCTCAGTTATGATCAGCATCAGCAAAATTAATGACTGCATTTGTGCTTCATTGGATAGACTTTTTTTTTTTTTTTAAATGAAGTTAGTGCTTACTGTACAATCTGGCTGTTTTCTCCTTCTCTTGGTTATCTGGTCCATCCAACCTTTTTGCTGACAAAGTGTCAATTCAGAGTCCCACAGGTAGCTTCTTATGTAGTCTTAGGTAACTTGGTAATCCATTTTAATTGTTTCATTTTTAAAGGTATTGAGTAGAAAAACTAAACAGGCTATTATGCAATGTGGGGATTAAGGATTAGCACTCAGTGAATAGCAGCCAAGTATAAAAAACATGGTTTTAATAGCACACAGAGAATTTAAAAAAAAAAAACCCTAATGAAGTTATATTTCTTCTTAAGAGTAATTCTTTTATGCTCTTTTCCTGGAATAGTAATTCTTGGCTATTGTTAAAAAGCTTATTTTCAATTAGAACTGATCTCTACTTTCTCTTCTTTTATTGTACCCAATAATGAACTCCAAACAGTTCTCCGACCTCAGAGGTGGTATTCTGTCCTTCCCTTTATAGGAAATGTTTTACTGTTATCAGCCACTTCATCAGCTATAAAAAGGACAAGAATGGCCTTTGGAAAAAAAAAATGGGGGGGGGGCTTAAGTAATAATAGCAGTTCAGAATGGTCACTTATGTATTTGAACTTTCCTGGAATAAATGCAAGGTAGTCCTAAATTGGCATTAAAAAAGCAAGGGTTCCCACAATTTATGCTACTTTCTGCAAATACATTTAATTGTTTCTGCTGCTGTATATTTTAAATGTTAAATTAATATTAGAAGAGCTGCCTGAAAGAAAAGCCAAATCAGGGACTGAATAATAAGTGCTGAAGATTGGAGTGATAGGTTAAGTAAACTGCAGAGAATAGGACAGCTATGAAATAGTAAACTAGGGATACAAAAATGTGGGATGAGAAGAGAAGCTTTTAAGAAAAATACAAACTTGATGAGAAAGAGCTAGTATGGTTCTTGAAAGTAAAAAGACAGAATATGCCAGGGAACAGAATGTACAGAATAACAACTTTATCATCTTTGTAAGTTTCACGTTTCCTGGACTACAATTCCCAGCTAGTAGGTCAAACTTCTGTGCTGACTGAGAATTATGAGACCTATAGTTCAATGCACCTGAGTATAATAGGGTGCCTTGATAGAGGACTAAGTCACCTCAATTGGAAAGTATGGTTCCATAATAGGTTTAGAGAAGAAAGCCAACTTTTATCACTTTTAAATACAGCTGTCACAATATAGTACAAAGTAATATAAATACAGAGGTTATACTTTTTTAATTGAAGTTCCTAGCTATTAAAAAAAAAAAAAATGAAGCCTGCCTGCATGAAGTTTGCTTTACAGTTTATAGGGGCCCTTGTAAAAATTTGTTTAAATTGTTGTTTTTACTGGTTTTTTTTTTTGTTTGCCATCCAGAGTTTTCTTTTTGTAGATGTAGATGGGCTGCTATATTTGTTCAATAAATAAAATAGATGAGTAATATTGATATCCATACAATCGTACACAGTATGTACCTACTCAACAGTTCCCTTGAAGGTAGTGAGGCTTATTTTCAGGTCAGTGGATATTGATGACTTCATCCTAACTCACTGTCAACAAATGTCCCCAGTCTCCACATCTGGTGAAGGCTGCTTCAGATAGCATATCAAGCAAACATGGTGTCCATGGGCTGAGTTTGGTACTTTCTTCATTTATATGCTTCAAAATAACAGCCAACAGTGTTTTCCTTCTCCAATACAACACACTGATTTAAAAATTCTTGTGTTTGTTGCTATAGTAAAGAACAGATATTTGTATGCTTTTTGCCTGAGGGAAATTAACTGATTAATTTTGAGTGCTTATCAACAACCCTGTTTGTTGTGTTAGCTTTAATCTCAGGCAGCAAAAGATCTTAGGCCAGGATCTATTATTTTAAATATTACATGCCTTCTTTTGAAATATTATGTTTGCAACACATATTTTCAACAGCAGTCTAACTCTTACAACTTTCAGATCTCAATTTAAATAACGCACATCCATTTAAAAGGATTAATTACAATGGTTCCTTATTTGTCAGAAACCAAATTTTTAAAAAGTGATATGATCAAGAGGCGATGACATATTAGCAAACTACCATTTAAACTTCCTAAATAGCAACATATCATTCCAAAGTAGAATAAGTTTAGTCCTTTTAGCTTTTACTGGCAATTGCAAAGGGACAAACTTCTGTGACATTCTTAAGAGGCTGCAATAAAAGATACTATCTAACGGAAATTGCATAGTGTCATATTTGGTTCATGCTTAATGAATGGATGTAACTGCAGATTACTAGTCAAGGGAAACTGGCCAATGCGACAGGATCCACATTATAATTTTATGGATATATCTGAGCATCTGTAATAGCAATCTGGACAGGAACTTTGGACAAGCTTCCACCAACTTTTTGTATTTTTCAATAGCAAAGAGATTATTCCCAGAGGCAGAATTTAGAGTCTTAGATCTTCCATGGTATAGCTCAAGATTGGTAACACCTTATTTAATTCAAGAAATAATTTTCTTCATTTGTAGCCTTTGAGTTGGGAAGCTAAAGACAGAACAATCATTTGCAGTGGTTGTCTTAAATGTACAAGAATGAATTTAGCACTAAATCACTCTTCAAGTGTATTTCAGCTAATACATTAAGTAACATTTTATGCAAGCCGCTATAAAAATAGATCCTAGTTCAAATTTTATTATAAACATTATGGATAAATCAAGGGCCATGGAAAATAATTCTTACACATTAGATACAATAATTCTTACACGTTAGCTTTAATCTAAACTTTTAAGTCCTAGAGAGTTGTATACCATAAAGCAGAATTGACATCTTAGTTCTGAACAATTTAACTGCTAGAGACAAATTGTTACTTTTATAGCTTATATAGTTAATTATAGGATTGGATGAAACTTGGTGAATTTGTTATTATTTAGAGGATGAATATTTAAATCACTTAATTTGTTTTGTTTTGATGCCATTGATGTGGCATTTATATTGGCAACTGCAGCATGTTTTGGAAACATCTTTGTAGAGTTAATGACAAGTTTTTCTTGGTGGCAGAAACTTTCTAACACTTAGGTAGGTTTTCTCAAGGTCTACCTGAGACTCAGAAAGAATAGCAGCCTTTGTGTGTAAACAGTACATGACGGGTCTCCGTGTTACTGCTTGGCAAGGAAGCTTTCTGGTTGATAAAGCCTGTACAGAACAGATCAAATGAAAACTGGATAACGGAGGATCAAGAATACAACCTTGTTTAACATCCATTTAATTTATATAATTTCAGGGATTTGGTCACTCCAGTACCTTGTCCTTTTTTAAATTGGGTTCTGAGTTTGGAGATATTTTTAATGGCTACTGGGGGTTATTCCAGCAAGCGAATAAGTATGGCCAGCCTTTGGTTGATTTTATTCCATTTGTAAAGCTGCCAACTCACCAGAGCAACCTTGAGCACCAGAAAATTAAAAAACATCAATATGATAACAATTGATAGAAATATAAACATCATATGAGTCTATTCATGTCAGAAATTTACTTTATTATTACCTGATAATGATTCACTCAGTCTTTGGGTAAGATCAAATTATCCATGTCATGTACGTTTGGGAGAATTGGTGACCAGGCCTTATTATGATTTTTGTTACTGCCATTTCATCTTTTTCAGGAGAGCTTATGGGTGAACAGAAAGATCATTTCCATATGGTTCTATCTATTTATTTTACAACATATTTTACTGCAAAGGTACCCATACAATATTAAGCCAACCCACACAATATTAAACAAAAATGTGATTTGATTTTTTTTCTTAGCTTGATTTATAAACCCACCCATTGCATTATTGTCTGAATATAATAAGCTTGTAAATTTTCCACATCTTGTTGCCATTGAACTAAGATTGCAATTTCAGTAACAATACTCTCATTTATTGAAACTTCATCATGTAAAGAAAATGACAATTTCACAATCTCAGTAGAAATTTTGAATGTGTTGATTCACACAGTTTGCATACCTTTAATAGCTTGATCCACACAAATTCTTAATTTTCAAAAGCTATGAAGCACTTATGCTTCTTAATATCTCTGTTATTTATTAATAATGTTCATACACAACCCAAATCCCACAGGATGTGGTTTTTTTAAAATAAGAGATTAATTGTAAAAAAATAAAAAGCAACACATTATTTCCTTCCATTTATACTGCTTCCCATCTCATAACAATTCTGAGTAGTTTAAAAACAATACAACAATATAAAACATGAACAACAGCTGAGGAAATACCGTAAAAGAGATTCTCTGTAAATAAATTATATACTGCTGCTGCCCAATTTTATAGCACTGAGGACTAAGCTTGTAGGTAAATGAATGGAAGTCTTTTCTCTCAGAAGCCTTCTGGGTCTATACAATTTAGGCCCTTTGGTGCAGTGGTTTGGTAGTTATTTAAACTATAGGTAATCCTTAATGACTGGAATTGGAAACTGAGATTCCATTGCTAAGTAACAGTCAAAAAGTGTAGTATCACTTTTATGTTCCATTCTGCAACAACAGTTCCAGCAGTCTCCAGCTACCGTTGTTAAGCAAGGACCATGTGGAACCATGACTTGATTTTTCCTATGGTTTTCCCATAATGTTGCTTGTGGGAAGGTTGCAGGGAGGACTGCAGTCACAATTATGTGACCACAGGTTGAAAAACCTAGCTGAATGCCCAAATTGTGATCATATGACGCAGGGGCATTGTAAAGGCTAGGTCCCACTGGCCGATGGATGCAAAACATATGCAGAAAGGACACAGCGGACGAGCAAAATTTTGGGGGTGGCTGCATCTGTTTTCATCTGCTCCAAAAGGTGGCAAAAATTTGCATAAACAGAATGGAAAAGAACGGACATGGGTAGTATGTAGCAGGGATGTTAAATGGATGTTCATCGGAAGCCTAGCGGATGATACCTCCGAAGGGGTTCTGGGGAGAATTTCGAAGCAGACGCATAGTGGAAGGGGCGGATGAAGTGGATGCATCACGTACACCTATAGGAAACAAAAGGGATGCCGCAGAGATGTATATCGGATGCAAAGCGTTCACTGCGCATGGGGCGGGTATGAATTGCATCCGCTCCGCGGATGCAGCATGCACGCACAATAGTCTATTCTGACTCAGAATAGTCTCAGAAACTGAGTTGTTTACTTGTTTAATAAAGTTTATCTGTGCTTAAGACACTTAATACAGTTTACTTGGTTCATTTTGCTTATTTAATAATGATTAAATAATTATTATTTATTTATTATTTTATTAATTATTTAATAAAGTCATAAAGTTTACCTAAGAAAGTTAATAAAGTTTATCTTTGCTTAAGACTTAGTTTACTTGGTTCATTTTTTTTACTTAATAAAGTGTTGGTGAAAACTTTGAAAAAATGGTTAAGCCTTTGCATGCTTGTGGGATAGATAAGGATAGTTGTGGGATAGATAAACCTCCAGTGCAACCATAGTGGGACTGTATGGTCCACCATCCCAGCGATCCAGATGATTTTCTTCCCCTTTTTATAGAAAATATCGGTTGTCCGCTATTGGGGCCTTCTACATACTCTAGACATACTGCAGACATCCTAAATATACGAGATACATCCCAGATACAAACATTTTGTCCATCTATTTCCGTGCTACTAACGCTGTGTAGACGTTCCGTGTACCTTTTGTTTCCTCCCTCCTTCCATTTTCAGCTGCAGCGGATGTGAGTTGAGGGGATGGCCAGAGGATGCAGAGAGGATACAGCGGACATTTAACGGATAACGGACATAGAACATTTGTTGCCCGTATATGTCGTGGATGTACATCGTACACAGCGGAAAGTTCATCCATTCACAAAGTTTTGTGCAGCTCAAAACTTCTTGCGCGGATGAAATTGCAGTGGACGGATGCTCGACGGATAGAGTGTATGAAACACGTATGCAGCGAGTACACAACAGATGCATAGCGTCTTCCAACAGATGGCAAGCTTTTTTTAACGTTTTACATCCTCTTTGCATCCATAAGTGCAGTGGGAGCGGGCCTTAACAGCCAGCCCTTAAGAACCAGTCATTAGTACCACTCATTCAGTGCTAATGTAAGTTCAGTCACTGAATGAAAGGCTGTTAATCCAGGACTACTGATATCTGTTTTCCAGGAAGTGCCTCACTTAGTGAGCCAGGGAACTAACTAGATCTCCCACTATCTCTATCATTTTCTAGCACATTAAAAAGGAAAAATAAAGAAAAAAGAAAATATATACTGCCACTGCTAACTTTATAGCACTGAGGCATTTGACTAAAAGAATCTGCTCCTCTTTACCACCACCTCTATGGGCAAACAAAAGATGAATAAAAAAAAGATCACATTTTATTAAAGGGGAAAAAGGAAACGTGTAAAAATTATGTTTTCATTTTATGTAGTCACAAAACAGCGTCAAATGAGATAAAACTATATGTAGTTTTTCAGATCACAGACATCATCTTAAAAGAATCTCTATGGAGATTCTCAGTCATCCAGGTCATGACTGTCCCAAGTACCTAGACTTTGTTTTTTCCTGATATTTTCCAGATGTTTCACTTCTCTTCCAAGACTGATTTTCATTGTTTTTTTCCTTGAATATGTTTTGCTTCTCATCTATGAAGCTTCTTCAATTCTGAAGCCGAAACTGAAACTGAAGAAGCTTCATAGATGAGAAGCAAAACATATTCAAGGAAAAAAACAATGAAAGTCAGTTGCCTTTTGAAAAAGCACCTTTGAGATATCTTAAAAGAACTTTGCACACAAAAATAGACACTAGAATCTCCGGCACACCACAAAATTATGCTGATCTGCTCTTTTTTACATATAGCTCTACTGTACTTGTATTGAAGGTCTAAGTTACAAAACACAGAGTTCTTGAAATGGCATAGAAACAATCAATACTCGTTACTAAATATCATACTTTAAATACACAAAGATAAAATCAAAACAATCTTATGTCAGATTACTAACTTTTTTCCTTTTCCTATTGAGAATTGATGGTCTTTTGGAATATGTGTCGATTTGTTACTGAAAAACCATTATTCCTGCATATTCCAAATTAAATCTGAGGTCAAGAACAGATCTTTAGCTTTGACCAGTAACTTCTGTCTTGGTTAAAACAAAACAAAAAGATACCTCTAGCATTAAAAAGAGGAAATATGGGGTAATCTGCAATCTGATGTATAAATCGAATATTTGCAATTTGTCTAGTGTGGAGATGAACTCTGATGGAATGTGGACATGATAGCTTTACAACAGTTAACAATGTGAAAGTAGCCCCAAGAGCAAATTCAGGTAGTCTTTGACTTCATTTTGTCTTCATTTAGTGACCGTTGAAATGGTACTGAAAAAATTGACTTATGACCATTTTTCACACTTAGAACCATTGCAGCATCATGGTCAAAATTCAGATACTTGGCAACTGACTCATATTTATGATGGTTGCAGTGTCCTGAAGTCATGTGATCACCTTTTACAACCTTTTGACAAGAAATGTCAATGGGGAAGCCACATTCACTTAACAACTGTGTTACTAACTTAACAACTGCAGTGATTCACTTCACTGTGGCAAGAAAGGCTATAAAACTGAGCAAAACTCCATTAACAAATGTCCCACTCAGCAACAGAAATGTTGGGCTCAATTGTCAGAAATCAAGGACTACCCATAATATTTCTGAAAGCATGGAAAGATTACAGTACAAGGTGAAGTCAACCAATCACACAATGCAGTGATGTATATACATGATTCTACCAATAAAGCAAATGTTTAACAGCACCAAGAAATTCATAAACTATTTTCCTATGGTCATTTGCAAACTGAGATGCTAATACTATTCTTTTGAAACTGACACGGTGGATCTCATTTGGTGGGGCAGCTAGGGAAGAACCTCTGCAGTTGATCTTAAGCTCTTGGCAGGCATCCTAGCATTGAAGGGATCCAGAAACTAAATGAATCCAGAAACTCTTGGATGCCAAAGAAATGTGTTGACATGATGTTCAGTCCCAGTTCAAATTAATTTAAGCATAATAGGTTGTTAAGAGTTGATCTTTGACCAATAACAAAGGCTTGTCCCTTGTTACTTTCATGTTTCTGAACACAAAATCAACCCATAATGTTCTGTAACACTCACTTTTCACAAATGTTGTGTAGCAATTTCATAACTATTGTTAAGCCTGGGTTCCCCAACCAGGGTTAGGTAGACAAGCTAAACAGAATGTGCAGCGTTAGTCAGATAGGCACACAGATAAATGAGTGAGCTAAGCTTGTATGTTTATTAACATACAGTAAAAATAACAGATACACTTGTGCTATCAAGAATATATTTTATTCCAATATAAGTTTATAGCATAGTCAAAAACAGTCCAATATTCATTTACCATGTAGTCAGTCCATTCAGGGATATTCAGTTAGCAAAGTCCATGTAGAATATCCTATTGTCAGTTCACATAAATCAGTCCGTTGTTGTCTCTCCCGTTCGAGCAATGCAGTCTTGCTTCCAAGCAGTAATCAGGGATCATCAAAGCCAGAGAGAGAGCGAGCAAGCTGTAGCCTTGCTAGTTTTAAATGGTTTTCATAACCACTCCCACAATTGCTATTTTACAGTTAAAGCTGCATACACTAACTATGATTCATAGTTATTATTTCACCTAAAACAGTTAGGGTGAACAATGTTATCCCTAACAAATATGATTGGCACAGAAGTGATTGCTTTTAAGTCCTATACATCGTGGGCACAATATGAATAAGTACGGAGAAAAATTTAATCGGGAAAGAAAAAAAAAAGCCTGATTGTCATTTCATAAAGCTAACAATTTACCTATTATCAATACAGCCTTCGTTTAAAAAAAAAAAAAAACACCTTTATTTTTTGTTGATGCTCTTTTGGGAAAGGAAAAGGCTTATTTTCCCACAGATAGTTAAGGACATCGAAACGCCATTTCTTCTCTTAAAAAGAGGCAAAAAGCAAGTCTATGCAACAAAACAGCTGCCGTCTTGCTGATGTCTGAATGTCGGGTTTGAGCTCGACTTGCTGCTGGTGTCACACACTGCGGGCCTCAGCCCACCAAGGTTTGCTCATCAGCCTCTTCCCCATTTTCACCTAACGAAAAGCGACGGAGTCGAAGCCTCCTTCCCTTTGCTTGTCCCCGACGGCAACGTTCCCACGACCCAACCACCTCGTCCACCCAGCCACTCCTGCGAGGGTGGCCAATTTCTCCCGTCCACGGTCTCCGATTCCCCTTTCCCCACTCGTTATATTTCCCTTTCTCCTCGAACCTGCCTCTCGTCTACCCCGAAACTAAACCCACCGGCATCCCCCGTGGAGGGGGCCGTGGGTGGGTGGGACACTCCTCCAGTCCGCGGCCGGAGCGACCCTCCGCTTCTCGGCCCGCGGCAAGCTTGATCTCTCGCCCTCGTCCACCCTGGAGCCCGGCTTGATTTCCTTCAGCACCCAGCGGCTCCCCCTCGCTGCCGGCTTCCTGTGTTGCAAGGAGCGGTGCGGGTAAAAACGAAACTCCCGCTTCCGCCCAGGTAAGAACAAGCCAGGATCGCCCAGAGACAGGTCTCGCCCCCCCCCTCCCCACCCCCAGCCGAGCAGGTAAGCCCTTCGGCCGATCGGGGCGCGCTCCCGGCCACCTTCCGGGAAGTCACCACCACCACCACCACCCGCCGCCCACTCCCAGTCGACCCTCTTAGCCGGGGAGGAGAACCGGCGAGCAGGCCCTGGGAAGATGCAGAGTCAGGCGGGCTTTTGCGTTGCGCCCGCCGCCCACTTCCTGAAGCCTGGAAGCGTCGTGGAAAAAGAGAGAGACTCGAGGAGAACTTGTTGCGCTTCGGGTGGGCGGGTTTGATGGCGGGGCGTCCCTCCCTCCCCGCGGTGGGGTCTTTCTTTGAGGCGTTTGTTCAGAGCTATATATATATATTTTTAATGTGTGTGTGTGTGTATAATATATATATAAATATACATACATACATACATACATACATACATACATACATACATACATA